>CM053622.1:284297622-284330165 GCA_028646595.1 Phalanger gymnotis
TATCACTCCCTTTCTTCCTCTCTCAATATATTCTTCTCTCTTCTCTTAATTTGATTTTTTTAGATATCGTCCCTTCATATTCAACTCACCCTCTGCCCTCTGTCTGTCTATACATATAATATATAATATATATGCATATACATATATATATACTTATGTGTGTGTGCATGTATGTATGTATATTCTCTTCAGCTACCCTAATACTGAGGTCTCATTGCTGTGTTGTACACATGTGTATGTGTGTGTGATTTTAATGTCAATCCTAGTCTATTCAAAAGTTATGACCATATGACCACGCTATGTTATTTATCTAGTTCCATAATGCAATGCTTGTTTAGTCTGGCAGTAGTCATAAGTAATTAGATGGCTACGGTGGAGTATGTGATGAGAATAATATATGATAATTTCAGAAAGAATGCTTGGAGCCAGGTTGTGAAGGTCTTTAAATAACAAATAGATGAGTTCATACCTAATATTAAAGGAAATATGGAACCACAGCAGTTTTATGAGCAGCGGGGTGAAATGGTCAGAGCTAAGCTTAAGGAAAATCACTTTCACAGCTCTGTGGAGGATGAAGCCAAGAGGGGAAGGAAAGGAGACCAATTGGACAATTGTTGTAATTGTACAGACAAGAAATGATGAGGGCCTGAGCTTGGGTGGTGGTTCTGTGAGTGGGAAGAAGAGGATACATACAAAAGATGTCATGAAGGTAGGATCAAGACGTGGTAATTGATTAGATATATATGATAAGAGAGTGAGAAATCAAGAACTGAATTGAGATTGTGAAACTGGGTTACTGAGAAGGTGAGAGAGATCTCATAAGATATTCAAGTTCAAAGGAGGGATTATGTTTTATGGGAAAGATGAGTTCAGTTTTGAACATGTTGAGTTTGAGACACCTGTGGGACTTCTAGTTCATCAAGAAATTGTTCTATGATTTCTGATGGGCTATGGGTCTATCAGGCACAGGAGGTCTTAATCTGAGGTCTATGAAATGTTTGGTTTTTTAAAAATAATTTTGATAACTAGTTCAGTATTATTGATTTTCTCCTGTAATTCTACCTATTTTATTTTAGAAATTTAAAAACATCATTCTGGTAAGGGGTCCTTAATCTTCACAAGCTTGCCAGAGATCCATGGCACAGAAAAAGGTTAAGAATTCCAGTATAGGGCCTTATTCTAGTGATGAGGAGAAAATAAGTTCCTTGGCTGTGCTAGTCAAAGCACAGGAGACCAATAAGAAGTTAAATCAATCATGTGAGGAATTCAGAGAAATTGAAAAGAATTTTATGAAGAAATGCAGAACGGGAAGGCAGATTGAAGTCAATGTGCATGACTACAACAATAATTCAAACAATAACATTATAAAAAAAAGCTGGACAGTTTAAATGGTCCTGGAAAACTAGAGAAAATACACCACCCTGACACGGGGAACACATTTGTGAAGTCAAACATACATTGCCAGACGTGGTTGCTATGTTAGTTCGCTATGCTTAAATGTTTTCTTTGCAGCAAGAAAAAATTACTGGTAAGGATCTTTTTTAAGAGGAAATGATTCTTATACAAAAGAAAACAAACCAACAACAACAAAAAGACTAAAGAAATTGAATCAGTTTCTAAGCTATCCTCAAGGTTAAAAAAAATCACCTTGGTATAGAAACTTTAGTGCACGTGGGGCAGAATCTAGAACTCTCTAACCCTTCCCTCCCAACCTCAGCACCACAGTCTACCCTAGCTATTCTACAGGTGCTACATGCGCACAGAGAGTTAACTGGCCCAATATTTCTGAGTATCATTTCTTATTGACCAGGAAGTAAAAGTTGTTCATGGGACAGAGTACATTAAAAACACTGATTAGATCCCTTCCTAACTTTCCCAACAGAAGACTGATTTTGGCAGTATTTTTTTGAAGCCTCCCTACTTTGAAATCCATGCTACTTTTTGTGCTTAACTAAGTATCAAAGTATTAAACCCATGAATAATGTATATAATGTTCCTGTAAACACATACATAGCTTTTATGTCACATAAATATATACAGATGTATATGTATAAATAAATGAATTTTGGTAGGAACACCCCAAATCCTAAATTATAATTATTCATCAATAATACATGTAAGTTTGTAGGATGGTTAAATAGGGTATTTTAAGGGAGGGAAACCTTGAAAATCTATTATAAGCACCTAACCTTTTACGAAAGCTATTATTTTCTTCTGATTAAAAAGGAAAAATAACAAACATGAAATCTGTGAAAATTCTTTCACATGGTGTGCCACAAAGCCTCTTTAAAGTTTCAAACATCATTAAAAGAGTGCATATAATTAAAATATAAAGGCAGAAACTGGTAACAGTAGGGAGCTAATGTGGATGACATCAATGATGTTTTTCCAATAGGCTTAATATTCTAAATATATGTGTAGCTAAATGTTTCCCCAGGGAACATAAAGAAACAAACAACAGCCCACAATACCCAATAAAATTTTGAATGGGATAATTTGAGAATTAAGAGCCCATCAGTATCTAGGGAACTTAAAAAGCTGATATGTAGAAACAGCACTTTTGAACTATATGGGCATGAATTACATGTGGAGTCTATTGTGGTGAACGAGTCCACTTTTATGGAAGTCACTAAATCTAAAACTAATCGTACCCAATGGAGATTTCATAAAAGAGAGAAAAAAGACCGAGAATAATAGAAAGACAATTTAAAATTGAGTGTGTAAACTTGTTAACAGAGATTCTCTTATAACAGGATACATTTGTTAAAGGGGAAAAGAACCAGAGTCCCATGAAAAGTTACAGTTTCAAAGCTTTCTTCAGTAGGTTAGGCCTTGCAAAAATTCAGAAAATTGTAGAACTCAATAGATATTATCAGCCATACTATGAATTATTAACTCTACCTGCTAAAGAGCCAGAGTTATCATTTGCTATACAAAAAAAGATAGTCCTGGTGGAAAAGAATGCATCAAACAAGCATGCATAATGCACTAGGCACTATTCAAAATACTAGAGATAAAACAAAAAGAATAAAACAATGACTACTTTCAAGCTCATCCAGAAGACAACAATCTTAATATATATGGAATATATAGAAAAATTATGTTCTAATAAATTCAAAGTAGTTAAATATAAGGTTGTTTGGGAGAGAAGGCCCTAGTGGTTGCTGGGATAGAGAACAGAGAGAATGGCATCTTTGAAGTAGAGATCCATGAAGACCAGAAATCCCTACAAGCAGCTAGTATGCCTTCCTTTTCCTCTTCTTACTCTTTCTTCTCTAGCTTCTTGTAACCTCCCATTCATCAACATAATCAAAGAGTCTTAATTTCCATAACCTAATCTTGTATGACAATTTTGCAAAATTAAAACCCATAAGATCTCAGATAAGGCGTTACAAAAGAATGTTCAGAGTCTTCTGCAACATTGCTCTTTCCCTCTTCAGTTGGTCTTAGACATTTTTCTTACTGAAGCAATCAAGTTTCTATAATTAAATCATCTTCATTAACAAGATATACATATATATATAAACATATATATATATATATTTAATGTTGCCTCCTACTTAGTTTCTTAGATCCAGATGAGCAATGATTTTACCCTGAACATTAGGTGTGATTCCCCTCCTCTGTAGCGCATTACCGAGCACTAATAAATACTTGATAATCATACTATGTGGAGATCCTGCCCAGAGATTTTTTCCCTAAGTTGAGCAGATTTAATCTCTCAGTAGCTGACTGCTACAGGCTCAATCTTGAGCAATCTAACTCCTCATCCAGACCCTCAGAGGCAATTTCAATCTTCCAATGGATGGTATGTATCAGATGGATGGTTTTAGCTCATTGACTTGGAAAGCTTGTACTGTCATTGATCAAAATGACAATAAATGGTGGAACCAGAAAATTACCTCTATAGTACATAATTTCAAGTTATGAAATGGTTATAATTCAGTATCCTGATTGGCTGATTGTACAAACAGTCTGTATTATTTTTTAAATTTGATTTTATTCAACCTTTGGAATACCGAAATAAAAACAAACTATCCAAATAAACTGAATTTGTATTCTGTCAGTCTTAAATGTAAGATGTTTGGATAATTTTTACTTTAAAAATGACATAGCATATAGAAAGCCAAGTCTCAGACCCAGAAAGACTGGGGTTCAAGACTTGTCTTTGATACAAACTGGCTGTGTAATTCTGGGCAAGCACCTTTCAGAGCTTGAAGACTATGAGTTAAAGAAAAGGTCTTGTTCTGAATGGAGAGAGGAAGTTTCCTCACCCCAGCCCCTCTCTCTATGGACTTCAATACTTAAAAGATCTTCTGATCTCATTGATGTAGGCATCTTCCTATTGATGCAGATAACACATAATGTACACTCTCTTGTTCTATGTTTGTCTTATTCATGTCAACACCTAAAATCTCTACAGTGAGAGACTCCTAAAGTTCTAGGACCTTCCTTTATGTTAATCAATAATCCTTTATTAAACACCTACTATGTTCCAGGAAGTCTGCTAGGCTCTGGGGAATACAAAGACAAAAATGAAACATTCTTTGCCCTCAAACAACTTATATTCTCTGTCCCCTGACATTTCATTTGTAACAATGATAAAAATAAGAGGTCAGATTTATATAAGACTTCAAGGTTTGTAAAATTCTTTGTGGAGGCAGAACCAAGTTGATAAAGACAGGGACTCATCTGAGATCTCCCAAATGTTTTTCCAAAGAGAACTTTAAAATAGCACCTAAAAATGAATTCTAGAGCAGCAGAACAAACAAAAGGACAGAGAAACAATTTTCCAGCCCAAGACAACTTAGAAGATTGACAAGAAAAGTTTGTCTCGCTGGAGTGAGAGTGGAATGTAGTCCAGTGCAGGCATTACCCTATGGAAACAGAACAGGCCTCAGAGGTGACTGAATCAGCAACTACAACCCACCAGAACTCTCTGGACAACCAATCAGAAGGTTATTACAGGGAGAGCTTTACTGGCACTGGGTACAGGACTCTGTTGCACTCATACAGGCATCTAAGTCACAGGTCCAAAATGTAGTCCTGGGTCAAGGAGGAATGCTAGCACACTAGAGCTCAAAGTCACAGGGGAGCAATGATTCTGATCACAGCTCCAGGTAGAAAATAGTGTTTAGTTGCTCATAGACCAGAGCACCAGGCAGCAGAGTAGTGACCTGTAATGTTAATGAAATAAGAAGATATCCCCTGTCCATTAATAGGCCTGTGTGACCTACCTGAGCTCTAGCCCAGCTCACAGCTGTGATACATTCTGAGTCACAGAGCCCATGGAGGGTGGGGGGGAGCTTTCTTAGGGGAGGTTTGCTTGTAGGAAGACTTTCACACCTTTTGGTACTAAGTTAATTAGGCACTGAGTCACTAGGGTTATGATGCCTTCTGACTCTGAGAAATGTATATATACTCTGAGTTTGCATTTTGTTTTGGGGGTTTGCTTATGAGAAGGATCTTGTGATTCCCTAGTCAAGATTCTGAGTAGCCATATGCTCTGATCTCCACACTGCCCACATGTAAAGGCTCTCTCAATCCAGTGGTGTATGGAAAGTGTATAACAATATTGCTTTGATCAGGCAGTCAGAACCCTATCTGTTGGTCTTTATGCTAATTTTTCTGCTTGCATTTTCTCTGACATTCAGGTTGGTAACTTTTCCCCTGAACTAGTGAATGTAATCAAAAGTAGGATTGTTAATCTCTTTTTTAGCAGTCTTTCCTAGAAAAGCAGATTAAAGAACCTGTGCTGGCAGGCCATCCTGGGTATGCTAGGGTGCTTGCCGTTATACGACCACATCTCTCCTTAGATCACACCACCTTGAAGAACTGACAACTTACAGACTCCCAGAACTAGTTCTGAAAACAGTAGCATGAAAAACCTGAAGCTTGGAACAGTGCCTTCTGCATCCTAGGAGCAAAGCCCAACTTTAATATAAAGTTAAATAACAAGAAACAGACTGGAAAAAATGAGTAAACAACAAAAAAATAATTTGACCATAGGAAGTTATTATGGTTGAGTCATTTAAGTCATGTCTGACTGTTCATGATCCCATTTGACATTTTCTTCTTCAGCTGTTTTATAGATGAGGAATTGAAGCAAATAGTTAAGTGACTTGCCCAGGGTCATATAGCTATTAAGTGTCTGAGGCCAGGTTTGAGCTCCTGAAGGTGAGTCTTCTGATTCCAAGGGCAGTGCTCTATCCACTATACCACTGAGCAGCCCCCAAAAAGATCAAAACAAAAACCCAGAAGAGGACAACAATGTGAAAATGGCTACATGCAAAGCCTCAAAGATAAAGGTGACTTGGTGTCAGTCAAGGAAAAAAAAGAATTCCTGGGACAGCTAAAAAATTATTTCAAATATCAAACAAGACAGAAGTAAAATTGGGAAAAGAAATGAGAGTGATGCAAAGGAATCATGAAAAAAGAGTCAACGGCTTGGTAAGAAAAACACACAAAAATTGGAAAAAAGATGTACAAAAATTCCCTGAAGAAAATAACTACTTAAAAAGTAGAATATGCCAAATAGAAAAATAAGTTAGAAAAGCTCATTGAAGAAAATAATTCCTTAAAAATTAGAATTGGGCAAGTGTAAGCTAATGACACCATGAAATATCAAGAAACAATACAACAAAATCAAAAGAATAAAAAAAACAGAACCTTGGAAAAAATTGAAAAACAACTGACCTAGGAAATTGATTGAGAAGATTTAATTTTAGAATTATTGGAGTAGAAAGCCATTGCAAAAAAAGAGCTTTGATATCATCTTTAAGGAAATTATTAAGGAAAACTCTCCTGATATCCTAGAACCAGAGAGTAAAAGAGAAATTGAAATTTTTGTCTATTAACTTTTCAAGGAGATCTCAAAATGAAAACCCTAGGATTATTATAGTCAAATTCCAGGGCTCTCAGGTCAAGAGGAAAATAGTGCAAGAAGCCAGGAAGAAGCAGCTCAAATATCATGGAATCACAGCCAGGATAACACAGGATTTAGCAGCTTCTATATTAAAAGATTGTTCAGCTTCAAAAATGATATTCCAGAGACCCAAGGAGATATGATTACCACCAAGAATCACCTACCCCATAAAACTGAGTACAATCCTTCCAGGGAAAATGGATATTTAATGTAATAAAGAATTTTCAAGTATAAGAGCAGAGCTGAACAGAAAATTTGATTTTTGAATATAAAACTTAAAAAAGCATGAAAATGTAAACAGAAAAGAAAATCATAAGGAATTCAGTAAGGTTAGACTGTTACATTGCTACATGAGAAGGTGATACTTGCAACTCCTAAAAAATTTATCATTATTGGAGCAGTTACAAGGAATATACATAGACAGAGGGCATTGGTGTGAGTTGACTATGATGGAATGATATCCACCCCCCCCAAAAAAAATAAGGTATGAGAAAGAAGTATGTACTGGGAGAAGTGGGAAGGAAAAAAGTAGAATGAGGTAAATTATCTCATATAAAAGAGTCACAAAAGAGCTTTTGCAGTGGGGGAGGGGGGATATGAGGAAGGGATGCTGAACAATTCTTAAACCTTACTTTCATTGGAATAGACCGAAAAAGGGAATTAAAAATACACTCAGTTGGGCATAGAAATCTATCTCACCTTAAAGCGAAATAGAAGGGAAGAGGTATAAGAGAAGGTGAGGAACTGTTTAAAGGGAGGGAAGATTGGGAAGACAGGTTGTCAGAATCAAAATACTTTTGAGGAAGGCTTAAACAAGTGGAAAAAAGGATGGAGGGAAATACATATTTAGTAATTATAACTGTGAATGTGAATGGGATGAACTCACTCATGTGATGGAAGCAGTAGCAGATGGGATTAAAAACCAGAATCCAACAAAATGTTGTTTACGAGAAACACACTTGAAGCAGAGAGACACAAACAGAATAAGGTAAGAGAAGGGAGCAGAATCTATTATATTTCATCTAAGCAAAAAATGCAGGGGTAGCAATCATAATCTCAGAAAAAGTAAAATCAAAAATGGATCTAATTAAAAGAGATAAGCAAGGAAACCATATCTTACTAAACGGTACCATTGATGATGAATCAATATAAATATTAAACATATTCACCAAATAGTATGGCATACAAATTCATTTTTAAAAGTGAGATGAATTAAAAGAAGAAAGAATAAAACTATACTTGTAGTGGAATTCAAACTTCTCTCAGAATTTGAAAAATCTGCTAAAAAATAAACAATAAAGAAGTTAAGGAGGTGAATAGAAATTCAGAAAAGTTAGATATGGTAGACCTCTGGAGAAAAGTGAATGGGAATAGAAAAGAATATACCTTTTTCTCCATGGTACATGGCACCTACTCAAAAACTTACTATCTGTCAGGGCATAAAAATACACAGTAAGTGCAGAAAAGTAGAAATCTTAAATGTGTCCTATTCATATCAGAATGCAACAAAAATTACATTCAATAAAGGGTTCTGAAAACAAAATAAAAACTAAGTGGAAACCAAATAATCTAATCCTAAAGAATGTGTGGATAAAAGGATGAATCATAGAAACAATAGATAATTTCATTAAAGAAAAGGACAATAATGATATTACATGACTAAATTTATGGGATGTAGCCAATGCAGTAGGAGGAAATTTCTATCTCTAAATGCTTGGATCAACAAAAAAAATAAACAGAGAGAGAGAGAGAGAGAGAGAGAGAGAGAGAGAGAGAGAGAAGATCGAAGATCAACGAATTGGGCATGCAACTGAAAAAAGCTAGAACAAGAACAAATTACACATCCCCAAATAAACATCAAATTGGGAATCATAAAAATCAAAGAAGAGATTAATCAAATTGAAAGCAAAAAAACCATTACATTAATAAATAATACTAGGAGCTGATTTTATGGGAAAAAAACAACAAAATAAATTAACCATTCATAAATTTGATTTTAAAAAAGCAAAAAGAAAAGCAAATTACTAGTATCAAAAATAAAAATGATAAATTCACAGCCAATGAAGAGGAAATTAGAATAATTTTATAAACTATTTTGCCCAATTATATGCCAATAAATCTAGCAACCTAAGTGAAATGGAGAAATGTTCACAAAAATATAAGATGCCCAGCATAACAGAAAGGGAAATAGAATAAACATTTAAGTAACCACATCTTAGAAAAATAAATTGTACAAGTCATCAATGAGCCCCATAAGAAAAAATTCCAGGACCAGATGGATTCATTGAATTCTATCAAGCATTTAAAGAACAATTAATTCTAATACTACACAAACTGTTGGAAAAAATAGGCAAAGGAGGACTCCTAACAAATTCCTTTTAAGACAAAAATATGGTCTACCTAATACCTAATAGTATACTTGATACCTCAACCAGGAAGAATGAAAACAGGAAAGAAAACTATAGATCAATTTCCTTAATGAATATCAAAGCAAAAACTTTAAATAAAACACTAGCTAGGGAATTATAGTAATATATAGCAAAGACATATACTATGACCATATGGGATTTATACCAGAACTGCAGGGCTGCTTCAATATTAGGAAAATTATCAGCATAATTGACCATATCAATAACAAAAAAATCATATGATTATTTCAGTGGATACAGAAAAAGCTTTTGACAAATTGCAACATTCATTCCTATTAAAAACATTAGAAAGCATATGAATAAATGGAGCTTTCCTTAAAATGATTAGTGTTTATCTAAAACCATTAGCAAGCCTCATTTTTTATGGGAATGAACTTTAAGACTTCTCAATAAGATCAGAGGTGAAGCAAAAATACACATTATTGCCACTATTATTCAATATGGTACTAGAAATGCTAGAATTAAAGATGAAAAAGAAATTGAAGGAATTAGAATAGGCAATAAGGAAACAAAACTATCATTTTTTGCAAATGATAGTATACTTGAAAAATTCTAGAGAATCAACTAAAAAACTAGTTGAAATAATTAGCAACTTTACCAAAGTTGTAAGACACAAAATAAACCCACATGAATCATCAGCATTTCCATATTTTACCAACAAAACTCAGCAGCAAAAGAAACAAAGAGAAATTACATTAAGGAAAATTGTAAAAAAATATAAAATATTTGGAAGTCTACCCAGCAAGAGAAACTCAGGAACTATGCAAACACAATTTCAAAACACTTCACACAAATAAAGTCAAATCTGAACAATTAGAAAAATATTAATTTCTCAAGAGTAGATTGAGCCAATATAATAAAAATGACAACTCTTCCTAAATTAATTTACTTATTCAAATCCATACCAAACTACCAAAAATTATTTTATAGAGCTAGAAAAAATAAAATTTATCTGGAAGAACACAATGTCAAGAATATCAAGAGAATTAATGAAAAAATGTGAAGGAAGTTCACCTAGCCATTCCACATTTCAAATGTATTGCAAAGTGGAAATCTATGACATAATTTGGTACTGGCTAAGAGATGGAGTGGTGGATCAGTGGAATAAATTAGGTACCCAATTGTTATTTGTCCTTCATTTTCAAAGAGGACCAATGACATCATGATGTGATATCTTGACTCTTACCTTAATTGGATTTAAGTGAGGTACAGTTGCACAAAGTCATCAGCCTCACTATTCCAGTCATCAAGTCCAGCAACAAGACAAAAGTCAAGATGACTGAAAATGCAGTAGATGACCTTGGTGTCTTTGATGTCTGACCAAGCTCTCACTTACTTCAACCACCTCCATGGCAATTGTAACAAATTGTTCTCATTCGCCCATTCATCCAGGGATAGTTTTTAAATACTTGGTGTAGACACCCCCTTAACTCACTGATGGATTTGAGGCCCATTGATTACCCTCCACTTAATTCAGCCTATCTGCTGAGAAGTTTTACCAGGGTGTGGCCACTGAGCATGCTATAGCCTGTTGGAGCCATAGGTGAAAGTTGAGTGCCAGGTATGCAGCAAATGTGTATAAGCAGCCAAGCCTTCATACCAGAAGTGCTAGTCCCCCTTGGACACCCTATATACCCAGGTACAGAATACATAGTAGGTAATGATCTTAGTAATCTAGTATTTGATAAATGCAAATATCCACGTTTTGGGGGGCTAAAGAGTGGGTAAGAACTATTTAACAAAAACTGTTAGAAAACTGGAAAGCAGTTTGTTAAAAACTAGGTATGGGCTAACATCTCACACAATATACTAAGATAAGGATAAAATGGGTACATGATTTAGACAGAAAGAGTGATATAGTGTAGCCTAGAATAATTTACGTATCACATCTGTGGATAAGGGAAGGATTTATGACTAAATAAGATGGAGAGAACTACAAGTTGTAAGATGGACAATTTTGATTACATTAAAATAAAAAGGTTTTGCCCAGACAAAACCAGATGCTGTCAAGATTAGAATGGAAGAAAAAAACTTGGTGGGGGATTTATTGTAAGTTTCTCTGAGGAAGGTCTCATTTCTCAAATAAATAGAGAACTGAGTGTATTGGGAATCAAGATGGGCTCTTAGCACTTATTCAACCAAATGCCCTTGGAGAGTTTGGCTTTTCTTTCCTCAATTAAATCAGGAGTCCTTGATGACCTCCTTGCCTCAAGGGAAAGCCCAGTTTACATGGGTTTGAGTGACATGTTTGTGACATCAGAGGCTTTTAGACCACTTGGGTTTAAGTAGCATTTTTGTAACAATTTTAGGTCATGTGGGTGAGTTGCATGTGTGACTCACCTTTGACCCTGAACAAGATATATAAACCCAGAGGTTGGCTTTCTCTTTTGGAGCTCTGAGCCTCAGCGGGAGTGGTGTATGACTCTAGGCCAGCCATTGTTATGAGCTCCCCAGCTTTGATGTTGATGCTTCTCTGGTAACTATAAATCGAGATTTGAATCAGACAAGATCTGTCTGTTGATGTGCGTGATTTGTTTGTGTTTGCTCTGAAATTCAGGATTCTAGCTTTTTCCCCTGAGCTAAGTGAATGATATTTGTATGCTGGATTAAAGTAAGATTGCTAACTCCTTAGCATTGCTTTCCTTAGCAAAGCAAAGCAAAAGTTCCTGGGCTTGCAGCATTCTTGTTGTTGGACTCATGCTGGTTTTTCACCCACACAGCAGCTGCTAACCAAATTGTTGAAACACTGAGTCAAGTTTTAGAATGTAAATCATTCCCTAATTGCTAAATGGTCAAGAGATATGAACAGGTAGTTTTCGGGTGAAGAGATCAAGTTTTCTATAGTTATGTGAAAAAAAATGCTGCACATCACAATTGGTTAGAGAAATGTAAAATAAGAGAGTTGTGAGTTATTACCTCACACCTAACAGATTGGCTAATATTACAGAAAAGGAAAATGGCAAGTCTTGGATGGGACATTGGAACTCAAATTTTTTTTTTAAAAGTTTCAATTGTTTTTACATGTAATTGGAAAAAGTAAAATGTTTTTTGAAAAAATGAATAGAAATCTTTGTAAACTGTATCTCATTTTATCTTCACAACAACTGTGTGGCATAGGTGCTATTTCCATTTCACAGGTGAGGAAACAGAGGCTTATAAAATTTTAATGCCTTTTCTGTGCTCACACAGCTTGTAAATATGAACAAAATTTGAACTCAAATATTCCTGAATACAAGTCCACTACTGCGCACCATACAATGTTACCTTGGATGCAATGCAACACTCAGGTTGTCTATCTCTTGTTCTCATTAAATTACCAATCTGCCTAATTTTTCAGTTACACACCTCTCTGGTCATGTTTATTCTACTTTCCAAAACAGTTCTTCATTAGTTATATGATGCTGCCTACTCAAACCCTGATGTATCAACCTATTGCCCTCTGGGTGATCCATAATTTGATTCCTTATACCTTTAATAATCCATGATTTGCATCCATATAACATCTAGAAAAAATTGATAGTAAGGAATTTTGTTTTCATTTGATGGAAAAATTCTGGGTCATTAAAAATATTGTGCAGTTTTCCAGATACATACAAGCTGTTCTTTTTGTTCTATTGAATTCTGGACTCATTTCATCATCTATTCACAACAAATGTTCAAGGCATATATACTAGCTCCATCAATCTTTATATCATAACCAAGACAATAGAAATTCTTCTTTCATTTGATTTTTTTGCAGTGCAGAAAATTAATTTAGAATTCTTGAGAGATTATGGTTTTCTTTAATAAGGAGGGCCAGTAATATTCTGCGACTTTATGCAATCAACACAATGTCATCTGTAACAGGAGTATTTAGGCACTAATGATTTCTGAGCTTTTTCCAGACCTATATCCATGATCCTATGATCTTTATCGGAATCACTCTTTTACCAGTACTCTGTGTTTGACATCCTCCATGACTGTGGAAAAATCTTTGGTGAGTACAATTCTTAATTTATACCTCACTTTTAATAATCAAAAGATTATCAAAGTAATTTAATATGTTCTATGTTTTAT
The DNA here is from genome assembly GCA_028646595.1 of Phalanger gymnotis. Lineage (NCBI taxonomy): Eukaryota > Metazoa > Chordata > Mammalia > Diprotodontia > Phalangeridae > Phalanger > Phalanger gymnotis. Next base: position 284,311,033 of record CM053622.1, read on the forward strand.
GACATCTTCTAAGATTATTTTACATATTCATGGGAGAAATCTTATGGGAGAGTAGCCATTAAGGCAATATTATGTTCTACTGAAGCAAAAGTTTCTGTGAATGTTGTGTGTTTGTTAAACCATCTATAAAAAAATAAATTTTGTATTCTCCATTCATTTAGTCAATTATGCCACTGTAAAAATGTGTTCAACTGTTGAATACAATCTGTGAAAGTCTGTTTATTCCATTCTATTCCCTTATATGTGTAGATTATTCTCATACAGATTTTATAAAGATGTATTCATAGCTTTTTGTTTTCTCAATTAACAGTTTTTAAGCCATAGTAATATTCATAACTTTTTCAAACGTGTTCTACCCCTCTTTCACATATCTTGAGAGTTATTTCCTTGGGTTTTCACATTTAACATGGACATTTTCTACACATACTTGGCATTTTCCTCTTGTTCATACCTTCTTTGTAGTATGGTTTCACTACACTTTTTAAATCAAAATTTTTAAAGTATCTGTATAGACCCAGTTAAAGGTACAAAATTCTCCATGCATAATTGAAAATAAAAAGAAACCATAGAGTTTCAGAGCTAGAAGGCTCATCAGTGGCTATTTAATGCACCCCTCACCCCAATAAAGAAATTGAGTCTCAAAGATGGTAAATAAACTTTCAAGACAATCTGTATAGTTAGTGGTAGAACCAGGATTAGAAATTAATTCTCCCAATTACCATCTTTGGGACTTTTGTACTTCAATATAATATAGGCTTATAGCATCATCCAATAAGAGACTTAGAATTAGAAGGGCTCTGAGAAGGAATCATGGTAAACACTCACATTTTACACTTTGGACAAGAAAACAAGCTTTGTTGAGCTCCAGGGGCTTGTCTATAGTTACAAAGGCAGCAAATAGCAAAACCAAGGCCTTAAAACCAGGTCTGTTGATTCTGAAGGCAGAATTCTTTCTCTACTCTACCATGCAGATTCTCTATTATTCCATAGTTTCCATGGCTCTGAGGTTCTGTCCTAAACCCATTAGTACCGTGCTTACTGCAAAGGGTCATACAACTGAGTTCAAATTCAGTTCTACCTGGAATTATCTTTCTTTTAAGGTCAACCAGGTAAATTTAATCCAATTAAGTGAAAATCCTTTCAAAGTACAATCCAAGATGTGCATTTAGCTCTTGTGTTTTGTGAAATTAAAAACTCATCCCATTTTCAGACATGTCTAAGTGAAATATTTTTATATTTACTTTTTAAGGAATTTTATTTTTAAGGAATTTTAGAAATATTAAGGTATTAAGCAGCATAACAAAGAAAAAAATAAATGATGGCTTTTTCCATCAATTAACAAGCAATTATTAAAGCCAAAATATATGCTAGCATATGAATATTTGTTACAATAATGAATAAATAGCTTTTCACTTTAGATGAAAATTCAGAGCCTTTTAAAAGGAGCAAAATAAAATATAAAAGCCTTCAATTAAAAAAAAAAAACACTTGTCTTCCAAGGAGATCAATATGTCTCTTAAGGACATCCTTTGACTGAAATGGTAAAAATTGAGCCTATAACTTCATAGGCTAAGTCTGTCTATGTTTTTTAATGGAACAAATAAGGAACATTCCTTACAGTTTTAGTATAACTAGTCAAATCTCAGTCCTTTTACAATTGTCAGAGTTGACCCAGATAGATCATTGCAATTGTTATTAGCACCTCATTGTCCAACTCAGGAGAACAGAAGTTCCTAATGAAGTTTGTATTTTTCCTCTTAGTAGTATTCCATGTACCAGGAAGTGAGGCTAACAAAACTACTCAGAGTTGGTGAGGGGAAATGGCAAGAAGAATGAAAACCATTGGCACCAAAGTGAGTGATGTCAAAAAAATTATGATTTATTTCTGGAGAATGGGTCTAAGAAAAAACTAAACTTAGAGAGGAAAATAGGCAATGGATAAATCTGACTTAAAAGAAAAATGTGAGGAGAAAAAATGAATGAAAAAAATGTGACAGGTCAGAAGGAAAATGAAACATTTACAAAAGCCTCAATTGCCTGCTTGGAGTAACTTGACAGTCTTGAAAAATAGATCCAGTAGTAATGAAGATATATAGACAGTCCTCTGGGTGGGAAAGGCTAGAAGTGAAAATGTATAGATTGCCCTGTTGTGGGAAGTAATTCTTCCACCCTTGGGGAATTTTTCTCTTATTCTGAATGAGTTACTAGATGTTAATGACAGAGATATGCAACTGGTGAATGTGAAAGAAAGGTAATAGAGCTGATGATTAAAACATTCTATTACAGCAGCCTGTTGGGGTGACATTTTGCACTCTAAAAATGAAAAGACTGTAAATTGGGATGTAACTAAGTATCTTTTTTTCTTCTTTTAATAAAGGATTCAATGATTGATTTTGTTGAATTAAAATGGCACAATTGATTGGATCCATGGAATACCTTATCTGAATCAGCAATTAAAATTAGAATAACTTTCTGCATATGTAAGCGGCAATGCATTTTGTTGGCAGTGGAGAGAATGATTAAAATTGTGTATTTTGAAAAACATCTCTTTTTATTAAATCACTTTTACACATGATGCCTATTTGGTTAAGGAAAAAGGTGATTTTCTGAACTGAAGAAATGTGGCAAGCAAGCACTTCAGGCAAGAAGATGAGGTCCCTAAAAGAGAAGGGTAAGGGGTCACTCCAAATTATATTAGTAATAGCAACCTATATTATAAGATGGTTGGCGATCAATGATGTGGAATTACAAAAATTATTTGAACAAATAAAGTTTGAAGACAGAAGTCTATACCTGTAATTTTGTTAGTATGGAGAACTTCCACTGTAACATCCTAGAAAATTTCCTGACTCAGATTCTGATTGATTTGTCCATGGTCACACAACTAGTATATGTGTAGCTTAAATTTATCTTACTGATTCCAAAGCTAGCCTGCCATATTATGCATCCTCTTTGTGTCTTTGCTTATGTTGTTCTCATACCTTGAAATGTCTTTTCTTTTTTCTACTCTTAAAATCCAAAACTTATTTGTTGTTCAGGCCCAAATTAAATCTTTTGAGAAAGCTTTTTTTTCTCTTCCTAAACTAGCCCTCAGTTATCTTCCCCTTATTTGAAATACTACATTTAATAATTGTATCATACAAGTTAGCATTCAATTATGTAATCTCATAATTGTTTTACTTGTACTACAAAGCTATTTTGCTTTTCAGACATCTCATTTGACCCTAACAATCCAACAGGGTAGACTGTTATCTCCCTGAGAACAATAACTCCTTATTATACTTTCATATGTTTTCTATAGTGCCAGTCACCATGGTCTGAACTTGCCCTACCGAGACTCAGTTTTGCATTACTCACACCATTGATTGTCTTTGCCTCTACAAGCATACTTCTGAAGGAAGCTGTAGAAAAATCAAGGTACCATGCTGACTGGAGTCCACTACAAATGCATGTTACATAATCTCGCTGAAGTAAGCCGATCCTTCTATACCTTCTTAATTAACTTATTATCCCACTCAACACAGAAGCCTTTCCAAATCTTTCATTTCTACTCAAATTTCACCTGGCTCTCCCTTTCCCATCACCCTCTCAGATAAGAACCTTTACTCTTACTTCACTCAAAAAAGTCTATTCAATGAGAGCTCTCTTCTTCTCCCCTCCTCATCTCATGCCACCCAGGTAAATGCCTTCTGCCACTATCTCTTCCTTCAGTCCTTTCTCACATAATGAGTTAGACCTTCTCTTTGCCAAGGTAAATGACACATACACAATAATATACACAATTCACATTATTCCATCTCAGCTTCTCTAGCAGATTGTCCCTTCCAACATCCTCATTGACTCACTTATTGACAATCTCTCTTTATCAACTGGCTTCTTCTGTATGTCTACAAACACACCCATGTCTCTCCCAAGCTCAAAACAACATTCACTTGATCTGCCCATTTTCACTAGATAATCATCCCATATCTCTCCTCCCTCTTGTGGCTCAACTGCTTAAAGAAGACTGTTAATAACTGATACCCCCACTTCTGTTCTTCTCATTCTTTTTTAATCTCTATAGTCTAGCTTCTGCCCTCATCATTCAACTGAAACAACAAAGTAATAATATCTTAACTGCTAAATCAAATGGCCTTTTTTTCAGCCCTCATCTTTCTTGTCTTATCTGTAGCTATTTACACTACCAACCACCCTCTTCTCTTTCATGTTCTCCTTTTCCCAGGTTGCCATGACATTGTTCTATCTCACTCTACTCTCACCATTAGTCTCAGTCTCCTTTGCTAAATCTTTATCCAGAACATGACCACAAAAAGGAGAGTGTTCAGGACTCTGTCCTGCGCCCTCTTTTCCTGTTTGCTATTTCACTTGTGACTAGTTCTAATGTTTTCAATTATCATCTTATATGATTCTCAGATCTATTTATTATAGTAGTAAGGCAAAATTCATGACCTCAGAGAGGGCCATGGGCATGCCTGAGTGTTTCAGAATTGAGAAGTATGAGGGATTCTCTAGGTAAAAGGCAGAGGAAGTATAACATTTATTTAGACTCTAGAAGATCAAATCCAAGGGCCAATGCCCCCAATTTGACATAGTAGCAATAATATTGCAAAACTGGTAAGCCAACTGGTAAGCCTTGTAGCAACAAGGAAATCATAACAAAGTATTATAGCAAGGAACCAAGCCATATTTCTAACTTCCCCTAGCTGTTAGGGCCTTCCTGTGAAAATATCACACATGAATCCTGACTCTCCACTCAGTAGTCTGTCCTGCAGCTCTGCTGACTCTGAGTTCTTTGATCTCCACAACTCTCTCTTGTTCAGCACTCTCCACTTGATGCTGGCTCTCTGCTTCTGAATCCTGCTGCTCTACTCTGCTGCTCCCCGTTCTGGGCTCTCCCTTTATACAGTGCTAGCCATCATCTTATTGACTAGAACTCAATGCACATACCATTGGCTCAGGTCTCAGCAACTCCCCTTAGGGCCCTGAGGGATTCACACCTCTAGAAAACTAGAAAACTAGCTTGCTAACTAGCCTGGGGCCTTTACATCTAGTTAGTGAAATGACGTGGGCCTGTCTCTAATCAGGCTTCCCTTTGCTGGCCCCACCTGAAGCCTCTTTCAATGGGCCGGAAAGATCTTTCACTTACTTACTAATTGGCTTTTCATTTATCCAGACCTAACTTCTTTTCTAAACTCCATAATCTTAACTGCCTATTAGATATCTCAAAATGGTTGTCATATATACATCATAAACTTAAAATGTCCAAAATGCAACTTATCTTTCCCCCAAAAAACATCCTTGCTTCCTAACTTCCCTATTATTGGTAAGGTACCACCACAATCCCAATCACTCAGTCTGACAACCTAGGTATCATCCTCAACTCCTCACTCTCTTTACTGCCTTTATTGCCTTCATCTAATGCAATCAGTCACCAAGACCTATCAATTTTTAATATGTCTCAGATAGGTCTCCTTTTCTCTTCTGACACTCTCTTCAACCTTTTGCAAATGCTTATCACCTCACAACTGAACTATTGTGATATCCTGTTGGATAGTCTCCTGGCTCAAGTCTCTCTCCAGTACTTTCTATCTTCCATTCAGCTTTCAATTTCTTGTTCCTAAAGTGCTGATCTATGTTCTCCTTATTCAGTTCACACCAATGGCTCCCTATCACTTCCAGGATCAAATGTAACATCACAACTTCTCTCAACTCTCAGCTAAATCCCATTTTTTTTCCAATTGAGAAATTTATTTAAACGGGTCAAATAAAACAGATGCCTCCTTGTCTCTGCACTTAGAAGAAGGTGTTGGGTCTCTTGGTAGTAAAGCGTGGTTTGTGCTGGCGCCACAGAACTCTGTGGGGCAGAGGGAACTTGATTTTGGAACCGTGAAACTGCTTGGCTGTGGGCTGGCGGCATTTGCTGGCAGGAATTTCTTCCACTTTCATGATCTGGATGGAGTGGGCCCAGGCACGGTGACGGGCTCCCATATCTCAGTAGCACTGAGTGACGGCGCCAGCCATACAGTCCCTATACTCCCTGTACATGTCGTGGGTCCCACTCCTGGAATCATAGCGCAGCCAGATGCCAAAATTTTTCACTCTAAGAGGGGACTTTTCAAAGACCTGTCTACAGTATACAATTTCTCCAGAAGACTTCTTCATCTTTTTCAGCTGAGAAACAAAGTACCAGAATCGGGACTTTGCTACAACATGGCTAGGAGCAAAGATCTGCATCTGATAAAGAGGTGGCACTGGACTCTTGGGAGTAGGCAGGCAGCGTCCAACTACCTTATATATACTCTCTCAGGGTGCCTGAGGCCTTCATGGTGCTGCCGCCTCACTCCCCACCAACTCGCAAAAGGTAAATCCCATTTTCTGTAAGAAGCCTGTCCTTATTCCTTTTTACGCTAGTCATTTCCCTCTACTGACAATTATCTTGTATATATCTTGTATGTATACATATGTAGAATGTATAAGATAAACATAAATCTTATGTGTATATGGTATATATTATATTTAAATTATTATATAACATAACAGATATGGTATATGTAATATTATATATATGCACTCATGTGTAGATATGTATAATATATAGTGTATATATATACGTATATAAAATATAGACACTATGTATGTGTGTATATATATATGTGTGTGTGTGTTATATACATTGTTTTCATGTTTTCTCCCTGATTAGACTGTGAGTTCCTTGACAGTAGGAACATTCCTTTGCCTTTCATTGAATCTCCAGTGTTTAATACAATGTCTAGGCCATTAATAAGTGCATATTGACTGACTGACACATCCAACAAATAATTGTTTAAAGCATTGTCTGACCTCAAGCACAATATACTGAGTTGTAGTCAAATGGATCTGTATTTAAGTTTTGTATATTCACCTGCCTTTTAATTCACGGACTTAATGACTCTCCGTCGAGCTCATAATTTCTGTCCTATCCCTAATCAGCAGATGAATGGATCTATATCTGTTCCCCAGCAAATCCAAAAAAGTATCTTTTGTATACTTATATGTGTATAATTACATATACTTCCTATCTTGCCAAAGGATTCAGCATAAGTCACCATTAAAATGGTATTTAGAATCTCATGAACTGATTCATACTATTTATATCTAGTTTGGAAAATGTCTGTGATCCAGGAGATGAGTGAGTGTTAAAAAAGAAGTTATGTTCAGAATTCACAAGCAAAAACATTCTAGGAACTTGTAAGACTAAATTTAAGAATGATAATGCCCAGAATGAACTGAGAAAAGCTAAGGACAACAATGAAGATGTAATAATTAGTTTTGGAAAAATGGGAAGATAAAAGAAAACATAGAGCCAGTGAGGAGGTAAATGGGCCAATGATAACAGACAATGGACATAAGGCAGTTTTGCAATTTTTATTTGAGGAGAATGTTCTCAGGGAAAAAAAACCAAAAGAAAAAAAATAATAGAGAGTTAATGCCCTTAAATATAAAGGAGATAATTGAAAAAATCACTTAGTTGCCCTTGATGAAGTCAAGTCACACGGCTCAGAATTTCCTCAGATGCTGAAAGTGACTAGTGATGTCGTAAATAATATTAGAAGGATTATGGAGACTGAGAAAAGCCATGCTGTTTGAAAGGGCAAAAGCTGTCTCAATTTTCTGAAAAGGGAAGAGAGTAAAATTTGTGAACTATAGGAAAAACTAGAGATTATATTATTAAAGATATTGGTTATATATAAAGATATTCAAGAAGAAGCAAAGCTGCTGCTAGACTCTAGAGAACATCTACAGGGGTGAGGAACCTGCAGTCTCGAGGCCACATGCGGCCTTCTAGGTTCTTGGATGCAACCTTTTGACTGAGTCCAAGTTTTACAGAACAAATTCTTTTATTAAGGGGATTTGTTCTGTGAAGTTTGGATTCTGTCAAAGGGCCACATTCAAGGACCTAGGGGAACACACGTGGCCTTGAGGCCACAGGTTCCCTCCGCACTCTGATTCTAGAGGTACATGATAATTATTGTCAAGTCCTTAAAAATCTAGTCATTTTAAGGATATGTTTAATTAAGGAGGGGTAGGGCTTGTTCTGTTTGTCCTCACAGGATAAATGGATGGATACTGTAAAATTTAGCAAAGGAATGGATGGATATTTCATGTCATGGATCCCTTAGGCAATCTGGAGAGATCCTATGGAGCCCTTCTCAGAATAATGTTTTTATATGCACATGACAAAATACATAAGATTGCAAAAAACCCTAAATACAGTTATCTATCACCTCTATCTCTATCTTGAGAAATAGATAATAAATAGTGATATAGAAATAGATGTAGACATACAAGTTTATGGACCCCAGATTCAGAACCTCTGCAAAAGGTAAATTTTGGTTTGTGGTCAAGATAAATTTCCTGATAATTAAAGAGCTCTCACAATGGAATGGCCTGCCTCAGGAGAGTCTCCCCTGCTGAAGGTCTCTAAGTAAAGACTGGATGGCTGCTTACCTACCATGTTACAGTGGAATTTCTTCTTTGGTTTCGAAATGAACTGCTTAGTGACCAAGGCTTCTCCTAGCTCTGAAAAATTGTGATTCTGAGTGCATTAAAAAAGGACACTAACTTTTTATATTGATAATGAATATGTTCATATCTATTAATAAACTTTGTATATTACAACAATTCCCGAATAATGCTCTATAACCAATCATTTCATTTTCAGTTATAAAATGAAAATGAAATTAGCTCCTTGGGGATAAAATTGTCTTTGCCTTTCTGTATACCATTTTTCACATAGTAAACACTTAATGAATGCATTTTACTGACATGTAAAAAAAATCATTGACTTTCTGTTTTTGTCAAAGTTGTATATGACATGTCCAAAGGCTGATCAATTAACCACTGGTGAAGCAATTGGAAAGCCACATTGAATTTCTGTAGTTGATCCTCACTGCCAGGCAATCGGAGTTTTGGGACGAAAGAGTCCATCTAATTAAAGGAGTACTTTTATTTATGTACAGACCTATTACTAGGGTATAATAGCTAATTATATCAATGCTCAGAATAGGTTCATATACACCTGTAAGTATAGATGGCACCTCAACTGCCAAGTGGTACAGTGGATAGATAGAATATGGGGCTAAGAAGCAGGACAAGCTCAGTTCAAATCCTGTCTCAGGTGCTTAATAGCTGTGTGAACCTAGACAAATCCCATAACTCCCTTCATACTTAGTTTCTTCATTCCTATAATGAGGATAATAATATAATGTATCTTATAACCTTGTTGTGAGGATCAAATAAGATAAGATATGGAAAGCAGTTTCCAAACCTTAAAACATTATGTAAATGTGGACTATTGTTATTAGATCATAAATTCCTTGAGGTCAGGAACTATCTTTTGCCTCTTTTTGTAACCTTGCTGCTTAGCACTGTGCCTGGAACAAAATAGGTGCTTATTAATGAAGGCTTATTGAATTATTTGTTACATACATAGAATGAGCTTAGGAACAATTACCACTCTATCTCTTTCAGAGAAGCAAAGCAGAAGGTCTGCCTCTCCCATCATCCCCCCCTTCCTCCAAAGGCTGTTTGGCCTTCTGTGACTTTGTTTTCCTTTTCAAGGTTACCATACAAATTTATTTGTAGTTAGTAGATAGCAGTGTACAAGAAGGCACCTGTATTGTACATCTCCTAAGATTAGTCATATGTTACAAGCAAAGGCAACTAAAGGAAGGTGCTACATGCAGCCAAGCAAACAATTGCCACTTTTTGATTCTACATAGTTAGCCCATGTGCTCTAGAACTGGCATAGTCATTCCACTGGGTTGTGAAACAAGACAAGGTTAATGAAATCTCTATGTGGACATTTAATTCTCCTTGGAGAAATGAAAAAGAAAGAAACCTTGTTGTCAAGGATGAAAGCGTATTGATACAAATGACTAGAATACTATTCAACAACAAACAGAATTGAAGAGAAATTACTTTGGTGAAGAAAGAATTGTAGATTTTGAAGTTGTTTTTTTTTTTCCAAGAGAGGATAAGTTTAAAAAAGAAAGCCTTAGATCACATTAATTATTAACAATTGTGTTTAAAGGAAAAGGCAATGCTAGTAAAAAATTGAATTTGCAATGCTTACTTATAACTAGAATTGTCAGAGCGTTACTTTTATATTTCTAAAAAAAAAGACTGGATGCATGTGTGTTGGGGGAAGAGTAGAGAAGGAAGATTGCCTTTGAAATTAGAGACCCGGCAGTTCAATTTATGTACTAGGAAAAATGATGAAATAAATCTTTGACTAAATCTGGTGAAGTCCCTCATCACCTCATGCCTGGCTATTGCAATAGACTGTCTCTTCCCCACTGCAGACCGTTTTCCATTCAGCCAACAAAGAGATTTTTGTAAAGCACAGGTCTACCACATCCCTCCCAAACTCAATAAACTCTATCCCTCCCACCCCCAAACAGAGCCAAACATAATATCCTCTGTTGGCTCTTAAAAGACCTTTACACCCTGGCACCCCTCCCCCAGCACTTTTCTAAGCTTCTTAAACTTACACACACACACACACACACACACACACACACACACACACACACACGTCCTTTGATCCAGTAAAACGAGCCTCTTTGCTGTTCCAAGAACAAGGTAATCCATCTCTCAGCTTTGAATATTTTCCCAAGTTGTTCCTCATGACTAGAATGTTCTTCTTCATCTCTGTCTCTTTACTTCTCTGGTTTCCTCCAAGTCACAAATAAAAATTTACCTTCTACCAGAAGCCTTCCTCAAGCCTTCTTAATTCTAATGACTTTCCTCTGTTATTTCCTATTTGTCCTGTACATAATATATATTTGTTTAATTGTCTCCCCCATTAGATTTTTAGCTCACTGTGTTTTGCCTCTCTTTGTACCCCCAGTGTTTAGCACAGTTGTCAACACTTCAGCACTTAATAAATACTTATTGACTGATTTATTGACTAAATCTGAATGTAAAATTGACATTTCTCCAAAAATTAAGAGATCATCAAATCAACAATTTTAGTCATATAATTCATACTGGCAGTTGTATAATGTAAAACCTTAGGTATAACAAATAGTATGTTCCATAAAAGAAGGGAATGGAACTTGGAAGAAAGGTTAAACTCAACATGAACCAAATACCAATCATCCTTAGTACCATGCTAGGCATGATGGAGACTACAAAAGAAGCTTCTTGAGCATCTTAAAATCTACATTGGGAAATAAAAAATCCAATCTAATCTGACTACTTAGTAAATCTACAGGGCATCCCTAAAGTCTAGACACATAGGTAAAAATGAAATTTTCAACAACATTTTATTTAATTGGAATATTAACACACCTTAGTCCCCTTGACTTCTTTTTCTGGAGTATGCTAAAGGAGAAGATGGACACAATGAAAATCATGGATGCAACACGCTTGATTGAATGCATAAAGAGTGAATGTGTTAAAATTGACGGCAATGTGGAGTTGTTGCATCGAGTTCATGTGAATCTTGCAAAGCACATCAATCTTCGCATCATAAATGATGGAAATCATATTGAAGATGTTATTTGTTAGTATTCCAATTACATAAAATGTTGCTGAAAATTTCAGTCATTTCATTTCTTGAAAATACACATTTTTGCCTATGTGTCCAGACTTTTGGAACACCCTGCAATATGATTGCTTAGTAAATAAAAATAAAGATTGGATTTCACTGCTATGGGGAACTCCTGGGTGAGGAAACTGTCTGCTCATGGAAGTCAGCACCTTGTCTACCACTCATACTGTGAAATAGTTACTGTGAAAGGACCAGTCTCTCCCTGATTACAGCTTATTTGTTCCTACCCACAAAATGGAAAGGCTTTATCTAAGAGAAAGCCTCCCTGGACCTGATTCACCTTGCTTCTCTGACACAACATCCTGGTCATCTAAAGGTATAAGAAGCCCCAATCATGTGGTAGGTGGAGTTTAAGGTCCTTGGACTTGGTGAATTTCTGAAGACCACTTGAACTCATATCTCCCTGGCTTGTAGGACACCTTTCTCCCATACTATGCCACCCCTCAATACTATTAAGCTCTGAATTTATTTCCATAAGGCCCAGAAGGTGAATCCTTGTCTCCTCATTTTATGATCACATGTATATATTTTGAAGGGACAATTCTAAGGCACAGATATGTATTCATATACTTTCACAGTAGTGTATACATATGATACGTGTGTACACATATATGTGTGTGCAAATATGTACATTCGTGTGTATAAGTATATATATATGTATATATATATGTGTGTGTGTGTGTATGTATATGTATGTAAAGTATGGACACTTTTACATGAAATTTAGATTAGGTAGGTTTTTCCTCAATTAAAAGTAACAGCACAAATAAATTTTGCATGAAAAGTTTTATTCTTATTTTTGTATTGGATCTGTAATATTTCCATACAATTAAATAGAATTGGCTGTTCCTATACTCAGAAAGGTCCTACCTGGAGAAAATCAATTATTTTAACTAAAGCTTCACCCCAGCTTCTATTCTCCATTTTATACAGAATGGAATTAAACACTATATACCCACAATTTATGAATTAGTTTGAGTTAGCTGTGTTTGGAGGAGTGCAAATCATGGTTTGATGGTATAGGGAGAAGAACATTGACTCAAATACCTAATCATCCTTAGTACTACGCTAGGAATGATGGAGACTACAAAAGAAGCTTCTTGAGCATCTTAAAATCTATGTGGGGAAATAAAAAATCGAATCTAATCTGACTAGAGTTAAAGGACAGGTTCAAATTCTGCCTCTAATACTTATTATCTGTGTGACCTCATGAATACCCTCTTTCCAAAAGGCTTCACCATCAAGTGACTGTGATTATAAGAGTAATGAATCCTATTTTATGACTTAAATGTTAGATCATCTATGGCAAGGTATACACACACACACACACACACACACACACACACACACAGACACACACACACTTCCATTCTAAAGTAAAAAAAAACCTAAAATCAAACCAATATAGGCAGAATACAATGGTCTTGGGAGATCCGCTTATATAGAAGTAACTCTGAGTCAGGTAATTACCTCTCTGGTAGAGAAAAAGAAAATAGAGAAACCATTATGTAGTCAAATGCATCCAGAGGTAACTCTGGGTTAATTTCAGGCTCTGATAGATAGATCTCATTTTATTTCCCGGGAAGCCTCAGGTTTGCTGTATCACCACAGCCATAATAATTCAAGATAATAATTGAAATGGAGCTTTGACAAGACTGATCTTTCCTTATGCATTTAAAGAGTCACAAAAGGAACAGTTTAAGCATGGAGATGAGAACCTTAGGTAAAGTATGAAAATTTATTTAATAAGTACAAGCTTAAATTGTGCTTAATGATTGACAATAGTGTTAGATGTTAATTTATTTAAAACTCATTTTGGAAGAAATCCAGGGTAGAATAGTTAGGGAATCCCTCCTTCTGTTACACATTGAAAAGAGATAGGAATGGAAGCAAGGGAGACTAGGAGAATTCAAGGATATGAGAATGAGGCACCAAGAAGCAGTAAGTCTCTGTTCCATTTTAATGACAAAACTGAAGCCAATCTTTTGGCACTCTAAACATCACTGAAGAGGAAGAGGTGCCCAAGAAAATACAAAAAGGTACTAGTATGGATAACAACGATAATGATACTAATGATGCTCAATCCATTACAAAACACATTTTATCCACGTAGACACCCCCCCCCCAAAAGCATTGAACAGAAAAGAATTATAGTAAATTGAAGGCCTACCCCAGGACTATCTAAATATTATCTAATTAGATGAGAACAGGAGAATAATAATGATAACAGTACAATTGATGTCCATATTTTATAGCTTATAAAATATTTTTTACATAATAGCTGAATTGATCCTTACAACAATCCTACATGGTTATGCAGTTCAGGTAATATTATAATTATTCTTTCTCACTCTCTCTCTTTTTTGAGGCAATTGGGGTTAAGTGACTTGCCCAGGGTCACACAGCTAAGGAGTGTCTGAGGCTGGATTTAAACTGAGTTACTCCTGACTCTAGGGCTGGTGCTCTATCCACTTAGTCTCTCTTTACGGTTAAGGAAACTGAGGCAAAGAGAAGTTAACTAACTTACCAATGATCACACAATCAGTAAGCAGCCAGCAGAGATAAGACTCCAGTTTAGATCTTTTTATTCTAAATTTGGAATAGTTTTTGCTCAGATCAATTTGTACCAGTTTCAAGAACATGATGCTCAAGTTTAGAGAATCATTGGGTCATAGATCTAGAGTTAGAGAGGTCTTCAGAGAATATTCAGTTTAATTTCTCATTTTACAGATGAGGAATCAGAATCTCTGGGAGATAATGTGACTTGACCAAGGTGGAATTTGAACCTAGATTACTTTTTACTCTGGAGTCAGTGCTATTTCTACTACATTATCAATCAATACACACACGCGCGCGCACACACACATACACACACACACTCCCCCTATTTCCAGTATAATATCAATTTCTATACTATCAATTCCTGCTCCTTCCTATAAGGTTAAACTGGAAAGTAGTGAAATAAAACTGACCCAACTTTATTCAACATTTATTGGTCATCTACTGGTATATTTGACTTTCCATGAGTTCATTCATTATTCACTCATTTAACTCTTTTATTAGCAAGCACTTATCTTTCTCTCGCTCCCACCTTCTCCCCAAGAAAAAGAAAGAAAAGAAAAACCTTTGTAACAAATATGTATATTCAAGCAAAACCTCATTGTTTCTCTGTAATCTTGGTGGTCACAGCATTTGATGAGAATTCTTAAGTGTTTCAAATTTGTTTATCTTTAATTGATGTTGTCTTATAAATTATTATTCTGGTCCTACTCATTTCACTGTGCATCAATTCATAAAAGTCCAGCTTTCTCTTTTCATCCTTTCATATAACACAGTAAATTCACCATTGCATCCATATACCATAAATTGCTCAGCTGATGGTAACCCCCTTTAGTTTCTAGATCTGTGCTACTAAAAAAAAGAGCTGCTATGAGCATTTGTCTACATTTATGTTTATTTCCTCTAGGATCTCTTTGGGGTATAGGCCTAGTGATGGCAACATTGAGTCAAATGGTATATACACCTTAAAGACTTTGGAGGGATAACTGGGGGATAGTTAATTTGCAGAATATCTGTGTAAATACACTGTTCCACCATCACTGCATTAATGTACTTATTTTCCTATAGCCTAGTCGGCATTTATGATTTTCTTTTTTCTGATGTTCTCTTTGTTAATCTGATACTTATGAGGTGGAACTTTGCAATTGCTTTAATTTGAATTTCTCTAATTATTACTTGGATATTTAAAAAACCATGCTTGGTTTTCCTCTCTTGATAAATCTCTGTTTCCTTTGATCATTTATCAATTCAGAAAATGCTTATTATAAATTTGAGTCAGTTTCTTAGAAATAGATCTTAGAAATGAGATACTGATCAGATAATTCTCTTGCCACAAATAGACATATGTAAGAAAGTAACTGGGAAGTCTTTCTGGGCAAAGAAACTAATCTTTATTAAGAGAAACAAAAGTGGTGGTCTGTAGTTCACCTAGTATGGCCTGAGACCAAGAGATACAAAATTCAAAGTTATTTGTTGGTCTTTTGATTTGCATATGGTGTAAATAGGCCTGTTATGGTGCAAGATAACATTATGTCCTAGCTTTGTTCTTTACATGATGTCATAACTTTATTCTTTCCATAATGTCTCAATTAACCCTCTGATTTCCCAATTAGCTCTTTACATGGCTTTCTCATTTTATCATTTTAAAGTGTGATTCCATGAATTGATTTAATCATTAACATAATCTGGGATAATAATTCTTAATCTAGGTTTCGTGAACATTTTAAAAAATACACGTTTCAGTAAAACCGGTTTCCTAATATAATCCTTTATATTTTATTTTATGCATTTAAAAACATTATTCACAAATGGATCTATAGGTTACACTGGCCTGACAAAGGTGTTACTGACTCAAAAAAAAGGTTAACAATCCCTGAGATTATAAGGAAACTACTCTTTCCATCATTCTTAATTAAAACTTAGGACATTTTGGGGAGATATTCTTGAATCTATGACGTTAAATAAGGCTTTTTCTAAGTATTTCCAATAAGAACTATTTACAATCTTCTTGAAATGAGAATCCTGACTGGTATCTTCACTGACTAGAATTCTCTGGTATCCTAACATCTGGTCCACTCAACCAATTTGATTACAAAAATGAATTAATTCAATGGTAAAATTATTGAAACATTTTATTTTTACTTTACTACTTAGATTGATATTATGGTCATGACATTCAGGTAGTCTAGTAATTCTTAAATTATCTGTCCTGGATCTGTTTTCCAGGTCAGCTGTTTTTCCAATGAGATGTTTCACATTGTCGTATTTTTTCATTCTTTTGATTTTATTTGTTTCTTGATGTCTCATAAAGTCATTGACTTCCACTTGGCCAATTTTAACTTTTTAAGGAATTATCTTCTTCAGTGAGCTTTTTTTGGAGAAAGTATGAATTCCATTTATTTAAGTCAAATATGTAAGATCCCAAAACCATTACTAGATGCTTCTGAGTTAGATAAAGGACCTTTTTCATGTTAGTTTCAGAAAAAGTCTACTTTATTTGCATTGCTTTTGGGAAATTTAAATGAGAGTGTGGGCGTGGAAGGAGGTGTTTGAGAGAAAGACTGGCAAAGGATGGATATCACTGTGAGTAACAATGTAAATAGAACAACATGTACCCAAATGCAATGTTGTTATGAAAAAAACAAGCTTTTTGATGTATTCCTTTGATAATGCCTTGGAGAATCTAAATTTTAAAAAAAATGAGGATGCTAAGGTTATTATACAGATTAAAATTCAGTTTGATAGCTAAAGAGAAGCAAGGGACTCGTAAATTCTTAAGGCCTCTGCCTCCAGTATTTGAGGCATAACCTACCTCCTAGAGGTGCAGAAGTCAGAAATAGGTCATGCTCCTCTCCACCAAGAAGTTCATTTTACAAATTGCACAATCATTCCATTATATTCCTCCACCTCCCTGGGGTTCCCACATGTTAGGTCTGAGAGGCCTGCCCCCTTAGGATTGCCACAAACCATATTGCTGTTTCCAAAACAACTGGAAAAACAGTTGATTATATCTGATGAGAATAATAGTTAACATGGTAGGTAATTCCTCCTCAATCCTAATTTATGCAGCAGATATATTCCTATAAAATCACAGGTTCAGATTTCTCCAAAAATGCAAAGCATTCTGCTCATAAGTTGTGTTTGTCCTTCATTCTCGAACAGGACTGTGACATCAGGGAGATGATGACATGACTTGCAGTGACTTTAATTTGAGTGAGAGAGAGCTGTGCAAGTTCACCAGCCTCACCTTGTCTTCCAGAGCCATCTGGGTCCAGTCCAGTGAGCTTTTTTTAACCTCTTTTTCCATTTGGCCAATTCTTCCTTTTAAGTTCTCTTTAGTGAATTTTTATATATTTTTTTCCATCTGGCCATTTTCACTTTTAAAGGCATTCTCTTCATTGGATTTTTGTGCCTGTTTTATCATTTGGCCTATCTTGTTTTTAAGGGTTATTTTCTTCAGTACTTTTTGTGCCTCTTTTACCAAGCTGTTGACTCTTTTTTCATGATTTTCTTGCATCACTCTCATTCCTTTTCCCAATTTTTCCTGTACTTCTCTTACTTGATTTTCAAAATCTTTTTTGAGCTCTTCCATGGCCTGAGACAAATTCATATTGTCCCTTGAGACTTTGGATGCAGGAATTTTGACTTGTTGTCTTCTTCTAAGTGTATTTTGATCTTCTTTGTCACCATAGCAACTTTCTACAGTCAGAAATTTTGTTGTTGTTTGCTCATCTTTCAGCCAATTTCTTGACTTTTAACTCTATACAAAGGGGGTGGTCTGCTTCTCAAGTGGAGGGGACACTGTCCCAAGCTGCAGGATTTTTGTGCAGCTGTTTTCAGAGATAATTCTGTGGAGCTGTAAGTTTTCAACTCTTCTATGGTGGTATGATCTAGGGAGAGGTGTGTTTACTACTCTCCTGTACTGTGCACTGGTTTGTGATCACATACAAATACTCTTTTCGACCCCGGGACTTTGACCAAGGTCTTTGTTCCCCTATGAGTGCAAGCTCTGCTGTGCTAGTGTTCCTCCTCACACTGAGACTAAGTACTGTGACCAAACTCCAAGTATAGGCAATCCAACAGAGTCCTTCCCTGGGGGCAGCGAAGGGACCCCTGTAAATCACCTTTTGACCCATTGTCTGATCCTCTTACCATCTGTGGACTAAGAGGTCTGGAAACTGCCACTGCTGCCACTGACTCAGTCACCTGAGGCCTGCTCTTGGTTTGCTGGGGCCTGGTCTGCCCTGACATGGCCTATACTTCACACTCCTCTCTCCTTCTGGTGCAACAGGCCTTTCCTGCCAACCAGCTAAGTTTTCTTGGGATGTTTCACTTCATCTCTTTGTGGGTTCTGACACTCTAGAATTTGTTTAGAGTCATCATTTAAAGGTAAGTACCTTTAAAGGTAAAAATGCCTTTAGAAGGATGGGTTTGGGGGAGAGCTTAGGCAAGTCCCTGCCTTTACTCAGCTGTTTTGCCTCCACTTCAATTGAAGTTATATAAACAGCAGATTTCATTTGGAGAAACCTTTCCTTGACTTTTGATCAATAATAATTGATTCATTATTTCCCTTCTCCTTGAAATTTTTTAGGACTCTATCATTACTGTTAGGGCATTGAGTACTTTAATTTAAAGGAACTTAGGTTTTCCCTACATGTGAAACTTCTTTCAATTTTTTTCTGGAGTGTGAAATCACTGTTGTGCAAATGAGCCTTTCTGCTTTGGAAATGAACAAGATCTTTTAAAATTTCCATATGCACAAAAGATATATATTAAACTTCCTGTAGTGAAAATTTAAAAAAAAAAAGTTCATCCATCTAGAGGCATAGGAATTATTCATTGATGTCATAATCCCTTCAAACAGGCAGCCTGGCAGGGTCAGCCATAAGGTGAAACCAGACTAGAGGGTAAAAGCTTTCATTCCTGGACAAAAAAAATCTAAATGGAAAGTTGAAGGAAATACTGAAAATGTCAAAGA
>CM053622.1:284330665-284395705 GCA_028646595.1 Phalanger gymnotis
CACGTGCCAATATGTCAAGATGCCTTTTTCTTCTTGTTTAGTCATTTTTCAGTCATATCTGACTTTTCATGATTCCACTTGGGGTTTTCTTGGCAAATATGCTTAAGTGGTTTGCCATTCTTTCTCCAGCCCTTTTTCTAGTTGAGGAAACTGAGTCAAACAGGATTAAGTGACTTCCCACAGTCACACAGCTACTAAGTGTCTGAGGCCGGATTTGAACTCAGGAAGATAGTCTTTCTGACTTAAGACCTAGCATTCTATCCACTCTTCCATCTAGGTTGATTTCTATAAACATAGACTATTAAACCAAGTTGTTTAGAAATAAGTTTTAACCTTCATGAACGTTGAACTTCAGAACTACTTGTTATGGACTAAGTAGACCACAAACTCCTTGAGGACAAGAATTTTATGTTATTCATTTTTATATTTGCTTTTCTTGCTCATATATTTGGGCCTCAGTTTCCTTATCTCTACAATGAAAAGGTTGGGTTAGAATTCAAGGGTTCTTAACCACGTTTCAAAGATTTAAAAAAATATTTGGATAGTAATATTTCAATATAATTGGTTTCTGTTCTAAGCTTATGCATTTTGTTGTATACATTTAAAAACATTGTTCTGAGAAGTCCTTAGGCTTCACCACACTGCTAAAGGGGTCCATAAGACCAAAAACCTTTCAGGAACCTTGAGCTAAATGTCCCTTGTAATGTCCCTTCATGTTCCATGGTCTAGAATCCTGTTGCACTTACCATTAAGGGAGATCAAACACTATAAGTCAAGAGAAGCTTAGAAATATGGGGTGGGGAGATGACTAAGAGATATTTTAATCTTTCTTCTATGAAGTGAACGTATTTCATATACTATCAGAGTAGAACAGGATCGGAGCCACAACAAAGTGAAACACAGCTTATTGTAGCTATTTGGTATAAAGAGTCTATGCATTTTTTCAGAAGTGCTAATCTAAATAATCTTTTTGAATTTTGAGTGGTGTAAGTCATGTTGATTTAATAAGTGGCCCTGCTACGACGTAGCACTGGGAAACACTTTGTAACCTTATCTCCCACTTCAAGGGCCTGAGATGAAGGCTTTTGTGTGCTCTGAAGCAGCTGCTGTAATAAGTAATCCTAATGTGACTCTCACCTACTTATTTTGAGATGCTATGAAGGCATTTTTGTTTATGTTCCTGAAGTTCTATGAGATGAAAATGAATGAGAAGAGCAATTCTAGCCACAAGAGAGAATATATAAGCCAGTAGGAGAGAATGATGAAGCATGCCAATTAAAACTCAAGCAAATATTGCTAAAGAAATGATAACAAACTGAAATTCAAAAAAAGAGACATGTAACAAGTCACATGTCTATTCCACAAAGGACTGTTCTTGAAATGTATGGAAGTCAGGTTTCAAAACTACAAATGTGAGTTTTTGAATGTACAATTTAAAACATAACAAGACAGAACCGATGAAAAGGGGGAAGGCACAATTGCACAGATTCAGAATCATAGATATTAGAGCTAAAAAAAAGCCTCAATAAATATTCTGGCCTTGCCTTCAGGCAGGTAAATCATTATCCCAATTTTAGGGATAAGAAACTGGAGTTTAGAGGGGTCAAATAACTGGCAGACGGGAAAGATATGCAATCTACCAAAAGAGACGTGTCTGTTTCTGTTTTGTAGTTGAGTGTGAGTGAGTGTGTGTGTGTGTTAAAAGAGACGACCTTTCAAAAAAAATGTGGTCTGAAAACCCAAGGAAGAGGGAATTTGAAACTCCTCCACTATGTTCTTCATCCATAATTTCCATTTGGCCCTCAGAAATCTCCAGGGATTTGATGACCAGCTGGATGCAGAGCTAATCTTGGGGAGAGAATGCCTATGCGATTTCAGGAGCTGTTAATTAAGCATTATTTGTTAATACATTATCAGCAGCTGCCTACTGCAACTAATATACAGGCACAGCTGAACTCAAAGTGATCAAGCTTGGCATGCTAATTTTGTACACAATATGTGGCCAGGCACAAATTAGTGTCTGAGTTGTGAGAGCAGGACTTCACTCAGAGACTCAGAAAACAATAACACTGGGGCATAGAATCAGGAAAGAACTGGAATTCTTGTAATGAAGAATGTTTGTGAGTGTAAAAAGCAAACATAGAAACCTTTTTTTGAAACCTTTATGGTGGATCTAACACAATCTATGGGAATCAACTTAAAAAAAGGTCTTAAGGAAAAAGAGAGAAACCATTACCCCAAACTCCTTAACTCCCAAACTCTTAAGGAGAATCTCTGAGGGGAAGAGGGAACTAAAAACAATGAGGTTGTTTCATTGACAATATAATCATATAGGAAAACATGTAACTGGGAAACTGAGGGTTTTCTGTTTTGCGTTTTTGTTTGTAATACATATGTATATGTAATATATATTATTATATACTCAAAATTTAAGAAAATAAAGTTAAAAATAAATAATTAAAAAAACACATTCTAAGAGAGGCAGAAATATCTAGATATCTAGATAGATAGATAGATAGATAGATAGATAGATAGATAGATAGATAGATAGATAGATGGATGAATGGATATTTTTACCCATGTTAGAATATGGATTTTTTTATTTTTAACATTCAAATTTTTAAAATTTCGATTTCTGAATTCTTTTCTTCCTTCCAGTCCCTCCTCCACCATTGAGAAGGCAAGGAATATGTATCAGTTATACATGTGAAATCATGCAAAACATATTTCTGTATTAGCCATGTTGCAAAATAAAATAAAGAAAATGCATATATATATATTTCAATCTGCATTTAGAGCTCATCAGTTCTCTTTGGAAAGAATGTAGATTTTTGGGATCAGAGCCTGTCTTGTCTTTCAGTTTGTGTCCTGGAGTTTTACACAGTACCCTACACATAGTAAGTATTTGATGAATGATTTTTCATTCATTCATATGAATGATAATTTATATAATTTTGGTCAATCTAATTGGATACTTCCATACATGGATTCAGCCTGGATAGCAGAGTATTAATGAAAATTCAGAGTGATCCCAGGCATTCAGCTATGTTAGTCCTAGAACACTTTGCTGTGTAGATGAAAAGAGGAAGAAAAGAGGAAAAGTCAGTTAAAAAGAGTTTTCACATTGACTTTTGAAAGAATTAGCTATGGAATTGGAAAATCATGAAAGGAAACCAAGACTTTTACAAGAATGTCTTCAAAAGAGCATTGACTCAGAGAATAGATAGATAGATAGATAGATAGATAGATAGAGATAGATAGATAGATAGATAGATAGATAGATAGATAGATAGATAGATAGATAGATAGATAGATATAGATGGATTGGTTCAAATTTCTACATCCCATGCTTAGTAGCAATGTAATGTTCTGAAAGCCACTTTCCATCCTTATGTATGGGTCCCCTCCTTTGTAAGTTTAAGGAGTTGTACTAGATTGCTTCTATCTGTATTCCCATGACTAATGAGAGAGAAATAGTACCCCATACACTAATGATATGAAAATCAGAGAGCTTAAAGATAATTTGCTTACTCTTCTCCCCAATTGGGGGCTATATTAGGTGTTGGTGGGATGTTAGAATCAAAGATTTAGAACTGGAAAGAACTTTAGATGTAAAGTAAGAGGACCACCAATATCTGTATTTCAATATTTAGGAGTCTATGCATATTGTGTTAGCAGCTGAATTAGCCAATATTCAATAAAATATGACCAATGCAGAAAAAGAACTATGAGATAACAATGAGATCATAGATTCAGAGCTAGAAAGAACTTAAAAAAGATATCTAGTCCAATACCCTCACTTTGTAAATAAGAAAACTGAGGTTTATGGAAGTCAGATGATTTGTCCAAGTTAACACATGAGGCAAGCAGCAAACCCAGTATTCAAATTCCTTAATTCTGTAATGAGTGAGCTTTCTACAATCCCACACCACTCCTCACTAAATTACCTGGAGAAATGAAGTCTTATACCATAATTAAAAAAACCCCTCAAAATCCATAACCTTAACATCTGATTTCAGTATAGTTATAACCAGAATTTCTCTGCAGTGTCAACAAATAGAGGAAAAATTGCATTTTAACATTGATTATTGAAGTAGAGCATCTAAAAATCTGACACATTTACCTTTTTCTCTCTCCCTCCCAACATTAATGACACTACCACTATCTTTACTAACTATAATTGCGGCACATAGGGTGTTAGAGAAGGAAAGGGTAAGGTACTAGAGATGTTGTTGGGATATCCTGGGTCTGACACAGCAATATGTTGTTAGTGTTAGCACTGAGTGTGGGGGAGAGTAATAGGAGAAATATGAATGATGTTGTATGCCAAGATTGATGAAGAGAATTCCCCTGGCCCTAAGATAAGATTACTTGACTGAAGTTTCCAGACTTTCCATAATGGTGCTAGGGGAAAAAAATCCTTCTCATTTGCTCTCACTGAACAGGTCTCTGGTGGCTGCGGCAGCTTTGAAGTGACTGGCATCGGACTGGAGCTGTCAATCCATGTCCAGCCTCAGGCATATGGTCCCCTTGTTAGGACTGAGTTTACACTTATGGGTTTGAGAATTAGGTCAATGCTTCCTTATCCCCTGGCCTCCAATACCTAAAGTGAAATTGTTTTCTTTCTCCTCATAATTCTCTCCTGCTCCATCTAAATTTCCTCTAATACAATCTACCAGCTATGTTTTCTCCCTCAAGCCAGCTTTCACACAACACAGAATATATCAAGATTATAAGGGTAAGCCTTATGTGTCTGGGAATGTGAATATGAGTGTATACACACATGCAAGTGTCTTATTTCTTGAGGAGAAGAACAAAACATAAAATGTTGAAAGAGGGTTATGAAA
Organism: Phalanger gymnotis; assembly: GCA_028646595.1. Lineage (NCBI taxonomy): Eukaryota > Metazoa > Chordata > Mammalia > Diprotodontia > Phalangeridae > Phalanger > Phalanger gymnotis. Next base: position 284,335,513 of record CM053622.1, read on the forward strand.
TTCATCAGAGGATCAAATTAAACTCAGACTACAAAACTGTTACTGAAATGGAGGTTATTCAAAGCCATGATTATACAACATAAGTCAAAGAGGGTTAAGTTGACAGAACTGATTTACAGCATTGCACTTTATTGAATTTACAAGTTGAAATTTATTAGTCATTACATGGCTGGCTGCATTTGCTTTAATGAGACAGTTAATGCTTTTTCAAAAAAAAAAGCATACTAGAAGTTCTGGATACTTAGAAGGAAACATTTCCTCTCTCTTTGTTAGGGGTGGCACGAATAAAACTTTTGGGAACGTCTAATTAAACTCATCTCTAAAGCCAATGACTTTGGAGACATTTTGTGCTTTATCTCCAAATGAATGTACTGTCCTTTATGTACAGAGATTTCCTGCTAACCTGACCTTCATAGGGCATGTACTTAAAAATGTTTTTATGTTAGTGGCAATGTTTTGATTGAATTATCATCAACACTCTTGTTTCACCCCCTGAGGTGGCTGGCAGAAGTTACAACAGGTAGAGTAAAAGATTGAACTGTCGCATGAAAGAAAGAACACTCATCTTAGAGTGGGACAATCTGGATTTAAATGCAAAATCTGTCTTCTCTTCTTGAGGCTTAGCTTGCTCATCTACAAAAATTGAGGATGATAATGATATCAAATGCTATCTATTATTTCTCAGGGTTATTACCAAAAGAGTGATTTCTAGAGGGTTAATTACTTATGTGGCAATGAAATAATAAGTAAGGCTTTCTATAGAAAAATAAAGGACTGATGGAGGGTTGAAAGTCTTGGTCTTAGCCTTGTGGCATCATCTTTTAATCAACTGAGCAAAAAAAAAACTAAAATGAAAACATAATAAAGTAAAACTTCGGATTTTGCTATATCCATATCATATTGAAGAGAGAACATACAACATTGAACTTTTTAAGGTAATACTTAATGAAAATGTTCTCCCTCCTCCCAATTTTTATAAATTTATAGGTCACTGAGAAGCAATGTGACATTTGATAGAGGTTTGACTTGGTTTCCATTCCTGACCCTGACATATATTATCTACAAAATCATTGATAGTTAAATTCACAGCCCCCTACAAAATTTTCTAAGACTATAAATTTTAGATGAGTTGCCAATCAGCATCAATAGAGGAATTTTCCATACTGGGTGCTCCTTTTAGCAATGTAATCACAAATATGGACTCAGAAGAAATGAATGTAGGTGAAAATACATTGGATTTTAAAACATAGATAAAGAATAAAGTGGGAGGAAGGGTTCTTGAAAGATGAAGAAGTAGGTTGGAAAATTCCAGACTTTCCAGATTTCCTCCACGAACAAGACAAAACATTGACTCAAAGTCAAGGTAAAGCAGTTGTCCTCCTAACAGAACCTGAGAGCGCCTCAAGAAAGACTTGGCCTGTACAGGGCAATGGTTTGGCCCAATTCAAATGAAAATATGTTAAGGAAGACCCACTAAACCAACAACAAAGTATGGGGTCAGGCAGAGGCTTTGGCTGAAGAAATTTCCACCACATGGACAGTGTGGGAGTCAGACAGCTGAGTAGGGGAAGAATGAAGGATCTTCCACAGTCGCTGATGCTAAACACAGGTGTATTGACCAAATGGAGTCCAGGCTGCCACTGTTGGTGAGAAGGAGTGGGCACTTGAAGAAGAACAGAGTTCCTGGTTTCAGGATTCAGTCTGAGGACAGTAGGGTGAGCTAAAGTTCATAGTCGTGAGAGGGACCACAGAGAGCAAGATTGTTTCTAGGAGAGCATGGCTGGAGGCCTTAGGCATGGTTTAGGTGTAGAAAGGAGTGCTTGATGTTGGGGCCCTGGAGAGATCTAAAAATAACAGTAAGAAGAACCTGAGGCCTGGGACACCATTCCCCACACCTCAGTACTAGAATCTGATTACAATAACAAACTGCTAAAAAAAAAATTCAGTAAACAAAGGAGAAAGAACCCAACCATGGACAACCATGGATAGAGAAGATCTGGGTTCATATTTGGAGAAAGATAGTGAAGCTAAAAAAAGCCACTCCTACATCAAAGAGGATTGTCAAATGGTCACAATCCCAAAAAGAGTTCTTCAGAGAACTTAAAAGGACTTAAAAATCAAATAAGAGAGATTGAGGAGAAATTAGGAAAAAACTAAGAGCAAACCAATAAAATCAAGCAAAATTATGTAAAGTAAGTCAACCAATTAGAAAAACAGATCCAAAAACTTGAAGAAGGAAATAACTTCTTGAAAACTAGAATTGGGCAAGGGGAAGCTAATGACCTTGTAATATACCAAGAAATAATAAAACAAAATTAAAAGAATAAAAAAATAGAAAATTGTGAAACATCTCATTAGAAAAACAACTGATCTGGAGAACAGATTGAAAAGAGAAAATATAAAAAGTGTTGGGCTACCTGAACGTTATGATAAAAAAAGAGTCCTGATCCAATATTATAAGCAAATATTAAGGAAACTTGCCCTGCAATTGCAGAACAAGAGGATAAAGTAGAAATAGAAAAAAAATCCATCAATCACCACCTGCAAAAGATCTCAGGATGAAGACTTACAGGAATTACATAGCCAAGTTTTGGAGCCCAGGTTAAGGAGAAAACACTACAAGCAACAAGAAAAAAAATTTAAATATCACAAAACTACAGTTTGGATTACACAAGACCTAGCAGTTGCAATATTAAACAACCATAGGTCTGGGAACATTATATTTTGAAGAGCAAAAGAGTTAGGGTTGTCACCAAAAATAACCTACTCAGCAAATTTGAGTATAATCTTTAATGAAAAAAATGGACATTTAATGAACTGAAATACTTTCAGGTATTTGTGCCAAAAAATAAAATAAAAAAAGCACATAGAACTCAATGGAAAATTCAACATATGAGATTCAGAAGAAACATAAGATAAACATTAAAAACCAATTATAAGGGTCTCAATAAGATCAAACTTTACCTCTTATACAGGGAAATGTTATCAGTACTCTTAAGACTGTCATTATTAATTGGGTAGTTTGAAAGAAAGTCTTGGGCTTAGCAAAGTATGATAGGTTGATTCTAAATAAAACCGGGTAGGGAGAGATAAAAGGAACAATTATCTCATACAAATAATGTGTGAAAGGAAGAATCTATACAGAAGAAGGAGGTTTGTATGGACAGATGGTGCTGCTGGAACCTTACTCTCATTGAAACTGGGTTAAAAAGAAAAAAAACATATACATCTAGAAGGGTATAAATGTCTCCAAAATTTATAAAGAAATAAGAAGATGAGGACATGGGATAATGAGGGATTTTTATAAAGGTATGCAAATAAAAAATTAGATGAGTGGGGGGAGGGGATAAAAGAGGGATTTTGAGAGGGGTGTGTAGATTGAGGTAGTGGATAGAAATAAATTAGACTCTTGAAAGATAGGGTAAATAGAGCAAGAAGAACAAATAGTGACAGAAAATGAGGTGGTGGGAAATATACAACTAGTAATGATAATTTTGAATGTGAATGGGATGAATTTACTCATAAAAAGGAAACAGCAGAATGGATTATGAATCAAAATCTGAGAATATCTTGTTTGAAAGAAACAAAATTAAAAATGAGACATACACACAGAGTTAAAATAAAGGGCTAAAGTAGAATTTATTATGATTCAGCTGATGCAAACAAAAAAGCAAAGTTAAAGTCAAAATTAAAGCTAAAATAGATTTAATTAAAAGAGATAACAAGAGAAACCACATCATGTGTTGCCAATATTATTCAATATTGTTTTATAAATGCTAACAATAACAATAAAAGGTGGCAAAAATAAAGAATTAGAATAAGAAATAAGATGACAAACTCTTATTGCAGATGATATGATGATAAATTCGGAAAATCCTAAAGATTCAACTGTAAAGTTAGTTGAGATAATTAATAATTTTTATCAAACTAGTAGGATGCAAAATAACCCACATAAATGATTAGTAAGAGACACCCCTTTTAAAATAACTGCATACAATATAAAATATCTTAGAACAGACTTGCCAGAACTGACCCAGGAACTACATAATTATTGACATAATTACACAATGATTTTTTTTTTGTAAATAAAGTCAGATTTAAATAATTGGAGAAATATTCATTGTTCAGGGGTAGGCAATGCCAGTATAATAAAAATGACACCTTTACCCAACTAATCTTTTTTATTCCATGCCATCTTAATTAAATTAGTAAAAATAATGATTTTATTGAGTTAGAAAAAATAATAAAATTCGTTTGGAAGAGCAAGAGGTCAAAATTTTCAAAGAAACTAATGAAAACAATGTAAAGGAAGTAGGTTTAATAGTACCAGATCTTTATAATGCAATGAATAACAAAACAATCTGTTATTGACTAAGAAAGAGTAGACATACAATACACAGTAGTAAAGAATTACAGTAATAATGTGTTTGACAAATGTAAAGATTTAAGTTTTGAGGATAAGAATTCATTATTTGGTAAAAAAAAAATTGTTGGGAAAGCTGGAAAGTAGTCTGGCAGAAATTTGTCATAAACCAACATCTTAAACCATTTTCCAAGATAATATCAAAAGATACATGACCTACATGTAAAGAGAAATATCATAAGAAAATTAGAATATTGAAAATTACCTATCAGACTTATGGATAGGAGAAAAGTTTATGAATAAGCAAGAAATAGTGAACCTTGTGAGGTGTAAAATGTATAATTTCAATTACATTAAACTAAAAAGGTTTTGTACACATAAAACAAACATAGTTAAGATTAGAAGGAAAGAAGAAAATTGGGAGAAAATTCTATATATAGTCTCTCAGATAAAGATCTCATATATAAAAGACTTTGTCAAATTTATAAGGAGTCATTCTCCAATTGCTAAATGTTCAAAGGATATAAACAGGCAGTTTTTCTTTTTTAATTAATTACTAATTTATTTTTATTTTTAGTTTACAACATACAGCTCCTCAAGTTTTTGAGTTTCAAAATTTTTACCCCTTCCTCTCCTCTCCTCTCTGCATCCAAGACAGCATGCAATCTGATATAGTTTCTGCATATACCTTCATACTAAACATATTTTCACAATATCAAGTTGCAAAGAAGAACCATAACCAATGGAATAAACCATGAGAAAGAAGAAACAAAACAGAAACAAAAAACAAAACAAAAAGAGGGAGAGAGAGAGAGAGAGAGAGAGAGAGAGAGAGAGAGAGAGAGAGCAAATAGTTTGCTTCAGTCTGCATTCATACCCCTGAATGTGAATTGCTTTTTCCATCATGAGTCTTTTGAAGTTGTCCTACAACCTTGCATTGCTGAGAAGATCCAAGTCTATCAAAGTTAGTCATCAGAGATATTGTGTGTCTGTAATCACGTGTAATTTTCTCCTGGTTCTGCTCCCCTCATTTGGCATCAGATCATAGTCTTTCCAGGTTATTACGAAGTCTGTTTGCTCCTCATTTCTTATAGCACAATCATATTCCATTACACTCATATACCACAACTTGTTTAGCCATTTCCCAATTGATGGGCACCCCCTTGATTTCCAATTCTTTGCCACTACAGAAAGAGCTCTTCTAAATATTTTTGGACATACAAGTCCTTTTCCCATTTCTGTGGTCTCTTTGGGATACAGCCCTAAAAGTGGTATTGCTGGGTCAAGGGGCATGCACATTTTTATAGCCCTTTGGGCAAAGTTTCAAATTGCTCTCCAGAAAGGTTGAATCAGTTCACAACTCCACCAACAATGCATAAGCCCCAAAATGCATTTTTCCCACATCCTCTCCAGTATTTATGATTTTCTTGTTTTGCCATGTTAGTCAATATGACAGGTGAGATGTGGTACCTAAAAGTTGTTTTGATTTGCATTTCTCTAATCAATAGTGATTTAGAGCATTTTTTTCATATGACTATAGATACCTTTAATTTCTTCCTCTGAAAACAGCCAAACAGGTATTTTTCAATGAAGAAATCAAAACTACATATAGCCACATTAAAAAAAATGATCTAAATCATTATTGATTAGAAAAATGCAAATTAAAGCCACTTTGAGATATCATCTTACACCTATCACATTGTCTAAAGTGATAAATGCTCCTCAACAGAGGAATGGCTGAACAAGTTATCATTGATTACTATGATAAATTATTATTCTATTACAAGAAACGCTGAGCTGGCTGATTTTGGAAAAACACTTAGAAAAACTGCCATGACATAATGAAAAGTGAAATGAAGAGTACCAAGAAAATGCTACACATAGGAACAGAAGTATTATCCTAAGAACAACTTTGAATGACTAATAATTGAATCATCTTGAGTATCGGAAATACCCAAACCAACTACAAAAGATCTGTGATGGAAGATGCTACCCATCGCCAGAGGAAGAAATGATAAATAGAAATATGTATAGTATGGGTTTATATATATGCATGTGTGTATGTATATGTATGTATATATATGTGTGTGTGTGTCTGTGTCTGTATATATATATACATATATATAATATAGATTGATATAAAGACATATCCATATACATACACAGATATGTGTGTGTGTGCATTTAATTGTAGCCTTCTGTATGGTGGGCTGGGGAGAGATGGAGAAAAAATTAAAAGTGCACAGCAAAGAACAAAAGAAAACTTAGAAGAAAGAAGAAAAGCAGGGTAGATTGAAAACAATGTGTACTATTTATTGCATAGCTTTTCAAAACAAAGGAAACAGTCTGAAATGGAAATTCATGTTTTTATATTGAATCTTCTCTTTATGTTATGCTGTGTACATGGAAATGATTTTTTTTGTTCTCTTTTTGTATTTAAGTTCAAAATGAATTAGTTTGGGTTTTTTGTTTCTGTTTTGCTTTTTTAAAAACAGGAAAAAGGGGCATGAATGAAAGCAGGGATAGTGCTGATGTATGATTGACAGCTAAGTTAAATAGCTCACCTTTTTATAGTATTTTGTATAAGTTAAAGTGCTTTCCTTTCAACTGCCCTGTGATATAAATAGTAAAATATTATAAGATGCATTACTGTAATATATTGTACTATTTTACATGTACATAATATAATTATATAATATATAATAATATTTTACAGAGCAGAAAATGGAGGATCAAAGAGTTGAGGTGACTTGAGTAGGGTCACAAATTAGTAGCACAGCAGGCATACAAAACTAAGTCTTTGCATTTCAGGTCCAGTGATCTCTCCATTGTATGTCTTCCAGTATAATCCTGGGTTCAATTTGCAGAGCACTTATAATTTGGTATAAAAGAAAAGTGATAAATTAGGGTATCATTTAACCATGTTTTCCTCAGCCCTTCAACCAGAATTGAACTGAAGAAGGAAATGGCAAAATTCTCCAGTATCTTGTGTTTGCCAAGAAAACCTCAAATAGGGTTATAGGGAGTCTGACGTAACTGAAACAACTTAACTTTTGTGTTCTTTGCCTATGTATCACCAGTCCCTAACACAGTGTTTTGCACATAGGAGATACTTAATAAATGCTTGGTAGATTAGATTGAATAATTCTATTACAGTCTATTACTATTCAATTATTCATATGTGTTGACTTGTTAGTTAGTGTTTTCTCTATCCACCTTTCATATCCTGGCCTAAATTCATGTAGGGAAAGGGGCCATAGTCCATTCTTCTCTTTCTCTTCCACAATGGACATCACTGGACTAGGTACACCATAGACAGTAAAAAAAAATTGCTGATCAATTGAAGTTAATAGGTTCTTATGAAATGCTAACATTTCAATTTATTAGTGGGTTGTTTCTTCTTTGTTGTTGTTGATACTGAAATTCCGTAGCATTTGATCTTCTGCTTAAGATGTAAGAAGATAATTCCATGTGGTATTGAGACATTTCACATTTGAAGGGACCCATGCAGTAACACACAAATTTGTATATAAAAATATATGTGCTGAGAAGAAATGGTTTGACAAGTTTCTTTGGGAATTGGGCTTTCAAGAAAATAATCTATTAAGCAAACAAACAAAAGCTAGGCCATTTTGTGGCCTGAACTGCCAATGGTTATAAATTTTCTTTCTTTGCACTGGCATATCCATGGAATATGTGCTCTCTTAATTTCTCCCCAACATTCTGTCAGTATGTTCTTCATCCCTTCTACTTTCACAACGCTGCTGTCTTTTACTGCTTTGTCTTTCATTGTGGAAATTGTATCAGGCAATGAACATGTATTCTAAGGCATCTGGGGTACAAAAACAAATATGTATCAGCACCTAACTTGAATAAGCTTTACAGTCTCTCTGGGCAAACAATATATATATATATATATATAAGTAAATTTTAAAATAAGTAAACAAGTAAATTTTATTTAAATATACACACATGTATATGTTATATGAACACAAATAAGTGCGTTTCATATACATATATACATGTGTGTATGTGTGTGTGAAATTGGGGGAGGAATGAAGATGACTGAGTGACAGGAAAAAATATAGACAAATTCTCCAATGCAAGTTCTTCATGAAGGTATATAAAATGAATTAGAAGGATAAATCCTTATTGGGAAATTCAAGAAAAAAATCATTTATTATTATTCAAGCCCAAGTCAGCATAGCGAAATAGTGACGTCTGTGGACACTGGAGATTGCAGTCTAGCCAGGAACATTCCACTCAAGCCTTCCAGTATAAAAGCTGAAAGCAGAACAAGGCTGTGCAACAGTGCAAAAAAGAAAAGTGCCAGACCAAGAGAGGGAGGCCTTGCCCTTGTGTTGCATGAATGAGCCATTGCCAATTGACAGTTCTATTATTCATTACCCAGTTCAGGGTCACAGATCCAGGGAATACTGAGGAGGGGTAATGTTCTGGTATAAGAATGATTACAGGCCCTAGGCTGTGGACTGAGGAAGGAACAAATTTAGAAGAGCACTTGGGCTACTGCCCCCAGTTCAAGAGGGGTTTCAGTTCTAGTTTAAAGGGCTATCTCAAACCTGAAGAAGAATAACCATGAAATCCTGGACCAAAAGGGAAAATGCAGTTTGCTCATTCTGAACCTATAGCATTTCCTAGCTGTCTGATAATGGATGAGTTCAACAGCAGTCTATTGAAACTCCAACCAGGAAGAAGCTCATGTTTGTTGTCCAGAAACAAAACCAGCTCAAAAACTTGCTGAGCTCAGACCAAGAAGACTCTAATCAGATTTTGCAAGGGAGTACCCTCCTTTGGGAGCACTGAAAGGTTGTAAGTCCTCAGCCTGAGCTATCTCTGAGATTTTATAATAAAACAATACCCTCCAAAATGCAGCAGAAGGACTCAATAGGACATAAGCTCAACTCGGACAGTCCCTCAAGAAGGGTACAGAGATGACTCTAATATAAAGTGGAAGGTTAGGAAGTAGATGGAAGAATGAGTAAATAAGCAAAAAGAGAATCCCACCATAAAAAGCTATTATGGCAATAAGGACACTCAAGACACAGACCTAGAAAAAAATGACCTCAAAATACATACATATAAAGTCTCAAAGAAAAATAGCTTGGGCACAGGCTTAACTAAAATTTCATGGAAGAGAATGAAGAATTTTTCAAAATATTTAAAAGTGATTCTATGTATGTCTAAAACACACCCACCCATACATACCTACCTCCATTGTATATATAATATGTATACGTATATATATACATATATATACACACACATATATATATATACACATATACACATATATGTATACGTATGCATACATATTATAGGTAATTTGGGTAAGGAGACAGTAATAGCTGGCGTAGTCACTTTTCAAGTAAGGCCTCATATAACAGTCCTATTTTAGCTGAGATTTGAAGGTAACTAGAGGATATAAGAGTTAAAAATCAAAAGTGTAGTTCATCTCTTTCTTTGATAAATGTAAATTAAGTTTAAGGAAGTGACAATCATCTGTTAAGCTATGTTTGTTTAATTTGCTCTGGTCTTAACTCTGCATAGAAGAGGCCATTTTCTCCTCCCAGGGAACTGATAATTAACTGAACTCATTAGGGTCCCATGTTTTCCATCGTAAGGTTATTTTGGGCCCTTTCTTTAAATTTGAGCTTGGTGGTACATTGACTGGCTAAAATTCTCCTGCAGGGATGAAATTAATTACATAGTATAGAAGGTAGTTTATTTGAAATTATTCTCATTTCCTTGTTTCAATTTTAAGTTTTAAAAGAGGTAGAAGGGCCAGAGGAAGAGAGAGAGAGACATGCAGACAGACAGAAACAAAGAGAGAGATAGAGAAGAGGGAGAGGTTCCAGGCATGGGAGGCTGGTAGAGAGAACAGGTAAAAGGCAATCCTTCTGAATTTCTCTCAGTGAAGTGAGAGGATCTTTCCTAGGAAAAAAGAAATAGCCCTAACCCACTTAGAAGTGAGTCTGTGATTGCTGGTTAGGAATTAGTCGTATACATGGAAGAACTTTTAGGATAAAAAAAAATGGAAACATTTTATTAGAGTCAAGTTTCTCTCTCTGTGTCTCTCTGTCTCTCTCTCTGTCTCTCTCTCTCTGTCTCTCTCTCTCTCTCTCTCTCTCTCTCTCTCTCTCTCTCTCTCTCTCTCTCCCCCTCCCCACCTTCCCTCCCTCTCTCCCTCAGGCCCTTCTGGCTCTTTTAAAATTTAAAATTAGAACATGTAAATCAGAATCACATTTTTGAAGAGACTGATTCCAGATAAACTACGTCTCTTCTGGGTACTTAATTTCATCTCTGCAGGAGGATTTTAGCTAGTCAGTGGTCCCCCCAGGGTAAAACTTGAATAAGCAACCCTATGTAACCCCACTGTAGAAAACATGGAACCCAATTGAAGTCAGATAATTATCAGTTCCCTAGGAGGAGAAAATGGCCTCTTCAAAGCAGTGTTAAGACCAGAGCAATTAAATAGACATAGTCTAACAGATATTATTGTCACCTTGTTAAACTTGATTTCCATTTATCACAGAAAAAAAAGATGAACTAAGCTTTTGATTTTTCAATTCTCACCCTTTGGAATCAGATGCAGTAATGTCTAAGCGGCTCTGTTGTCTTCTTTCAGGTGATTCACCTTCTTGGAAGGTCAGATCCAGTCTTTTAAATCAAAAAAAAAGGTTTTCAGAAAGAAGAGTAGAGATTGCCCAATCTATCCCTCTCATTTTATATGTGAAGAAACGGAGACCTGCTGGTAAAAAACATGTACAAGGTCACATAACTAGTTAGTAGCTGAGCAACAGCTAGAATTTCCAGTCTGGTGTTCTTTTTATTATCTCATATTCTGGTTTTAGCTCAATTGAGATCATAAAATCAAGATTTAGAAATGAAAGGTATCTCAAAGATCATGGAGTATACAATTACGTCATTTTACAGATAAGGAACATGATAATCAGAGAGGGTAAGTGCTAGCCCCAAGTCGCACAGTTTGTAAAAATCAATTTGAACCAGGTTTTCTAAGTACAAAGACACTGCCTTTGCTAACAAGTTGTGCCCCCTTCTCTACTCAAATTACTAGGATGAAGGACATGACCTTTGTAGGCCATGAAATGAATACATGCTTTATATATGAGGAGAGTTTGAACAACAAACAAAGACTCGAGGGACTTAATCTTAGCTCTGATCTATGTAAACTACTTAATACCTAGATTTCCTAGAAAAAAAAAAGCTCTATGTGAGTACAATGCCCACTGAAGATCTATGTTTTTTGCAATAGTCCAAACAATGACTTTGCTTCTAAAAGACCCACAGTCACATCGCCCACTATTCATGTTTAGTCTGTATCCTGGCATTAACTGTTTCTTTCTCAAATATCAAAAAATTATTTGCCCTCCCTAGCCTTCAAGGTTCTTCATGTTTTTTTTCAGAAGGCTCTTTCTATCCTCTCTTCTATTACTAATGCATGCAGCATTTACCATTTTATGCAAACTGCACTTAGCAATAAAAGCAGCTAGAATGTTCTCAGAAAAGAAAATTAATAAGAAGAGAAAAGAATACTATGTGGTTGTTTTTCATGAAAAATTAAAAAAGGCAGAATAAGGAGGATAAAAAAGGACTAAACCCAAGGCTAACACTGCATGATAATAATAGAGATTACTTCGTATTTTCAATGGAGTTCATTTCCACAAATGAAATTACCTTTCCAAGGCCATTTTCCTAGGACCTGTAATAAAGGAACACAATGAAGGTGCCAAAATAATACTTGTAATGGATGTTTCTGTGATATAATCTAGACCTCATATAAAAATAGAACACAATTTTAAAACAAAACTGGCTAATAATGGACATGGGAAAGCTCCAAGTACAACATTAAAGGAGATGAAAGATTATGCCTTTTCTCACTGCTAAATAGGCTCTTCTTCCTATGAACCTCCTATTAATCTATAGCCTGACCTACTTAAAACACTTCAAAGTTATACATCATGAAAGGATGCCCTGTCCAATGTGTATTCTCCAACAAAATGAACTAATGTCTTTGAAGGAAAATAGTTATATCATTCTCTCTAGTCAGCAAAAATATATTGACCAAGAAACCTGGCATTTTTGTGGCCTAGCACCTTATTTAACTGTTACTCATATTTTAAAATTTTACTTTACTTTTACTTTATTTTTGACTGGAGTTGCTTTGGTGAGGGCTGGGGTCAGGGTGAGGTCCAGTGAAATACATATTAGACCTAGTTGTTATTGACTCATCTTAAGAGCATACTTAGGATCTTTGAAAAGCTATTCAAAATATCAAGCAAAATTTGTTTAATGCCTCATCTCTAACCTATATTAGTAGAGGATTACATTGAAAATTCAAAATCAGGCAAAACACATCCTGTTACTCTTGAGTCAGTCACATTTGCTGAGGGAATTTGGGGATTCACTTGTCTTATTCTCCTCCATTATAAAAACAACACACAATCAGACTTCATCCATGCGTATTGACTTTCTTATTACTCTTAAAAGGGAATTAGGTTTAAAAAAGAGGAAGCCGCAAACTACCTAAGTATCCGAAGTTCCTTTCCTTTTCCTAACACCCCTTTGGAAGGGAGCATCTCAGGAAGGGTGCTTTACTAAGAATCAGTTAAGCCTGACTGACAATTCTTTCTTTACTTAAGTCTTCCCAGGTGATTTGATTGCCCTCATCTCTGCTCAGGCATTCACATAGCCCTGGGCGGCTATGACTGGTAGAACTTTCAGAGCTCAAGACCTACAGGAAACAAAGAAACAACATGCATTCCCTGGCTATAGACAAAATTGACCAAGAACAAAAAAACTCATACCTTAAGACCCACATTTCCCAAATACTATCACTGCATATCTTGGTATACCCAATCTAATATAGTTCCTCACTCTCTTCCCCCATATTTTAGACATGTTTAATATGCTGCCTATGCAGAGTTGCTGTTCAAAAATCTCAAAATCACTGTTGGAGACTCAGAGTTCGTGTTAACCACCATGCACATAATACTGATCCATCTCACAGAGTCATAGAATCTCAGAGAAGGAACTTGAGAGACCATCAAAAGCATTTTTCCCTTGTTATTGTTGTCTTTTCATAGTTGTCAGTTTGCATATTTTTCTTTTGTTTTTGCTTTCTTCACTCAATATTACTTCACATTTCTTCTCATGCTTTGTATTAATAATTCCTGTTTGATTTAAAATAACTGTTGTTGAACAAAAGCTGCTAATTGTCAATGCAAACAGCAACTTAACATAACTGATATCCACAAGGAGGTCATATGATGAGAAATCTAGAACTGAGAGTACATCAGAGGCCTTCTTGCTCAATGACCTTATACTACAGGTAGGTGACCTGAGGACCTATGGAAGTAAAATGATTTTCCCAAAGTTGCCCATGTAGCAAGCATCAGAGATAGGGTTTGAAGTGAGGTTCTCTGACTGCAGAGTCAACCTTCCTTCCATGGCCAAGCAATATCTGGTCAAAAACAGTTACCGGTTTCATTGCATCTTTTCCTATTCTTCTGTCCTATGTACAAGTATTTCCATTCAGTCCAAGTCTCTTTGTAGTCCTCTCAGCCACAAGTTACAACCATCCCAGGTCTATAGTTTGTTGCTGATGTCTCAATTTGATATCAGGTTTTCTCTTGACCTGCTCCAACAATTCTGATTCTTTGTTACTTCTTGACTTCCTCTGGCTATAAAAACCTAATTGTTATCTCACTAACTAAATTAAATTGTTCTTTGGTGTTGGGTCTTTAGAGTACTTTGTCAACATGTGATTTTCAATAAAACTAAAGAAGAGGAAAAATGTGAGTAGAATAAGGACCTTAATTCTTATATGGCAGAAAATTGCTGACATCTCCACAGTATCCTTATGACAGGGCAAACTACAGTGCAATGGCTGACTGGCTTGTTTTCACTCTAAGTTGAGGGATCTTATCATTTTTCACTCCCACTGAGTAGTTACATGTAAATACAAAAGCAACGCCCCAAATGTATGCCCAATAGTTCCTCTCCCATAATACCCTCTGAAATAATATCTTGCTACTTAACGGACACTGGGAGACCCAATACAAAAAAAATGCCAAGCAAAAATGACCTTTAGTGACAAACAATGGTTATCAAAATTAAACTGAAAATCTATTTTGGTCAATTATGAACACCCTAGGATTTTTTTCCAATTATGTTTATTTAGAAGTAAGAAAGTTTAAGACAAAAAAAGCAAAATATATGCAAATTCTATTGACTAGAAATATACTGCCATACTAGCAGAAGACTTGGTAGCCTGAAGAGATTATAGCAACTGTCTAAGCTTTATAGTGGTTCCTTCATTATTTTGATTGTTTTTTTTAAATTTTGGTACCTGTGTTTTAAACTATGCCTAATTGGGAAATGGTTCCTGGGTGGAAATTCTTAAAAATGACCTATTAGTTTCAGGGACTGTCAAACAAAAATAAAAGGTAGAGGACTGAGATGAATGCACATAAATTTATTTTTCTGTCTTTGGTTTCAATCATAAATAATGAAAGCTCCAAGAATGCAAACATAATGCATTTTTACTGTTGAAAAAAACAAAACAGTGTTTTCAGCCATTAGATCTAGTCTATTCAAAATATACTAAATCTATGACTAACCCACTTATAAGCTTGGGACCTTTAGGCTGTAAAGAAGGAATAGGGGAAAGGAGAAAGGGGAAAAGTCTTACAAATGCAAATAGCATTCTTCTTGCCTTCATTAATTGGCATCAATTCACTGAGTGCTTTCAAGGAATAATCAGACTTATTTTAAGTTACCAGTATAGTAAACAAATGCATTAAATCTGACAAGAAACAGTTTAAGTCATAAGGCTTAAGTTAACATTTGCAAGAAAACTAGTAAAGTAGACATTTAAACACATGAGGAAGACTGGCTCAGGAGCAAATGCTTTGGCTAATTAAGGAATTGAAGCACATAGATATGGCACTGAAATCCGTTTATTTTTTTCATTGTGTGAAGTAACTAGAAAAGCAAGAAAAAGATAGATTTTTTAAAGCCATTCAATTTCTCCTACTTTATTATGAGTAGTAAATGACCTCTTACCTTCTTGGGAATCTGTTCCAGGGCTTTGACTTCTACTGAGAAATTACTTTCTCAGGTTTTTGGGGATTGGGATCCTTGGCTTCTTAGATTTGCCAGTGGCTAGAGTCTTCTTCAACTTTATGGCACCTTTGGTAATCTGTTCTGGATTCTGGATTTCTTTTTTTTACCAGGAGTTTCAGCTTGTGGTGTTTCAGGAATGAGGCTATCTACTGTAGACTCTTTGTTAGGGCTGCTTTCTGAAATTCTGGGTGCTTTTGAGGAGACGTTGCTTGAATTGGAACTAGCTGTGGAATCACATCCTCAAAGTCAGGCTATGCTTTGTTCCTCCTTTTCCACCTCTAGGTCATGACCATCCAAAGAACAATCACTTCCAGGCTTCACTGAAGTCTGAGCAGGCTTGGTGGCCACTTTTTGGCCTTGCTTTTGCTTCTTATTTTTCTAAGAACCCAAATGGAAGACAAATGAAGAAAAGCCTGGAAAGGAAAGAGATTTTTCCGTTTCAGGTATATAATTTTTAGTTCTCTCACTCTCCCACTTCTCGGACAACTTTTCTGAAAGCACCTCTTGAGCAGCAACAATATTTTCCACTAGGTGATCTACAGTTATTCCTGTGTGACCCACATGTGCTGTATTGCCACAACTATGATTGGTGACAGTTAACACCCTAGGATTCTTATCAAACATGGAATCACGGGTTTAGAACTGGAAAGGATTTTATGTTAACAGAATCTGAGATTTAGAACTGGATAACATCTAGGCTGCCTTGTTATTTTACATAAAGTGAAATTGAGTCCCAAGATCACACATGTAGTAATGTCATATGTAATACTTGAAACCAAGTCCTGTGACTCCAAGATTTCCATTTTTCCACGCAATCTGGAACTGCGTTTTCCAACATAGTTTTTGCTACTGCCACCTCCCTTAATGCTATAGATTTGGTAGTTGGAAGTAAATATTGACTTAATTTGGACAATCTTTTCACAATTTTATGAGATTCTTCTAATATATCCTCTGCAACATCTGCGGAGCATAAAATAGAATTATCTTCATGGCTGCCTGCTTGTTTATGCTTTCCATGACCTCTGCGAGTTTAAGTGATCAAGTACCTCCTAAAATGATGGGGTTTTTTAATGTTTTTCAATAATAAAAAGCCCTGTATACAATACCAAAGAGCAATTCAGTTTAGTAAGTGAGGCTATCATCCTTTCCTCTGTCCTAGTGAGATCACCTGAAATATTGTTCTCAGATCTAGGTTCTAAATTTTAGGAAGGACATTAATAAACTAGAGATCATCCAAGGGAAAGATACCAAGATGGCAAAGGGCCTTGGGTGTATTACATATAAAGATAGGATGAACGAGTTAAGAATATTTAAACTGGAGGGACTTGATGACTATGTTAAATAAAGCATGAGAAGAGTTGTCATATGGAAGAGGGATTCTATTCTTCTCGATTCTAGAAGGAAGAGCTAGCAGCAATGGGTACAGGTTGCAAAGAGGCAAATTTTGACCCAAATTTAATTTTTAAAGAACCACACGAAGATCCTCTCATTTAGACCAATGAAATAAAATAGAATGCTCATATCCTGAGGCAGGGGGATACCTCCCAGTAAATGAATAGCAGCTACATGGTATAGTAGATAAAGCTGGAGTCAGAAAGACCTTAGTTCAAATACAACCTCAGATACTTCCTAGGTCTATGACTCTGGAAAAGTCATTTAGCATCTGTCTACCTCAGTCTCCTCAACTGTTGAGGGTAACAATAGCACCTAATTTACTGGGTTATTATGAAAATCAGATACGATAAAATTTATAACATACTTTGCCTAGAACATGGTAGGCACTTAATAATTGTTTGTTCCTTTCCTTTTTCTTCAAGTAAGACCTGATTTTGACCATTTGCTGGCTTGTCTTAAAGAGAGAATTTTGCAGAGTTTGAACATGGGTTGAACTATATGACATTTAAGGTTTCTTCGTCTCTAAGATACTATGATTCTGTATGATCCAAAAAGGCATTCCAGTGCATTGGACATAGTAGAGGCTCAATAAATGTCTGATAAATTAATTTAGATTTAATTGGGAGGCTTCCCTAGCAGAATTACTCTGAGCTAAGGAAGAGTAGATTGATCATTTCCTTGTTTTATTGTAGAGCTGAAGAGATGGAAAGAAGTGGCCTGAAGTATAGGATCACAGGGTTTGGCACCATTATGGTTCCCTCTATGCACCTCTAGTCTAAGGTGACTACTTTTTTTTTTTAAGTTGCTTCTTAGAAGAGGTTTGAAAAACTATGGTTGCCACTCAAAAATGCCAGGTGCTTCCCTCAGAATGGAGTGTAGAGAGCAACACTGAGCTATTCAAACCAGCGAAGGACCTAGAAGCTTTTGAAGGATGCAAGTGACACAAGAATTCTTTTAGCACAGATGGTAAACTGGGATATGAAGAACAGACTTCAGACCTTGGAGAGCTTATATGGAATCTTTATCTCCTCTTCATTGTTTAGTGACCTAAGCATGTAGAGCATGTATTACTTTTGTAATATCTCCCTAGAGTTTGGTTTTCCTCTGCTTTTCATCATGCAGTAGATGCTTAATAGATACTTTTATTACAGTTATAACTTCTATATCACAACTTTCCCATCACAGCTTTACTGTATCATGAGTTGGCATGAACAATTAAACGAGAATTTTGGGGGAGTTTTGCAGAAGCTGCAGATAACATGCAAAGGCCAGCATACAACACAAAGTGAGTTTAGAAATTCAGAAATGTATAAAATATATGTATAACACAATATAAAATCAACATAGCTTATCTTTTGATACCATAATAATTCAGACTTCTCTGATACAAAAGGAGAACCAAAAAATTTCATGTGGATTTTTCAGATCATGGGGACACCACGACCTTAACCTCAGTGATTTGGAAAGGATAACTCTATTATGTCATTTGCAGTGTCTAATGGCCTCTGTTCTGCCATCTAATCAGCAGTAATCCTTGAAGAGGGGTGATCAGTCCCCATTGTCTATGGACCATCTCAGAGAGCAGATAGTCCTGATTTTTCCCTATACTACTCATAGAAGAAAGGAATTTAGTACCAGATGAGAACTGTAACCTGGGGAAAATTATTTAAATGCCTTCCTTGTGTTTTCTGCAATTGTAAAAATGGAATAAAATTTTCTTCCCTCTCTATATTGCATATGAAAAAAAATGAGAGGAAAAAGAGAGCAAATGCAAAAGCATTTGGAAAGTGCTATGAAATTAGTGAAGCTCCCAAGTATTTGATCTTTCCACATGATTTTTTATTTAATATTACATTGGAGCTGAGAGACAAAGATCTCTTTAGAATGCCTTAATAAGACTGTGCATAAAGGACTATCAGTATATTTGTCTAGCATTTCAATACTTCACCCACCTTTCTCTAAAATTAACTCTAGCCATTCAAGTGATTTATTGGTAAATAAATTTAATGGTAAGCAATTTTCAATTACTACAGGGTAGCAAGAAATTCAATGCCAACCAATACATAATGTCCATGGGAGGTAAGAGAGATATGTGAAGGTTTGCTGTGAGGAATAATTGTGGTAACTCAAAACTTCACAGGGAGTTTCATTGCATTTAATTAGATAACGTGCATACATATGTCTCTCTGTGTTAATATGCCTGAATTTAATAATGGGAAACCCATTCTTTATAGGAATCCTGAGGCCATGTCAAGTGTATAGGAGGATTTCAATATCTATCTTGTTTAGAAAACTGAACAAATATCACTCTCGGGTTGGCATAGACCATAGAAATCATCACTTCATTTTACAAATGAGGAAATTAAGGCCCAGAGAGGGGAAACAACTAACTGAACACCATGTAGATAGTAAGCAACATTACCAAGATTCAAGCTAAGGTCCCTGCCTGGTCAATGGTACAATTCTTTTCAATCTTCACACAGAATAAATGGACTTAATGAAGTATGTCATAGTAAAATTCCAAAGGTAAAGAATTACCTTTAACTCCAATACTGGAGGAAAAGCTGTGATTTCATTCGTGTGGCTTCTCTTCCTACCAATGCCATTTTTAAAAGCAGATTGTCTTCATGCATCTCTGCTGTCTAAAGTGTGGTGATGACCATGGTTTCTCAGAAGCTATTCCAGGAAGATGTAAGCTGGGACAAGTCCTAACCAAGCTGAAAAGATTTGGAGTATAGGCTTAGAAATGAATTGCATAGTTGTTTTCCCATTAACATTTACTTCCTGGTCAAATAGTTTTGTCTGTAGCCTATTACAAATGAAACAAGGAAATAAAGATTTGAAATGGTGACCTCATCAAACATGTTTATTAAAGAAAGAAATATCAGTATCATCTCTCTGAAGCTTTGGTTTCTCAGAACAATAGACTCAGAAGACAAGAATACAGTCATGTTAAAAATGGAAGAAGGGAAGACAAAGGTCTTAGGGAGAGGGAGGAGGAAAAGGAATGAGGAATAAAAAGAGTGATAGGAAAGAGGGATAAGATAAATATTAATAAACATTACTGCTTAATAAAAGACCTCAAACTAAACAAAATTAAAGAAACTTAATGATCTTCTCAATAATGGGTCAAATGTGGATTTACTGGACTAAGCATTCAATTTACAGTATAGAGTAGGAATTTTCTAAAAGCCAGATATTTATTTTTGGTTAGAAAATATAGGACACACTCAATTTTGGGTAATTAAGATATTTCAAAACAAAATCATTCAATTCTATTGCTTGTTTGTTTGGCAATCCCAGTGTGTTCCTCTCCTTAGAATCTTTAGGTTCCTTCAAGGTTAACCTCATGTGCCAACTCTTGGAAGAAGGTTTTCCTGATCCCTCTATGTATTAGTGTTCTCTTACTCCTCAAACTGTTTTGTTTTTACTTACTTATATACATCCTGCATCTTTCTGGGAGCACGTTAAGACCTTAAAGGGCTTTCCTGTTAGTCTTTTTATCCTCAGCATTCAGTGTAATGCCTTGCATTTAATAGAATTATAACGAATGCTTAATAAAATCAATTAAATTGTAATTTAATTGAATTACATAATTATATGGAATTCTGCCAGGAAAGAAATTTTCCAATGAAATGGAATTTCCAAATAATTGAAGTTTATCTCCTTTAAACACAGAATGATGGCCTGAATTGGGACAAACACAGCTACTTAGTAGCATATCTGGTCCTAGAATCTAGGTTTCCCGATTCCCTGTATAATACTCTTTCCCCACTACTGCCATGCATTCTATCATCTCTTTTAAATGATTTTATACTGTTTTCTTCATATAGAGTGTTTCTATGCTAGCCATTAAAGCCCATTTTTTTCCTTAACATAAGGAGGTAACAAGAGAAAAAAAGTTGGTAGGTCATTAGGTCTGGAATAAAGAACACCTAAGTTCAAATTCAGCCTTAGACACTTACAAGCTATGTGACTTTAGGCAAACCACTTAATTTCTGTCTGCCTCAGTTTCCTTAACTGTAAAATGGAGCCAAAATAGCACCTACAACCCTATGTTATTGTAAAGATCGAATGAGATAATATTCATAAAGTGTTCGGCAGAATACCCAGCATATATTAATAAATGCTTATTCCTTTTCATAAGTCACCTGCATCAAATATGCTTTTTGTTACTACTACTGCCAGTTGATAGTCATATAGATCTTTTGCAATGTTCTTTGTATCCATCATTTTTTTGATCCTCATAACAACTTTATGACGTAGATGCTAATATTACCCCCATTTTAATAATGAAGAAAGTAAGGCTGAAAAGGGCTAAGTGACTTTCTCAAAGCCACATAACTAAGTAAGTCTCTCTCACTCTACATTCAGCTTCAAACCACTAGCTGGCTGTTAAATGAAACTGTTCAAAACGTTGGACCCACGGAAAGCCTCTCTGAGCCTCATGTCACTTGATAAGGCTCTCTATGTTGCAACTTGACCATTGAGAGCAATTTTAGGAAATCGCTTACATTCTATGACCCCATAATCTTAATTTCTGGTCTTAATGCCCCATAGAGTTGCAAAATGAAAATAGTGGGAAAATAAGAGGCAAGGCATGCACTGAGATTCTCTGAAATCCCATAGTTCTAATTTATTTATCATATTCCAGTCAACTGAACAAGTTGAGACTATGAGATTCACTGGAACTGCAAGTAGTTGTGATGAGGTCAAATGTCTGACAGTCTTACACAACCTTCTTTGGAACCGGAAAAAAAAATCACACTCTGTGAGATTCTGTCATTTTCAGATTTCTATAAAATTAATTAAAGAAGCTGCAACTCTAACTTTCTTCTTCAATAAACTTTTCAGCCTTAGCATCATTAAAACTTTTACATTTTCTCATTTTTCTTCCTTGAAGGAAAAAAAAAGTTACATCATTATCCAGGCTTAAAGATTTAGCTGAAGAAGCTGCCATAATTTACAGTTCCTTTCTTAACAATTCAATATCCTGGATAAACACAAGTACAATTTACAACTAACAAGGACTGAAAGGTTATGAAATTCACCTCCTAATATTATCCAGTAAATTGTTCCTCTTTTTTGCCCTTACATAAAAACCTTATAAGTTATGATCAAGATGAAGCTGAAACTGGATTATAGATGAGTCATTGTTGTTTGTATGGACAGACTGGGAAATATCACCTTGGCCAGTTGTGGGATTTGATTAAGCTCTCCCAAAATGCCTGCTTATCAATCAGACTATAATTGTTCAGAAGGAAATTCTATTATGCCTTGTGGTGCTACTGTAGGGTCTTTTTAACTAGAAAGTAGCCTGAGAAGGATCAGCTTAAAGTTTATAAATTCATGAATACTATAGGGCTATGCATCAATTGATTGCATCCCAGAAACTCAAATGCAGAGGAAAAACCCTTTCAAGCTTCACAGGGTGAATTTAAGACCAAAAGAAAAAAGGTCTTTATATCACAGGATAAATGACAGTCTGAAAAATGTAAATTTTTTTATTTTTATTTTTTTATAATTTTTTTTTTATTTTTAGTTTACAACACTCAATTCCGTAAGATTTTGGGTTCCAAATTTTCTCTCCCTCCTTCTCCTCCCCCTTACTTCACCAAGAGAGCATGTAATCCAATGTCAGTTCTTATACCTTCACAATGAACTTATTTACATAGTAATCCAGTTGTAAAGAAGAATTATCACCAGTGGAATGAATCATGAGAAAAGAGAAATGAAACCAAAAAAAGACGGAAAGAAAAGACAGCCAAAAGTTTGTCTCAATCTGCATTCAGATACTATAATTCTTTCTCTGGATGTGTATAGCTTTTTCTGTCATGAGTCTTTTGCAGCTGTCTTCGAACCTTGCCTTGATGAGAGGAGCCAAGTCTATCAAAGTTAGTCCATGTATAATGATCTCCTGGTTCTGCTCCCTTCACTCAGCATCAGTTCTTATAAATAATTCCAGGTTATAATGGAAAAAATGTAAATACATTAAAAAAGAATTTAAATAAATTCAACCAGGATAAATCCATAATGGGATACTGATCGATTGAAAGTAGAATGTGAAGAAAAGCTAGATTTAAGAGATAATTCCTAATTTTTATCATTTGTAATCCTGGAAGCCAGCTATGTTCTCTTCTCCCAGATATCCCTGGGAGTATGGGTGATCTGATATTTCATAGGATTGAAAGTTTTTATAGAAGTCATTAGTTTTCCTATTCTCAGTCAACTACTTTAGAAATATATTCCATTTGTGACTACAACTGATACTTCTAACTAGAAGGAACACAATATCTGGAACAAATGGTGCAAATTAATCACTAGTAGATAATAAAAATGACTTCAAAGTCACTCTCTTAATGGTGGTTGTTCAGTAGATTCATTTTTATATGTAAATGCATGCCTCTAAAAAAAGACCATATAAGAATCTGTCTTCATCACAAACTATTTGAATATTCCACAGATTGTAGAAATATTTTTTGTGCTCCTAATGTTATTCTCCCTTAAGATCTGAATGGTATCTGAACTGGTAAGTGATTAGTCTGGTCTGGTTGTTGTCCTTCATACTTGAAGTTGACCAAAATGACATCACTATGCCAGTCAAGTTTCAGTGTGTCTGACTGTGGTTGATCATACCAATACAATCTTGGAATGCTCTACCACTAGTCAATCACAAATGGTTTGTGTGAACATTTTGGGGGAATTCTCTAAATTTTTGCATCCTGCATTTCCTTTAAGCTGTTTCAAGTCTGCTTTTCTCATAAAGCACAGCACCTTCTCGGATGGGGGCACACCATGCTGAGCAGTCCTGTACCAGTGTCTCCCATGTCACATGATCAATTCTAAAGTTCTTAAGAGAGACCTGGAGAGTGTCCTTGTATCACTTCTTCTGAACACTATGTAAATACTTGCCTTGTGTGAGTTCTCCATAAAATAGTCTTTTTGGCAAGCATACATTTTACATTGGAACAACATGGCCAGCCCATCAGAGTTGGGCTTTCTGAAGCAGAGTTTGAATGCTTGATGGTTTAGTTCAAGAGAGGATCAGTGTCTGGTACCTTATGCTGCCAGTTGATGTTCAGAATCTTCCTAAGACAATTCAAAAGGAAGCAATTCAGTTTCCTGGCATGGTGCTGGTAGACTTTCCAGGTTTCATAGGCATGCAACAATGAGGTCAGCACCACAGCTCTGTAGACCTTCAGTCTGGTAATCAGGCTAATACCTCTTCTCTCCCATACTTTCTTTCAGACCTTCCCAAACACTAAGCTAGCTCTGGAAATGTGTGTGTCAACCTCATTACCAATGTGTACATCCCTGGAAAATACCCTACTAAGGTAAGTGAACTTATTCACAGCATTCAAAACTTCTCCATTTTCTGTAACTAATGATTCTGCATATGAATGGTGTGATGGTGGCTGATGGAGCATCTGTGTTTTCTTGTTGTTAGGCCAAAATTAGCATAAGAAGCAAAGAATCAATCCCTACTGTGTTGTACCTCAGCTTCAGAGGCTGCACTAAGTGCACAATCATCTGCAAACAGAAAACCATGCACTATGACTCGCTCCCCTTTGGTATTGGCTTGTAGCCTTTTCAAGTTGAAGAATTTACCATTAGTGTGGTAGCTGACTTTGATGCTGTGTTCATACTCATTGAATCCATTTGACAACATGGCTGAAAACATCATGCTAAAAAGCTTGAGAGCAAGCACACAGCCTTGTTTCACTGCATTGGTGACTGAGAAAGCATGAAAGCATCGTCTATTATCCAGAACCTGGGCAAGCATCCTGTCATGAAATTGATGTACAATGCTGATGAATTTCTTGAGGCATTGGGTTTTTTCTTACAGAAAAAAGTGAGGAGGCGAGGGTAATTGAACTGAAGAGTATGCTGAAGGAAGGGGTGGTTAAGAATAATAAGACTAAAAGAGTAGGGAAGGCTAGCTTTTGAAGTGCTTTGATTTTTCATTCGATCCTACAGGCGATAGGAATTCAGTATTATTTACTGAGTGTGTATCTGTCTGTCTGTCTGTCTGTTGGGGGCAGGGAAGCAGTGACATGGTTGGACTTGAGCTTTTGGAAAATCACTTTGGCAGCTAGATAGAGAAAGGGTTGTAGTAGGGAGAAAGTTGTGACAGGCAAACCAATAAACAAGAACAGCAGTCCAGGGATTAGCAGATGTCCTGAACCAGAGTAATGGGAGTGTCAGAGAAAGGAGAGTATTGAGGAAATGTTGCAAAGGTAAAACTTACAGGCATTGGCAACAGATTGGCCATGGGTGGTGAGACAGTAAGTGCAGAATGGAGGCACCAAGATTGTGAGCATGAGGGACAGGAGGATGGCAGTACCTTAAACAGTGATTAGGAACTTAAAGAGGAAGAAAGGTTTGGGGGAAAGGTTTTAAATTAGATTGTGGACATGTTGTATTTCAGATGTCTACTGGACATCTTGTTGGAAATGTGTGAATGACAGTCGGTGATGTGATTCTGGAGATCAGCAGAGAGGCTAGGATTAAATAAGCACCCTCTTCTTTCATCTTTCCAGTCTCCAGGAAACCTTACACCACCACCCCTATGTCTCCAAACACACAGTCTGATCAATTTGACACTGGCTTCATTGCTGAAGAAAATGCTCTATCTCTTGGCTCCAGGCATTTTCTCAGTCTATTTCACATGCCTAAAATGTTCTTACTCCTCACCTTTACCTCCTAGCTTCCCTGCCAAAGTCCCAGCCAAAATCTAACTTCTATAAACCTTTATCAATCCTCTATGTAGCATGTTTGTAAATAGTCATTTGTATGTTCCCCCCCCCCCCACATTTCATTGTGATTTCCTTGAGGGTAGGGACTTTATTTCGCCTTTCTTTGTAACCTCAATATTTAGTACAGTGCCTGGCACACAACAGACATTATATATATATTGACTGACCTGACCTAATAAATTAGTCAATCAAAAAAGATACATATTTATTAAGACTATATTGTATGTGATCTTTACCGTAAAATCTCAGACATATGGGTCAAATTCAATTTCAACAAAGATTTCTCCTCTCTGACCTTAGTAATGCTTGCTCTGGTATTCCAACCAGTCAAGTGTCTTGATTATCAGCAAAATTGCATTTTAACACTCATTTGCCACTTATATATTGAGGAGACAAATAAACCTACAGCCTAGCTGCCTCACCAACGCAAGTGATGCATGATATATATGAAATCATATTGAAATCTCCAGGCATGGAAAGGTAACCAAGAGACTGGCCCCAATATCAGGAAGACCTGTGTTTAAGTCCTTCCTCTGACATGTATGCGCTTCCCGTCCCTGAGTAAGACACTTAATCTCACCCAGAGAATGCTCCAGGCCATTGCCTAAAACTAGAAATTACTGAGGAGGCACCAATGTGCTCCAGGAAAAAAAGGTAGTTTCATCACCAGGAACTCTAAATACCATTGGAATGACAAGTCTACTTCCCTGCCCCTGGCCCCCCCATCTAAAATTTATGCAAAGAGCTAATTATTGTAATTGTTGTATACTGTTTATTCCTACATACACATCTTCTCTTCTCCACCCCTTGTAAGGACAGAACAAAAATGGTTAAAAAAAAGAACTGAAACCCCAAGATAAGTGTAATCTCCTGCAAGGCAGTTATACCATCCTGCATGTGGGTGATGATAGGCCACAGCACATTTTCAAATTTATTCACCCATCCTGGGAGCAGAACAGAGCCTTTATACAGACCTTATTACCCTGACCTAGAAGGTTAAAAAGATGCCTGTTGTTGGGAAAGTCAGGAGTTCAAGTCAAGGAAGGTAGCCGTTGCTACTTCAGATGAACTTTCAGCAGTGGGCCCATCTTACTATGACTTTCAAAAGACTTTCGAGAGTCTTTGTAGTTATGCTTTCTTTTCCTAGTGAGATCTCTGCATTCTCAGTGTCCGAAGCATGAAATATTTACATCCAGTGAGGCCCACTTGTGCAACATTTGATTTTAGAATGAAGGGCATACTTTGAACCTATATTTTCTCAGATTTTCCTCTTTCCTTAGGGCAGTTTGGGACTGAATCATCAGTTCTGAAGACAAATGTGGGAAGGGAACTTTTATTTCTATAAAATACAGTCGAGATACTCTTAGTGAGTCTTAAGCAAACTTCATTCTTTCCTTCAAAATAGCTTGTAACTCATAAAAGTTTTCTGGATACAGTTTGTGGCTTCCTGTGCATTTGTCTAACATGTATAAGGTGCCCCAGTGTTTCCTAGGACTGAACTAATTCTTTAATTGATGCTTCTTCTCAATCCCTGGAGAGCTAGGATCACATCCTTGAGGTAGGTAAGACAACTCAACATTTTTCCAAGTATAGTTGGGAAGACAATTGAATGACAGAAAGGCATGAGCCATGTTGAAAATAGTGTCTGAATCCATGAACTGCCTACTCCCAAGTTAGTGAGAAAGAAAAGCAAGTGCTACACTAAAAATTT
Organism: Phalanger gymnotis; assembly: GCA_028646595.1. Lineage (NCBI taxonomy): Eukaryota > Metazoa > Chordata > Mammalia > Diprotodontia > Phalangeridae > Phalanger > Phalanger gymnotis. Next base: position 284,362,904 of record CM053622.1, read on the forward strand.
CTAGTTAGGAGCTACAGAATTCAGGGGTATGCACTGTAGTGCCCTTTAAGGAAAAAAGAGAAAACAGACATTGCTCTGTGCTGTAGTTTTGGTATATTCCTTAGTGAAGATGATCCAGGGTTCTATTTACTTCCTGAACACAAGGGCCCAAAGCATTATTTGAAAAAAACTGAGCTGTCCAAAGCAACAATATTTTGTGAAGGAAATGCAAAACACAGATTTGGTCAATCAAATTGCCTCAGCATCTGTACTCTTAGTTACTTCATTCACTTTATTTATTGATCCAATTACTTATTAGTGATAAGAAAAATTCCAATCTGATTTCCATATTCTGCAAGGCAAATCACCTAAGATCTTGGAAATCTACAAGGAAAATCATATAAATGTTCTGAGATAAACTTTGGAATACCAAAACCCAATATTACGTTCAAATTATCCTTAAAAATCTCCCATTCAAACTATTGCCAAACCCTATTTTCCCCCAAAGGAGAAAAAAATGATGACATGTTAGAAGGCCATAGGTGAAGAGTATGGAGAGCTGGATGTGGGCCTTCAGACAAGGTAGCTCCAAGCATAAATAGAGGAGTCCAGACCCTTTTAGGTCCTGTATCTGGTGAGTCAATCCCTTTTGAGTTCCTGATAAGGTAGAACTTCAGACTGTAATTTCTTCTTAAATCTTAGGAGTAGAAACCAAGATTCAGTGTGGCCCATTTTGTTAAAGGGAACTTCAAATCAACTTTTAATTAATGTAGGTGGCAGCAATATATCAAAACTACATTTTAAGATGACTAATACCAAGCAGGAATGTGCTTCTAAATTATACGCAATGATACACTTTTAAGTTCAATTTACATTTAAAATTTTTTTTCCATAAATTTCTTAAGTCTAAGTTCATTGATGTGAAACTCAAATACAAATGATCCTTTGGACACTTATTGACTTAGAAAAGCACAACTTAACATTATCTATTTTGTGTTGTCTTTTTAATTGATTTTCTTAAACATTTCTCAATTACATTTTAATGTAGGCAGAACTCCAGAATTTTTCAAGCAGCTTAGGGCCTCTGACAGTAAGTTTGATACTTCTGGATAATCAGCAAAGAAATAATTCAAATACTGATTTGAAGCAGTTGTCTGTTTTGAATATTTTAATGCTCACACTAAAAAATTTAAAAATCAGTTTTTAAGAATTGGTTTGAGCTGCCTCTAACACATCCTTGCTACCATGTGTATGTGTGTGTATGTGTGTGTGTGTGTGTGTGTGTGTGTGTGTGTGTGTGTATACAGATAGACAGACAAAAAAATGTTGCTGTCTTGAGCAGCACAGATAGCAGGAGATGAAGGTAACTAGACATATTCATCAGAGGCACCTGGTTGTAAGACCTGTATAATTAAGCTATTTACATGTTTAGGTGCTTTGAGTGTACTTGCTAATTTCAGATCCACACAGAGTACCGCTTGTTAACTATACTTTTACGACAAATTACAAAGTGACATTCAGGAGTAAATTAGACATAATAACAATGAACACAAAATGTGGAAGGAATAAAGGAGATCCAGGGCTATACTAGAGGGCTGTAAAAAGGCAGAGAAAATCAAATGAAGGTACTGTTGCTTGGAGATAGCCACTAGACAAAGAAAGGGATGTAGTGCTAAAGTTAGTGGATCATGTAGGAAGTTGCCAGACAACTGGGAATGAGACAATCAAAAGGGCAGTGATTTTAGGAGGTTCTGCAAAGAAAAATAGGCATGGTGGGAGGGGATACACTAGATATAACTAGCTTGGGCTATTACGAGAAAGGACTTCCTGCTATGCCCTGGAGATACAAAAAATGGAAGGCAGGAAGAAAAGAAAAAGAGAAGGAGAAAGGGAAGAAAAGAGAGAAGAAATAAAAAATGATGGAAGCAAAGAAGAAGGAAGAAAGAGAAGGAAAGAAAGATCAAAAGAGGGAAGGAAGGAAAGAAGAAAGGAAGGAAGAAGGGAAGGAAGTAAGGAGAGTGAGAAGGAAGAAGGGAGGGAGAGGGAAGGAAGGAAGGAAGAAATGAAGGAAGGAAAGAGGGAAGGAAGGAAGGAAGGAAGGAAGGAAGGAAGGAAGGAAGGAAGGAAGGAAGGAAGGAAGGAAGGAAGGAAGGAAGCAAAACATAGTCTCCCTTCAAGGAGCTCATGTTTTACTGAATCTATTTTACTATACTCTCCTGGGTTCCATTCACTGATGCTTCTGCATTGTTTTAAGTAGTTAGTCTTGGGTTTCATGTTAACCAAGTCTGGGGACACCTCTATGTGGATACTGGGGGGAATAATTCAATGAGTATGCAGGTCTAGTGAATAAATTCAAGTTTTTGAGTCAGGAAATTCCATGAAACAAACAAAAAAATTAAAGATGTTAATAATTCTGTACTTTTATCAAGAGTTTTGTACTTTTATATATTAGTTGGGAAGGAGAATGAAAAAGATGGTTATTTCCATATGTTGATTTCCTTAACTTATTTTAGAGAGCGTTTCTACAAGCAAACACTTTTTATTTGGACCAGATGCCAAGTAGTTTAAAACTGGATCTAACGTGATTTTTTAATGCTTGTGACTGTAATTTCAATCAAAGAAATTGTAATATAATATTACAATATATGTACAGTACTGAATAATAATCCGCCCTGCTAGATAGGCTGTGACCTTTTAAAATAAAAGAAATCTTCATTATAATGATCCTATAATAATCTGAAAAAGCCTGTTCTAATCTGAATTCAGATTGACAGTAGATCACATCATGGTGCCGTGGAACAAAGCAACCAGTAAATTGTTCTCTCAGGAGATATTTATTAAGCACTTACTATGTGCCAGACACTGTGCTACTCTCTGGGGACACAAAGAAAGGCAAAGAACAGGTCTTGCCCTCAAGGAGCTCACTATCTAACATCCTGATATGTTGAGAGAGGGATGTAGTGCTAAAGTTAGTTGAAGAGAGATGTAGGTGGGATTATGTTGTTTATGCCAATATTTTAAAGTCCATCTATAGAAAATGCTTAGCTTTGCTGTTGTTTTTCAAATGATGAATTTATTTTATTTTGTAGTATAATAGCGATGCAAATATCCCAGAAGACTTAAAGACATTAAGAGATTTTTCCATTTTAGCATTATCCAATATTTGTTTTAGCATCATGGCACCTATTGCAAGTAAGAGGGTAATGTGTGGCTTAGAATTAATTGTCTTGTGAAAGCAATCTTAAAAATTATCCCTAATCACTCTAGAAAGAAAAATAGGTTGAGTGTCTGCTAAACTGAATTTTTTTAATCCTTCCTGACATCAGAAAACTTTCCACATGTGCTGTTCATATGCTTAGCTTTAGGACAAAATAAAGAACCCAGGAAATGAAATTCCAGGTACATAAAATATAAATATTAAGAGTCAATTTCTGTAAAGATATTCCCTGGATGATTTTTTTTAGTCCATGAGCAGTTTTCCTCCATGCAAACTACAATTCAGCTGGCCATTTGCCCAAATGTCCAAACAGTGTGTGCTCAAAAGATGCAAAAATAATCAGCAAGGCAAATCTGTTGCCAAAAGATTATACAATTCATTTCAAAGTCAAAGAGAAATGAAGTAGGTCAGCTGCAAATGAGCAGAGTAGAAAAATTCAGATCAAAGCTATGGGTTTCAATTAAGAATGCAAGTCTGATGACGAATTTCCAAGATTTTGTACTGAGCAAGAAAAGGATATAAGTGAAGGGACTGATGGAGTCAGCAACAATTTCTCACATTTTACAAAGTACCATACATAATGGGGGTGTGTGGGTGATTAACTAAAGAGGAAGACCAAATTATGGTATTGTCCTTTGGGGACAATATCTAAGAATACTAAGATCCAGAAGGAAGAGAGGCTTGCTAAGGATGTAATAACAAAGGGGCCTTTTGAAAAAGTTGTTTGTGGTGAAAGAAAGATGAAGTAAATCATAGATCGGTGGATGAGATGATGGCAATGAACAATAAAAAATTAGTGCACACATACTCACCCGATTTTGATTCTAGTCTCTTCATATGGGAGGATGGTCTTCAGTCAGGAAAGTGTAGAATGAAAATAGTTAAGTTGGAAATTAAAACCCAAGACAAACTTACTAGAATGATTAATAAGTAGAATGCCATAGATATGTACGAATGATTTACATTTTCACAAGATATTATCTCCTTGTGGTCAGGATAGAGAGATGTCAGTTAGGTAGTATACTTAAATAAATATACATAAGACATGGCTAAAGAAATTGATGGCACAATTATCAAATTTCACTGTAGCATTTAACTGGGACTTGAATTAAGATGATTAATGATAGCCCTGGGATCTCAAAAGGTCTAAACATATTTGAACAAACTTAACAAGGTAAAATTTAATCAGGGTAAATACATCCTATAATCTGGTTCAAAAATCAACCATACAAGAACAAGTTCTTGGAGATTTGTCTAAAGAATATTTCATGTGAAAAAGAACTAAGAGTTTGAAGGGCCTTCAAAGTCAATTTAAATCAAGAGTATGAAATAGCAGGTCTTCCAAAAACCTGTCATCAAGTATAGAATCCTTTAGGAGAAATATGGGTTTTAAAATGGTTGAGATTTTAGTCATACTCTATTCTGTGCTGTCCAGACCCTATCTGCAGCATTGTATGTTTTACTCTGGGCACGATGCTAGGAAGGACATTGAGCCAAAACATGTATACTGTATGACAACCAGGATGGTGAATGGTGAAACTCTGCCTTGGCATATTGGTTGAAATCCCAAGAAATTTTAAGCACAAAGAAAGAGGAAATGATAGTTGTTTTCAAGAGTTAGAGAGATTAATTATCAGGAAGAAGAGGGATTTGATTTTTTTTAACTTGTTCCTAGAGTGGAGATCTGGTAACAATAGATGAAAACTGCAAAGTAGCAATTTTCAGTCACTCTAGAGTACAGAAGACTCTCTAGTTTCCAGAAGAAAAGAGAGCTGGTTCTGATGACAGGAAGATTTAACTTCCAAGTCTAGACTCTGACACATATTGGCTGTGTGACCCTGAACAACTCCTTTGACCTCTCAGTGTACTAAGGTATCTCTCTAAAATAGTGTTTCAGAAAAGGTGCCAACTTGGACTGGTGGAGGCAACTTCATCCTGGGGAATTCCCTATATCAAGGAAATTTGAAGGCTTTCACATTTATATTTTCCTATCATATTGTTATCCCTACGAATATCCCATAGCTCCTAACATTTAGGATAGTCCAAAAGGGAAATGGGCACTTTCAGAAGTTGATGGGTGGTGGGAATTGAATGACTTCAGAGCATGTTTTAAGGGTTATTCCTGTTCAAGCAAAGGGTTAGATTATTTGACCTCTGGGGTTTTTTCCAACTAGGAAGAGTTTACGGTTTTTGGAATGTGTTAAAGACATTTTTTTCTGGAAGGATATTTCTTACAAAAGTGCTTCTTCACTTGATAGGATTTCTCTCTTTCCATTTGTGTTTATTTGGTCTCTTCTCCAGAGATTCTATTTATTTTCAAAACCAAAAATCAGACAAACCCTTCAAGCTATTGAAAACACTGACAACTTTATATACCGTTATATAACTCTCTCTCTCCCCCCCAAAAAAACTTTTCCAGTGATGGCTCAAAGAACTTTGAATTGGGACAGATTTTGCTGAATATTACAGAACTCTGCCCTGTCAAGTTTCCAAACACTAAAAAGGGTTTTAATCTTTTCTTGACTTCTGCCTTCCAAATGCCCTATGATTACCAATTTTCCATATCACCAATTACCAGTCAAAGAATGTAAGAACTTAAAAGGATGTTAGAAATCATCCTTTCCAACCTATTCATTTAAGAACTGACTCTATCAGGCACTGTATTAGAGGGTAGAAACACAATTATAAAAGGCAGACAATCATTCCCTTCAATGAGCTTACATTCAACTAGGTTGACACAAGTAACTGAGAAGTAAATTCAGAATACATATTAAATACATATACTATGATTTGCATGGGAGTGGGAGGGCACCAACAGCTGAAAGAATGAGGAAAAGCTTCTTAAAAGATGTAGTGATTGAATTGAGCCATAAAACAACCCTTTCACGGTTAAGAGGATCAAATGAAATAAAATTTGTAAAGCACTTGGGGTACAGTGTCTGGCACAGTGCCAGCTATTGTTCATCCATTTCAATTGTGTCTGACTCTTAGTGACCCCATTTGGGGATTTCTTGGCAATAATACTGGAGCACTTTGCCATTTCTTTTTCCAGTTCATTTTATAGATGAGGAAACTGAAGCAAATAGGGTTAAATTTGTTGCCCAGGGCTGCACAGCTATTACGTATTTGAGGCTGGACTTGAACTCAAGTTTTCCTGACTCCAGGCCCAGCACTCTATCCACTGCATCATCCTTTTTCACACTCATGTATAAATTTCTTATTATGCATATTAGTCCAGCATCATGATTGATTAGTTGATAACAACTCATAAGTCTTTCAAAATAATGTCTTTATGATATTGATGTTATAGTATAAATTGTTATTCTTGTTCTAATTCACTCTGCTGACTTACTGTAAGTCTTTCAAGTTCTTTTGAAATCATTTTTCTTCATTTTTACAGGATAGAATTCTAATACATTCATATATTACATTGTATTTAGCCATTCTCCAGTTAATGAGATTCCTTTGTTTCTAGTTTTTTGATGCCACAAGAAGAGCTGATATATATATATACACGTATATATATATATATATATACGTATATATATGTGTGTGTGTGTGTGTGTGTGTGGTGTAGGTAGTTAGATAGACAGGCATACACGTGTATGCATGTGTGTGTATCTATGTATCTATCTATGTCTATCTGTAAATATTTTCCTCTTGGTTTGATTTCTTTGGCTTATAGACATCGACTAGCAGTGGTAAAAACTGGGTTAGAAGACATACATCAATTAATACCTTTTTGTGTATAATCCCAATTGCTTTTGAGAATAGGCAGAACCATTCATAACTCTAAGAGGACATCAATGTGTCTATTTTCCCCACAGTCTCTCCAAAATTTGTCATTCTTTTTTTAAAATCTGTCAATTTTATGTGGGTGAGATGGAATCTTAGAATTGCTTTAATTTGCATTCACTTCTCTATTGGTGATCTGGAACATTTTCTTTTCTAAAAGGCTATAGATAGACTGAGCTTCTTCCCTTGAGAACTATCTGTTAGACAGACCATTTATCAATTGGGAAATAGCTCATTCTTATAAATTTGAATCAGTTCCTCATATAACTTCTGTATGAGACCTTTATCAAAGAAGTTTGCTGCAATGACTTTCCCCAGTTAATATTTTACCCTCTATTACTAGAAGTATTTGATTTGTTTATGCAAAATGTTAAATTTTATTTAATAAAAATCATCCTTTTTTCTTCTCTGTTGCTCTCTATCTGTTCTCTACTGAAGTATACTCCAGTCCTTTTCCAAGGAAGGATTTTTCCTTCCCCCACCTCAGTGATTGCCTGAACCACTGAGGTGCATAGTCCCTTCCTCTGGCAGGACAAGAAAAAATTAAATCTAGAGATTTTGATTATGGCATTTCTATTATTAAATTGGTTTGATGTATCTAAGGCTCTGGTTTATTATATCAATGAATTCCCCTTGTGTGCTCTTCTTGGACCTCATAGAGTCATTATAAAGTTGACTGTGTTGGCTATTTAGAGAATCTTAGGCAGAATGGTTAGGCTCAACTACATTGGGCTATTATAAACTATCTACTTTTTATGGTTTTCATAAAATATGTAAATCATAAAATGACATATATATATATATACACACACATATATATGTATGTATGTATAGAATTGGGAAGACATGGCATTTTTGAGAGGAGAGAGAACCAGTAGAGAGGGGAAATATTGAAGATGCTAGGGATCATGAATAATGGAGAAAAATTTCTGGAGTATTCAAGAAGGAATAGGATTAAAGTTCCCCTTAATATTCATGTCTTTTTCATCCATCTTGCTGGTAGATTCCATTGTGACAGAGTATTTACTATATCAGCCAATTGGCACTTCAGCTAACTACATATTGTCCCCAAAACTGGGAAAGTTGAAAGATCTCTCTGGTCCTTCCCCAAATGGGTCATGGAAAAGAGTAGAGATGGAGATAAAGCTTTGATTAAGTTTTTATTATGTAACAGACTCTATTCTAAACACTGGGAATACAATCACAAGCAAACAAGAAGAATTTATATTGTCATGGAAAAAGACAACACATAAAGGGCTGCTGGAAAGCTAAGCAGGAGTCCTCATCTTAAACATGGTTTGGTGATAGTATTTCTATTTGGATTCCCAGAGCTTAGCACAGTGCAGAGAATATGCTAAGAACTTAATGATTCTTTTTTTCCTTCATTCATACTGTCATTTACTTACTCATTTTATTTTTAAAAAATAAAAAAGTAACCTGCCTTCAACTAGCATAAGCATTTTTTTTTATTTTTACAGTACCTTTATGGCTATATCAATGACTTTTAACAATTAACCAAATATCCAAAAAGCAACTCATAACTAGAATAGCAGAATCTTGTATCATAGTTTTAGCAAGCTAAAATGAACTAAGGAAAATTCACAAAGAATCTTAGTTTCTTTTTCACCCGAATTCACCTTTGACCCATATTCCCAGCAATCTGTGGCCCACTAGCTGGGAAAGGCAGTATTTATTAATCTTCCTTAACTCACTGGGTTATGGACATACAGTGGTGCTATTTATTATGGATCTTCCAAAATATCAAAATAACTCTTAAGTCATCATTTTCCTTTTCTTGTTTAATTTCATTATTGTCTAAATGGGTTGTGATTTCTGTCAGTGCAAGGAGTATCCATCTGTAGAATTCAGTTTAATTTCATTCAATTTGTATTGTGTTCAATAAGTACCTACTATGTTTAAGGAACTGAAACATTAAAATATTTTATTTCTCTTACTTTCCCAGATTTCTTATTGTTGGAAGTGTTAGTTGGCATATATGACAATGGGTTATGGAGAAAGTGAGTAAGAAAAGGAAAACCAAAGCCCAAGTATTAAACTACAAATTATATCATTTACTTCTCACTGAGCCTAGTTTACATCTGAATAGTATCTGGCAAGGAACTTCAGAGTCAAACATGCAAATAAGGAAATTAGTAAAATTGCCAATGAACTACTGAGAACAAAATAAAGGGATACAGATCATTCAAATAATCATAAATATGTTATTTGTATGTAATTTGATATAAATTTAAATTGATTAGAAATGGGTTCTTCTGACATTTTCCTTCAAACCGCTTATGGAAAGTGGGTTTGTTAATCAAAATAAGATTAATGTTATGTTATTAGTATGGACAGAACAACTTTTTAGATATTGAGAAGCATCTATTTGCATATAATAATACAGATGGGGTCCAATTACTGATTATTCTTATCTATATATTGAGACAAATTTTTCTTATTCAGTCATTTCAGTTGTGTCCAATTCTTTGTGATCCCATTTGGAGTTTTCTTGGCAAAGTTACTGGAATATTTTGTCATATTCTCTTCCAGCTCATTTTACAGATGAAGAAACTGAGCCAAATAAGGTTCAGTGACTTGACCAAGTCACATAGCTAGTAAGTGTCTAAGGCCAGATTTGAGCTAATGAAGAAGAGTCTTCCTGAATTCAGGTCACGCACACTATCCACTGAGCCACCTAGCTGCCTTATAAGACAAATTCTTTAAGACTTCAATAGGTCACCTTTGATTTGTCCAGTTAAATCAATAGAAATAATTGAAAATAAAATGTATTTCTTTACGGAACAATCCATCTTTGTGGTATTTTACTGGTTTATACCAATCTGTCCAAATTATTCAGAAAGGATTAGGTTTGATCAGTTTCTCAAACTCCTCATCAATTTCATTCCCTCTTCCCTCCCATTCCTCCCCCATCTCCTACACACACACACACACACACACACACACACACACACACACACATACATACATATGTGTATACATATATATGTATGTATACATATACATATATATCAGTGATAATGTAAAACTTCTCTTACTTCTTTGATTGAATTTCACCCAGATGACCTCCATTATACATTCCTTAATCAGTTTACTTGATTTTCTTGCTTGCATATATCTACTTAGTGCATAATGCTATCCCACCAACAATTTTATCTGTTCTTTCTCATTTGAATAAGGTATACTCTTAAAGAGATACATTACAGGCATGAGTCCTTTCCCATAATGTCTCAATAATATCTATGAAGTTAAATTCACCTTCTGGGTATACCTGTTAATCCGCAGCATCATTCTTTAATACTTAAAGCCATCCACAGCATCAATCTTTAGCTTTTAAAATCATCTCCAATCTTGATCTCAAATGACTTTCAAGCCTTGTATTTCTTGACTTCCATTGACATACTTTGTATTTGAGCTGAACTGAACTAGTAGCTGTATGCTTGATGAAGTCTAGCACATGAGTCTGGAATCCATTGACTCTTCATCTCCATTTTTCAAATTGGAAATCTTCTCAAGATCTTCTTCAAGACTCTTGGCCTTGATCGTAATTAATCAATCAACAATATTTAATTAAGTAACAACTACAAACATGAAGCTATCCTTTCCCTCAAGGTACATAAATTCCAACAGGAGAGAAAACAGGAATGTATATAAGCATATGAAGAATTCATTCAGAAAAATACAAGGTAGTTTTGGGAAGGAGTGCACTAGAACCTGGAAGTATTCTTTAGCCAAATTGTTTAAGGAAATCTGAAATTTGGAGAGGTAGGACTAGAAAAGAGATCATTCAAAGTGTGATCACTAGCTATTGCCAAAGGCAAAGCTATGGAAAATGGAGCAATGTGGGTAGAAAACAGCACATAGACCAGTATGGTTGGACTGCAGAATTTCTGGATTTTTTAAATTTGTTATTTTCAATTATCAAATTCATGCATTTTTTCCTATCTCTTTCTACCTACTTAAAAAAGGAAAGAAGGGGGTAGGGCCAAGATGGTAGAGCAAAAGCAGGGACTTGCTTGTGCTCTCCCCCAAATCCCTCCAAATACCTCTAAAATGACTCTAAACAAATTCTAGAACTACAGAACCCACAAAATTACAGAGTGAAAAAAATCTCCAACCCAAGACAACCTGGAAGGCTGATAGAAAGTGCCTATTGCACTGGCCTGAGAGTGGAACACAGTCCACCATGGGAAGTGCTGGCACAGACCAGGGTAGAGCAGACTTCAGGACACTGAATCACTGAGAGCTATGGTGGTTTCCAGACTTCTCAACCTACATATGCTAAAGGAAAAGTAGAAGGTCAGTGGAGAAACTGTGTCAGACCTGGGTGAGAGAAGAACACAGCCTGGCCCAAGCTACCAGGAAGACAGAGATAGCTGTGGCTGTAGTGGTGGTGGCAGCAGTAACGGCAGCTGCTCCCAGAGCTCCAGGCCCACAGATAGTGGGGGGTCAAATGGCTGATCAGAATAGAAGTGAAGGGGTCTCTTTGCTGGTGCTGAAGAATAATTCTCTTGCTTTGCCCTGCTTTGATCTGGGTCACTGTCCTGGGGGGCAGTCCTAGGGTGAGGAGGAACATGGGCATGGCATAGCTTGTGGCTGCTGAGGAGAGGATATCCTCCTCACAGTTCCAAAAGAGAAGAGAGTGCTTGTGGTCTGTCACAGACCAGAGCACAGGCCAGGAGAGGAGTAAACACCTCTCCTTGGATCATATCACCTCAGAAGAACTGAAAATTTACAGGTGCCTAGAAGTATCTCTGAAAACAGCTGCACAAAACCCCTGAAACTTAGGACAGAGCTCTCTCTGCTCTCTGGAAGCAGAGTCCTACTTGACAAAGAGCTGAAAAGTCCAATAATTCATTTGGAAAATGAGCAAACAGCATAAAAATCATACTATAGAATCTTACTTTGGTGACAAAGAAGATCAATATATAGAAAGACAACAAAGTCAAAGATGCTACATCAAAAGCCTCCAAAAAAATATGAATTGGTCATGGCCCATGGAAGAGCTCAAGAAGGACCTTGAAAATCAAGTAAGAGAAATAGAGGAAAAATTGGGAAGAGGAATGAGAGTGATGCAAAAACAATCATGAAAAATGAGTCAACACCTTGCTAAAGGAGACCCAAAAAATACTGAAGAAAATAATACTTTAAAAATATACTAACTCAATTGGCAAAAGATGTCCAAAAGTCCAATGAGGAGATAAAGAATTCCTTAAAAAGCAGAAATGGATGAATGGAAAAGGAGGTCCAAAAGCTCACTGAAGAAAATAATTCCTTAAAAATTAGAATGGAGCAAATGAAAACTAATGACTTTATGAGAAATTAAGAAATTATAAAACAGAACTAAAATAATGAAATAATAGAAGACAATGTGAAATATCTCATTGGAAAAAACCAATGACCTGGAAAATAGATCCAGGAGAGATAATTTAAAAATTACTGGACTACATGAAAGTCATGATCAAAAAAAATCCTAGACACATCTTTCAAAAAATTGTCAAAGAAAACTGCCCTGATATTCTAGAACCAGAGGGTGAAATGGAAATTGAAAGAATCCATGGATCTTCTCTTGAAAATGATCCCAAAAGGAAAAAAGGAAAGAAAGAAGGCACCAGGTAAGAAGGAAGGAACCAGGGAAGGAAGGGATGAAGGAAGCAAAAAAGAAAGAAAGAAAAAGAGAGAAATTGTCATATCACATAAACACAGCCAAACAAAACATATCCCCATATCACTTATATCCAAAAATGCATTATTTATTCTATGTAGTATTTCCTTATTTGTAGAAGACTGAATAGGTAAGAAGGGATCAAGCCATGAAGAACTTTACATTCCAGAAATACAAATTCATATTTCATTCTAAAGTTAATAGAAAGTGACTGTAATTTGTTGAATAAAGGAAGTTATATGTACATTAGGAAAATTGCTTTAGCATTTGTGTGCGGAATGAATTGAAATGGGTAGGAAATTGAGGAAGACAGATCAATTAGTAGGCTATTGCAATCGTTCAGGTAAAAGATGATGATGGCTTCAATTTGGATAGTGGCTGTGAGAGAAGAACTTGTATGACAGATCCCAAGGAGATAGAAACAAGATCTGGCAATTAATTGGCTACATGGGGTAAGTGAGAGTGAGGAATTGAAGACAAAACTGGGTTTGTGAATCTTGGTGATGGGAAGAATGGGTTGTACCCTCAATAGTAATAGAGAAGTTAAGAAGAGAGGGCTGTTCACAAGGAAAGATAATCAGTTCTGTTTTGTAAATGTTGCATGTGGATGCCTATTGTACATCTAATTCAGCATGTTCAATAGACAATTGAAGATGAAGATATAGAACTCAGGACAGAGCCTAGGGGTCTGAATATATAGACTTGGGTGTCACATGTTTAGAGATGCTAATTAGTCCACAAGAATAAGTGAGGTCTTCAAATGACAGAATGTAGAATAAAAATAGAAGAGGGTGGTATTTAATAAATTATTGTTAAATTGAAGTTAAGAAAAAATGGGGGGAAGTTTGGAATATTAAATATGTAGAATAAACTAAGAATCCAACAACTTTGGCTTAATAAATGACTCTTACACAAATATACAGTTTCTCCTTTTCTTTCCTAAACGTCTTAACTCCTTTTAAACAAAAGAGAATGTGATACAACTACTCAGACAGACAAGTTTCTTTAGAAAGTTGGAGCAGTTTGAGCATGTAGACGTAGCTTCAGTGTATTATGTTTAAGGAAGGTAATTAATTGAGATATGAAAAATGGCAAGGAGATAAACCTAGTATATTAACATAGATTGAAGTAGAAGAAAGAAGAAAAAATTAAGTTACAGAAAGATCAGAGAGTCATAAATGAATCAACCTCAAGAAGATGGCTGCTTTAAGTTACACAGTCTATTTCCATCCCTCTCTAGCTAATTTGGAGAAGCAGCATTCCAAATTGCTCTGTGTTAAATTAAGTAGACTGCTACTGTAAAAGCAGCAGGCAATCCCAGAAACAGACAATTATGACTCTTAAATAGAAAATATGGCATATCCCTGGTTATAATTTTCTCACAATAATGTCTTTCTATTTTCTTTCTAATTAAAAGGCCCCAAATGATTTTCCCTCACTATTTAAGTAACATAATGTCTCTGTGACTGAAATCCTCTCTATAGCTTAGTAAACAGAATTCTGTGGCCGAACTGGTGGACAAGATTGTGTGGATGAATCTCGCTGAATTTTGCTTGTTTTTCAATAAGAAGCAAATAGTTCATGATTACTTCCATTACAAATGCCTTTCTAGCTTCATAGGACCTGGAATACCAGGCATTTGATCAGCATAGCTTTTGGCAAATCAGTCTCACCTCCATGGCACTGCAAGTCTCTGGAGGGGATTTTATTTAAAAAAAAATAAAAATGTTGTTAATATTCTTTTTTCCCCCCTTCACTTATCACTTGCCATTGATACTCTTTTCCTCAACTGGAACTGCCTAGTAACAAATAAATGTGGTAAACAAAACAAATAAACCTGTGGTCCATATCTAAAAAGGTCTATTCATTTCATCCTTATACTTAACCACCTTTCCTTCAAAGGAGGTGTGGGGGTAGGAGGATAGCATGCTTTTCTCTCAGTTCTTTAAAGTCAAGGTTACTTATTGCATTATTCATCTTTCAAAGTGGTTTTCCTTTACCACATTATTGTGGTCATTGTGTCCACTGTTTGCTGGTTCTGTTTACTTTTCTCTTTGTCAATTTATGCAAGTTTTCCCAAGTTGCCTGAAATTCTTCATCTTTATCATTTTCTTATTGCACAATAATATTCCATTATATAAACATATCATAATTGTTAGTCATTCCCCAACATGTGGGGCACCTATTTTCCTTCCAGTTTCTTAATACTTTTTCTCATATACAACTTTCCCTCTTTGTTTGACCTCCTTAGGGATAGATATCTAGAAACATTATCAATGGGTCAAAGGGGTATATATGACTTTTTGACATATTAAATAACATTTGAAATTGATTTCTAAAACATTTTGACCAATTCACAGATTTACCAATAGTGTAATAACATGCTACCTTTTCCTCAGACCCTCAAGAATTTACTAATTTTGTCTTTTGTTGTATTTGACAATTTGAGAGAGATAAGGCAAAATCTCAAAATTGTTTTAATTCATATTTCTCCCAGTAGAAATTTGGGACAGTCATTCCCATGGTTGTTAGTTGTTTAATTCTTTTCAAAAATGCATTTTTAATATTTATCTCTTTTTCTTATGTATTTGTTTCAATTCTCTATATAACATGAACATAAGATGTTTATCAGAAATGTTTACCAAAAATATTTCCCCAATTGGGGAAAAATGTTTCCGCAATTAGCCAGCTGCTTCTAATTGTAGCAGCATTGACTTTGTCCATATGAAATATTTTTAATTTCATATAACCAAAATTGTCCATTTAACCTTCTAATATATTGTTTATACCTTATTGAGTTAAAAAGTTTCCTTGTGGTCATAATTGTTCAAGGTACCTATTTTCATTTGATTCCAATTTTTTAGTGATATGTAGTCCATGCATCTGTTTGGAACTTACTGTGGTATATTGTGTAAGATGTTGCTCTAAACTTACTTCATGCTAAACTTTTTATAGGTTTTTTTAGAAGCTTAGGTTGACTAGGGAATCCTTACTTTAGTCATAATTTTCCTTGGCTTAACTATCAGTAGGCAACTACATTCAATTATTTCTAGGCCTTGGTTAGGAGTAGGGTTTTAATTATGGATTTAAATTAATAAGGACAGGGATTAGATCCTGTGATCTCATAATTTTCATGTGAAGAAGTTCTCTCTCCCTCTCAATGCAAGTTATCCTGTTCTCTTTAACTTATAGTGTGATAGAGTTGCCTACAGCATGAAGAATTTAAGTGACTTGCCTAGAGTCATATAACCTGGGTAAGGATGTGCCAGAGGCAGGACTTTCTGGCTTCAAGGGAAGCCTTTTAGTCCACTACCTTGGAAAGTACTTTTCTTATCTCAGAGTGAAAAACAGTTCTTTGTCACACTCATTTTTTAAAAATTGTACCCCCTCTGAAAAGGGCTGCTGCAAAATGAAGTTTGCTTACTTTAACCACACTCTTCATATACCTCTTTCATGACAGAGAATGCTCTCCTACTGTTAAAAGATCAACACTGGGAAGCCTTTAAATGGCAACCAAATTTCTTAGATGACCTCAATAGTAAGAGAATGCTGCATCGTCTCCTGTTGTGTTACTCTCTCAGAGGAAAGAGAAGGATAATTATGACAACATGGCATATTATACTTGAGGCAACTATTTCATAAAATGTATAACTAATCAGAAATCAACAATGAAAAGCATTTTCTACCAGCCTACTAGAGAAGCCTGGAGACAGCCTAAAGAATAATATAATGCCATGCAAACATCAAAGAAAACATTGTTAACATCCAAAAGAGTCTTTCAAGTTGTTGTAATAGTTCACTTTTTAAAAAGATGGCCTGAAATTTCCCTGAAGCTCTCTCTAAACCCTGGACCTTAAAACTTCTCTACATTTTATTTTTAAAAAAAGTTGCTCCCATTCACTGTCCTATGAAAAGAGGTACCTCAATATTATAAATTGTAACTTACAACATTAGATATAGCTTTCAGTAGACCTAGCCCACAACAGGTACCTTCAAATATCATGGAATGTTTTTAAATCCATGTGACTCTTGGTCTTTTTTCTAATCGTGAAGAGAGGCTATAGCTAACATCCAAAACAGTCTCATTAACTGCCTCATTAACGTTAATAAAAATGGGCCTTTTAGTGTTGAAGTAATAATAATAATATCAACAACAATGCATTTATATAGTACTTTAAGATCTGCAAAGTATTTTATTCCCCAAAATACCATTAGGTTGTTAGCGCAAACATAGCTAAAATAGGAACACAGCTGAGTAATTGAAACTCAAGGAGATTAATTTAAATTTGTTCACTCACTTAGAAGAACCAACCACATTTTGAGATTCTGACCATAATTCAAAGCACTTAGTTATCAACCTGAGGCTCATGTAATGTGCTTTACTGGGCTCAATATTTTTTGCTTCAAACCACCTCTTCTTATCTGCAATAATGCCTTCAATTTTAAATATCCAATTATATTCAAGTTGGTGTTTATTAAGCTTCTAGTTTGTGAAAAGCATCATGCTAGACACTAGGCATGAGTCCCTGTCCTCATATTTTCCTATCAAATAGAAATATAAGGAAAGAATGCTAATATCTAATAATTAGGAGAAATCAAAAAGATAAGTCTGAATGAAGGATCATATATTTAAAGCTAGAAGTGAAGTAAGAAATCGTTTATTCCAAATCTCTTGGCTACTACTGAAAAAACTGAAATCCACGTAGGTTCCAACAACCTGCCCAAGTTGACATGGGCAGTAAATGGCAGAGCTAGAAATTGAGCTCAATCCTCTGATTCCAACTACAACAATCTGTACTCATTACCAGGTGCGGTTCTTGAACTGAGACTTTAAGGGACCTGATCGTTCTAAAAGGTACAGCTGAGGATGGAGTTAATGTCAGGCACGCTCAAAGGCAAGGCAGCAAAAAGTAGAATGCTGGATTCTCAGAACAGCAAGTTATCTAGTTTTGCTGAGAGGAATATGAAGAGAAGATGAGTAACATGATAAATATCTCTAGAAACATGACAGACAAATTACAAAGTCCTTTAAATGATAATGTGAAGAGTTTCTATCTTAATTTCGAAGGAACTGCCTAAGTTTCTGGAGAACAGGAGTAGCATTTTAGGAAGTTTAGGAAGATTATTTTGGCAGCTGTTCAGAGGAAAGACTAGAGTAGGTAGAGGCCATATGCCAGGAGGCAGATTAGAAGGCTAGTGTAATAATCTAAGCGAGAGGCGATGAGGGCTACATACGTGGAGAGAAGGACATTGATGCAAGACATCTTAAGAAGCCAGACTATAAAAAGCCTGACAGCTAACTGGATATGGAGGACTAGTGAGAATTAAGAGCCAAAAATAATATAATTGGAATGATTCTGATTCCTCAACTGAAATAGGAAAATTTGAAGGAGGGTCAGATTTAGGGGGAAAGATTATGACTTCCATTTTGAACATGTTATGTTTGAGATACCTTAGGATATCCAAATGGAACAGAAAGTGAGTGATGGGGAAACTGTGCTCAGAAGAGCAAAGTGATGTTCACATGGAAGTTGTCTACATAAAGGAGATGAATGAAGTTATAGAAGCGGATGAGATTGCTGAGAGATTGCAGAAAAATAAGAGGGCAAAAAGTATATCCCAACTTATTGAATGAATAAGTAAATTCTGATTTATACCACTTTGTTTCTTAAATCATTTTACAGGAACACTCCCATTTGGTCATCCCCTTTGAATTATTAGGATTATAATAATTATACTTAGGGATTAATGGTTTATTCCAGAATAAATTTGTTTAACTACAAATATTTCATCAAGAAGAAGTGTCATTACGATTCCCAAATATATAAGCACAGTTTATTTTATCAGTATTATGACTGACTCATGGAAAACAGCAGGTATGCCACAAAGACTATGGGAGGAGCCAGAGCTCAGGAATCTCAAACAAGTGGAGCAATAGAGTCAGGAAGCAGTCTGGGGCAGTGGAAATGTGCTAGATTTGAAGGCAGAGCACCTAGGTTCAAAATAAGTAATTTCAGCTTTAAGCAAAATAAATATTCAAAACTCGTATTGGCATAAAGGTCTTCAAAGTATCACACATTGTTACTTATGAAGCCTGAGTAGATGCATTGGAAAAAGATATTTTTATTCAAATCATTTTATAATTATGTTTTAATATGTGCAGTGAAATATTTAAAAATCACAAACTTAGGGGAGGATCATATATCTGTCTATTGCTAGCTATTTGTGAGATTTATGTTTAAGATACAAAGTTTGTATTTTGTATTTTTAAACCATTTTCATGATACATTTCCCATATTGGTACGGCATCAATCCACCCTAATGAGCAGAACATTGTTGAAAATATGAGATGGTACTAAGAAAGAAGCTTCAAGGGAAACTTGATCCATGATAAGATGTTTCATGAAATTTTCTATCTTCTTATACTATTAAAGATACTTTTTTTATGTTGAGGGGCCCTATTAAATAGGTGAGGGATGGAATGACACTTATAGGGGAAAACAAGGAGGCTAGTGTGCCTGAGGTATACAGTATATGAGAGGAGAGAGAAAAGTGTGAAACTATCCTGGAAGGATAGATTGGTTAGGTAAAGAGATTTTAATGACCAACTAAGCAATTTGTATTTTATTCTAAAGGCAACAATGAAGCTTTCTGAGCAGGAGAATGAATAGTCAGATTGAATTAAAAAGGACTTAGAGAAAATTGAGGCCTAGTATCTTCTTCCCAAGTATCTCTGAAAAAAGTATCTTCTTCCCAAGATAATTAAGAATTTTAAGTTTTTTGAGTAAGATCTTACATATATGGTATACAAATCCTTAAAATAGTAAAAGATGCTACTTATTGTATTGCGGATAATAGTAGATGATGTTACTTTGAGTGGATCCAGTAGCCCATAAAGTCCAAAGCTTTTCACCACCCTACTAGCATGCTATATCCCAACAAGAAGAATGACAAGACCAGCTAATCCTATCCACAAGAGCAGCTCTTCAAGTAGCTTAGTGAAGAAAAGGTAGTTCTTGCTCTCCACCTTGATAACCAGATGATCTTTCAGGCATGGAAGCCAATCAAATGGCCCTAGGCTTTTTCTTTTTTTCTCTTATTTTTAATTTATGGAATAAAACAAGCATTTCCATAACATAGTACAATGAAAAAGATGATTGCATACGAAATTGCAAATCTATTATGCAGAACTTGCTATTCCTTTCAAATTACAACAAAATTGTCTAGTAGATTTATTTTTCCCTTTTTCCCTCCCCCATCCCACCCTAGAGATGGTTATCATTAGACATAAATATGTATATGTGTATATATATATATGTATATATATATATATTTGTAAACACACACAACATAAACATGTTTATGCAAAATTATCATATACATACTTCTATTTATCAGTTGTTTCCCTGGATGCAGATAGTGTATTTCCTCATATGTCCTCTATAGGTAATTTGGGTATTTATAATACACAAAATAACTGATTCACTGAGTCATTTTTAAAATAATATTGCCATTACTGTATACAATGTTCTCTTGGTTCTGCTCATTTTGTTCTTCATTATTTTCATGCCAGTCTGTCTATTGTTTTTTGTAAAATCATTGACCTCATTGATTCTTATAACATAATAATACTCCATCAAAATTATATATCCCAACTTGTTCAGCCATTCCCCAATTGATTGGCATCTCTGCAATTTCCAGTTCTTTGCCACCACTTGACAAAGGTCAAAATAGTCTTTGATGCTTTTTCTTTCCTTTTGTCTACTTACTGGTTTGACCTTCTTCTTGTATGGTAATATAACCTTGAGAATCAATGTATCTTAGTGAAAAAGTAATGGCCATAGAGTCAGGAAACCTAGGCCTAAGTCCTAAGCCTGATCTTCAACATGTTTACCAATATTTTCACTTGCCAAGAAACTTGTTCGTTTGCACATATACAGCATGTTTTATTATGTGAGAAACAAAGGACCCTCTATTTACAGAGAGTGTGCAATGTACTAGGCATACGTAGTCTTAATTTTAAATGTGGAGGAGCAGTGGTGAAACAATACAGGAATAAGAAAGAAATGCTTTGGCCAGTGAGATCATGGAGCACAAGATGTTAATTTCATCCCTATGATTTAGAAGCTCTTATCGAATAATTGCAAAAGCACCAATGCTCCTTTGAATGATACAACAAGCCAAAGCATAAACAATTCTAGTTGGAAAAAGCCAAGGCTGAGCAATCACTGAAAGATTTTCCTCTTCAGTTGCCTCACAAATCTCTTTCTCTCTTCACTGTAAGGGTTTCTGAATGCTTTTATAACGACTTCTGATCCAATTGATGAATCCAGTGCTTTTAATTAAAAAAAGGTTTCAGGTCTCTACCTCTGAATAATTTAATAACTATGCTCTTGAGGGCAATGCATGTTTAAATAAACAAGGCTGTTCTCCCAGAAATGTTTCCATAGTATGCCTTAGACTGGTTCATAATTAATTGGCTTTTCTAATATATTTTGAATATAAACCTTAAAAAGTACATTTCTGATTATCATCTCTGATGCCTAAGGTTATTCAGATGCCTCTGGGAACCAGGTTCACTAGGCTGTGAGTCACGTATTGTCATCATTTAACAAACATAATTTTGTGTGCGTATACATTTGCATATGTGTGTATATATATGCATATGTATTTACATATATAATGACAAAGGCTCATCAATATCAAGTTAATGTTGAGATCATGAATGCTTTCTTTAGCATATATCTTTTTTCATTATTAGTTTAAGTTAATTAACAAAACTTTATTAAATACTTACTATGTGCCAGGAACTGTCATAAACACGGGGAATACAAAGAAAGGTAAAACAGTACCTGCTTTCAAGGAGTTAACAGTCTAATCAGGGAGAGAACATGCAAACTATGTACAAACAAGCTAAATACAGAATAATGTGAAGGAATCAATAGAGGGAAAGTACTAAAAGTAAGAAGTATGAGGAAAGGCTCTCTGTAGAAAGTACAATTTTATAATGGGCTGGATAAAAGCCAAGGAAGGCAGTAGGCAGAGATGAAGGGGTGGGGGAGGGAGAGGAAGAAGGGAGAGAGAGTTAGTTCAAGGTATGGGGGAATCCAATGAAATGTTCTAGATTCAGAAGGTGGGTGTCCTGTTCAAGGAATAGCAAGAAAACCAGCATCATTGCATCATAGAAAGTGAGGAAGAAGGATGAAGGTGTAACATGTGAGAAGACTTGAAATATGGGGAGAGGGAGCCAAGTTGTTAAGGGTTTTAGTATTGTGGTAAAGAGAAAGAAACCCTGAATGAAAAGCTGGGAGATCTGTGTTCTATTCCTGAACCTGGTGAATTATGGAATCATTGAATCCAAGATGAATAGAACCCCAGAAGTCATCAAGTCCAACCCATAGTTATCCCTAGCAAGGCATCACTAGTCTTCTTGAAGACAAGTCTTACCACCTCTATGGCTTTGGGAAGGTCACTTAATCACTCGGTTTCTTCTTTCAAATAGTCAAAGACAGTCAACAACTATTTATAAAATGTCTGCTATGTTCCAGGCAATGTGCTAAAGTAATCATGATACAAATTAAAACAAAACAATCCTTCCTCTCTAGGAGTTCACAGTCTAATGGAGAAGACAATAGGCAAACAATTACAAACAAGCAATATAGACACGATAAATTGGTTGTTGTTGGGTTGATTTTGGTTGTATCTGACTCTTTGTGACCCCATTGAGGGTTTTCTTAGCAGAGGTATTGGAGTGGTTTGCTACTTTCTTCTCAAGCTCATTTTCCAGTTGAGGAAGCCAATACAAACAGGGTTTAGTGACTTGCCCAGGGTCACAAAACTAGTAAATGCGTGAGGCTAGATTTGATCTCAGGAATCTGAGTCTTCCTGACTCCAAGCTCTGCACTCTATCTACTACACTACCTAGATGCCTAGGATAAATTGGCTGTAATTTCAAATAGGAGGCACTAGCATTAGGGAACTAAGAAAGATCTCTTACAGAATTAAGGATTTCATTTGAGAATTAAAGGAATTCAGGAAATTAGAAATGAAGGAGAAGGACATTCCAGCCATTGCAGATAGTCTGTAAAAATGCACCAAGAGTGGAAATGAAATGTCTTTCAGGGGAACAACCAAGAGACAAATGTCACTAAATTGCACTATACATGAAAAAGAATAAAGTCTAATAATAGAAAAGTATGACGGGAGGCAATTTTGAAGAGCTTTAAAAACAAAACAGAGTTTTAAATTTCATTTTGGAGAGAAAAAAAGTAGTCATTGGAATTTATTGAATGCGGGAATGGTGTTGACATGGTCAGACCTGTGCTTTAAGAAGGTCAGTTTGACAATCAAATGAATGATGGCCTATAGTGGGAGATACCTGAAGTGGGGAGATGAATCAAAAGGTTTCTGTAATAGCCAGAAATGAGGTGATGAGGGCATGCATCAGGGTCATGGCAGTGTTAGAAAAGAGATTTATTTATATGAGTGCTATTATGAAGGTAGAAAAAATAGAACTTGCAACTGGTTGCAGGGGTGGATGAGAGAGATTGAGGAGTCTAGGATGACTGCTAGGTTGTAAGCTTGGACATCTGGGAAGATGGTAGTACCCTCAAGAGAAGTAGGGAAATTAACAGTAAGTTCGAGAGATTAAGAGGTTTATGAAACATCTAGTTTAGATGCTTAATTGGCAATTGGAGATATGAGACTAGAGTTCAAGGGGGAAATCACCAGATCAGAAATCTTGAATAGAGAGGTACCTCAATGGTCAACTAGTCTGATCTGCCCTAAGAGGGTTTTCATGAGAATAGATTTTTAAAATGTATATGAAAGGGTCTAAAACTCTGCGAACTGTCTAGAAAGCTTTATCATTGTTTTCAGTTTTATATCTTATGTTCTTCAGAGAGAAATGGTCCTGGGGAAATTTATCTACATGGGGCAGCTAGGTGGTACACTAAATAGAGCACTAGGCCTGTGGTCAGAAAGACCTGAGTTCAAAGTTGGCCTCATACACTTAGTAGCTGTGTGTCTCAGGCAAATCATTTAATGTCTGCCTCAGTTTCCTTATCTGTAAAATAGGGATAGTATTAGTTCCTACCTCCTAGTGTTGTTGCAAAAATCAAATGAAATCATATTCGTAAAATACTAGCATAGTGTTTGGTGTATAGTAGGTGCTACATAAATATTACATATCATTGTCATCATGCTATTTTACTTTTTGGCTTAATATTCAGTGGTTATTGCACAAGGTGATAAAATGTTTGGGATTTTTTTTTTCTTTTTGGCAACTGACTTAAAGTATTGGGTTTTGGGTTTATCTTCCATGAAATCATAGCAGCTTTGTCCAAAGTTAAAATCTCATTTAAGTAGGAAACTATTCTTAATGAAGATCAGCAAATAGTCTGTAAATTAACCAGTTAGAGAGTTGCCTGAGGCATTTAGAGAGATTAAATGACTCAGCCATGGTAATAGAGCCAACATGTAGACAAAAATAGGGATTGAGCCAAGGTTTTACTGATTCCAAGGCCAATTACCTATCCACTATATCCTACTATCCCTTATGAATATACTGTACAAATGATGTTATATATTGTTTAATGTATATATATATTATAACTTTAATATAGTCAAATATATTGGTATACTTATATGGATATATTATTATAAAATACCTAATTAACTGTAGCTATCAATTTATTTAACTGAAATTTTGATTTTTCACAGAGACACCAAGGTAGAGAAAATGCAAATTTGCTGTCATTGACATAGAAAACTCTTAATAAGGAAACTCAATACTAATGCAAATGAAGCTGCTCTCCATCTTACAGTATTAACGTGTTGATGAAGTTGCTTTGGAGTTGACTGATTTATCCAGTTCACACAGCCTGCTTATATCAGAGGAAGGAACCTGGAACCCATATCTTCAAATGAGATAGTATTTGTAAATCAATGAACACAGTGACATAGAGTTGTTTCTTTAAAAAAAAAATGCTTGTATCTCCCCCCCCACACACACACACAATCTGATGCTAGCTCTCTATTCACTGTTTTATTCTTTCTCTTAAAAACTTTAGATAATTCTCCCAACGTCTGTCAAATAAATTGTAAGCATACTCACACAAAATCCTTCTTCACATAAAGGAGAAATTATAAATTTTGTTTCATTTTCGGTTTTTATTACCAAAGCAAAAACCTTGTTTTCTTATGTTCTTCATTAGGAAGGAAGGGAGGAAGAATGTAAGAGAATAGTCATTATTACCTGTGTCTGTTTCTGACCCATCAACAATCAATATTAGGAATTTTTTCCATGATTCTCAAAGCATAAACAAAATCCCATGCATCATGGTTCTCTATTAAAGCTGTCATTTCTAGTGAACTTATTAAAAGTGTGAAATATGAAAAAGTTCAAAAGCTAGGAACATATCATTGTTATTTGAAAACTCCATGCATTCAAGTGTGTTTAGTAAGGAGTACTGCCTTTTGTGATCCTTATGTCATACCTTATAGGAAGAACTCCCAGAACACTTGATAGATTCCCAATTTCATAGATTAATTAAGCACAAACCAGGCTAAATGCATACTTGGAAAAAAGTTAAAATTATTCTCCAAAAACAGGATGTCAGTTACTAAGAATGTGTGTAAAACTGAAATTTTTGAGTGGGTTTTCTTGTGAAGGTTTTGATACTTACAAAACTATAATTAAGCAAAAATGTTATCTATTACATGGAATCTTAAGTCAAAATATGAATATTTTATATTGTACTTGGCCCCTTTTTCCATATTTTTTTTCTATTACAAAGTTTTGGACTTACCCAAATCTTCCTAAATTTCACACATTTTACTGTTTTAATAAGTGGAATTTTCATAGTGTCAATAGCCACTGACTGTGTGTATAACCTTTGGCAAGTCATTTCATCTTTCTGTGCTTTGATGACTCCATCTATAAAAGGAAGGGATTTGAGTAGAGGTTCCCTTAGATCCCTTCCATTTCCAGATGTTCTCATTTAAAATGATAAATAACATATCAACTGGGAAATCGCCTCCTCAGCAGTTGAGAGTTGACATTTGTGATTACTATTTGAATCAATTATGACTTGCTATGAACACTAAAGATTCATATCTCAGTTCATATCTATGATTCTGCCACAGTTCCATCTATGTCCAAATACCAAAATCATTGATTCATTCCATTGAGATTTTAGTCACTTGCCTTGGGGATTTAATCTTCTAAGCATAATCTATCATATTTATTTCAAGTCATAAGACTCAGAAGAATTATATCTCAAAGTGCTAAAAAGAATTTGTTCATGTGATTGCAGAGCTCCTGTGAGTAATCGTTAAAAAACAACAGAGAATTAGAGAAAGTCCTCAGAAATAAAAAAAGGATATAGTTTCCAATTTTCAGATAAGGGAATAAAGTGTTTCTAAAATAAACATTAGACTAATAATATTGACTTTGATTCCTGGCAAAAAATAGAATATTTTGTTTGTGAATAGATACTAGGTATGCAGAAAATGAACTAATAATCATTAAGAGCCACCCTGACTTCATCAAAAATGTCATGCCTTGATTATCTTTCTTTCCTTTTTTATGGGTTACTACCATGTTAGATTAAGGAAACACTATAGATATAGCTTACCTAGATTTTAGGAAACCATATGACACAGCACTGAATTCTATTGTTCTAGAAAATATGAAGAAATGATAATATAACTATTTGAATTTGAACTCTAGTGGAATTCTTGGTCCTAGCCCTTTATCAATGATTTGAGTAAAGGTATAGATCATTTTTTTTGAATTTGCAAGTGACATAAAAATATTTACCCTATAACAGCCCAAAGCACCCTGAACCCAGATGTGCATACACATATGATCACACATGCCTCCACTCACATATTCTCAGTTGAACAATACAGAAGTATGAGATTAAGAAGGCAGATCCAGACAGAAGTTCATCCTTTCACACCCCCAACCCCTCTAATTTGAGGTTTTATTTATTACCAAGCTTAATGTGAGTCAAAGTGTACAATAGAAGACAAGAAAGTTCACTTACTATCAGTTTCTATTATGACAGCTATGGCATCCAAAATGAAGGTGTTGACAGTTTCACTGTACTCTGCACTAGTCAGACCACACTTGGAATATTCAGTTCAATTTGGGGAGGCATATTTTAGGGAGGACACTTCCAGAGGAGAGACACTAGGATAAGAAAAGTCTTTGCCATAAAGCCATATTTCTCATTGTTCATCCAGATAATATTGATTATATCCTTAAGTGAAGAATTAAGAAGCCAGTTGATGAGGGTGACAGAAGAGGGTGTAAAAGCTATCTTGGAGCCTAACATAAAAAAATCAAGATCTTAGCAACTGGTCCCATAATTTCCTGGCAAATAGAGGGGAAAGAAATGGAAGCAGCATCAGATTTTACATTGCTGAGCTCAAAGATCACTGAAGATGGTAACTATAGGCATGAAAAGCTATAGCAAATCTGGATACCATACTAAAAAGCAGAAACATCACCTTGTTGGCAAAGTTCCATATAGACAAAGCTATCATTTTTCTAGTAGCACTGTATGGCCATGAGAGTTGGACTAGCAGAGAAGCTGAGTGCCTCTTCACTTTTGAATTGTGTTTTTGAAGAAGTTTTTTGAGAGTCTTTGGACAGCAAGGAGATAAAATCAGTCAATACTCAAATAAATTAACTCAGGCTATTCGCTGGAAGGTGAAATACTGAAACTAAAGCTTAAATACTTTGGGCCACATAATGAAAAGAAAGAACATATTGGAAAATACCCTGATATTTGGAAAGTTTGAAGGCAAAAGGAAAAGGGGATGGCAGAGGATGAGATGGATAGATGTTAATTACCACAGAAACATGAACTTGGACAGACTTTGAAAGATAGTGGGTGACAGAAGGGTCTAGTGTGCTATGGTCCATGGGATCACAAAAGGGTTGATATGGCTGAATAACTGAACAACAACAACATTGCTAGGTATTCTGATGGTGGTGAAGAAAAGCCCATTGTAGGAGTGTGTTATAACCAGTTCAAGCTTGCCTGATTGTTAAATTTTCAATGTGATAATTTACACCTTAAAAATCAGCAAGTGCTACAATCTGGGCCTGATTTTATTTACTTGCTTATTTGCTTTTTAGGGTTATTAAACTGATAGAAAAAAATTTAATAATGCAGATTATACTAAAAAATGTGTAGAGGGTTTATCAGGAGTAGGTTGCTAAACATTCTTAGATTTCAGTAATTCATGGAGCAATCTACAAGCATTTGTTAACTTCCTATTATGGCATTGTAATCACATCCCAGTGAAGGGAAAAAAGAATCCCACCACTACTACCAGGGTGGTCCAGGGACCCTGGACCCCCTTTCCATTCCTCACATAAGCTAGTCCATCTTCCACCATTGGCAATTTTCACACTGTTCTCCATTCCTTGCTTGTATTTGAATTCCCAGTGCTTATCACATTACCTGGCATATAGTAAGTAATTAATAAATGCTTTATCTATCTCTAGGCTTTAGTTTCCTGACCTGAAATATGAAAGGGTTGGCCTAGATCACAGATAATGTCCCTTTCAGTTAAGACTCTGCCCCTCAACCAGCTTTTTCAATTCCTTTTGTGTATAATCTTCTACCACTAGAAAGTAAACTCCTTGAGGGCAGGGACTGTCTTTTTACAGCATTCAAAGAGTACTAGCACCTCTGGTGTGAGGCCTTTTCAGGGCTGCTCATCCACCTTTGGTGCCCACTGGTCACCCAATTCTCATCTGTAGTTCCAAGAAATTGTAGTACATGTAGCAGCCACACCCCAGTAAACCATCTCAGCAGATGGACTAAACGAGGTTGCAGGTACCTGACAAGCTTTGAACCGGTCAGTGAATTGGGGGGAAGGCACCTATTTCTTTATGAGGCAGCCATTCACTTAAAAATAGTTCTATTTGTCAGTAAGGTTTTTATTGCTCTTTTTCTTCTGATGTCAAGTCTATTGTGTCGATTTGCACTCCTGCCTATCAATTCTGGTTCTCTTCTCTAGGGCCACACAGAACAAATTTAATCCCTCAACTATCTGTCAACCCTTCAGGTGTTTGAAGATGGAATTTTTTTTCACTTGAAACTTTTATTCTTCAGTCTTCTTGGTACACATTTTAGCTTCCCTCATTATTTACTCCTGGAGTATTACAGAAGGTTGCCGTTTGTTCTCATTGCCTCACATTTCGCCCCACTCCAGGGCATCTTCCATTCAGCAGTCACATCTATCTTCCTAAAACACATCTGCTTATGTCACTATCCCCATTGAGTCAAATACTGCGACTCCCTATTGCCTGTAGGATCCAATATAAAATCTTCCGTTTGTTGTTTAAAACCCCCCGTAACTTGGTCTTTTTCTACCTTTCTAGTCATTTTAAACTATAATCCCACCACTACTACCAGGGTGGTCCAGGGACCCTGGACCCCCTTGCCATTCCTCACATAAGCTAGTCCGTCTTCCACCGTTGGCAATTTTCACAGTGTTCTCCATTCCTTGAAGCCTCTCCTTCCTCATCTCCACCTCCCAGATATCTGGGCTCCCCTCAAGTCTCAGTTGAATATTCTTTTCTGGCTCTAAATATCACTGTTTTTCTTCTGAGATTATCTCTAATTTATCCCATGCAGATATTGTTGTTTACATGTTATCTCCCCCATTAGACATAGGAACTGTCAGAACAGGACTGTCTTGTGTTCTAGTTGTACCCTCACCAGTTCACATGGTGCCTGGCACAAAATAAGTGCTTAATAAATGTTACTCGACTGACTGTTTCAAGATATCCAGTTCTTTGAACTGGTCCACATATGGCATGTATTCAAGGCCCTAGATGGGCCCAGCCAATATTTAAATAAATTAATGCGGGCTATTCACTAGATGATATAGTGGATAGAGCACTGGACTTACAGTCAGAAAGACCTGAATTCAAATCTTCCCCGAGATACTTAACCTTCAGTCTTTTTCCTCTGTAGAATGAAAGGGCTGAATTTGATGGCTTCTAAGTTGCATTCCAGCTCTAAATCTATATACCTGTGACCCCTTTACCATTTTTCTTGCCCTATCTTAGATGCTCTCCAAATTCCATGTTCTAGATAAACTGTGGCATCCAGAAGTGAATATAATAGTTCAAATGAGGTCTGATGAGGGAAAGATACAATTGGGCTATCACCTCCTTATTTGTCCAAGCTATTTCTTTCCTGATACAACCACATATTGAATATGATTTAAGGCTGCTCTTTGACACTACGTATTCATATTTAGCTTTTAATCTACTGAAAATCTCAGATTTTTTTTGTCTAATCACTCTCTGACACTGCCTTCCACACCTAATATATATTAATTTTTTTGAGTCTTAGCCCCAAGTTTAAGACTTTTCTTTTATCCCTATTCAGTTTCGTCCTATTAGATTTAATCCAATTCTCTAGACTGTCAATGTTTAATATGTTCACTATTGTACATATGTTAGTTCATTTTTGAGTCATCTACAAATGATGAATATGCCATATATAGAGAAAAATACTGTTAAATATTTAACAAATGGCCCTCTGAAGGGGAAAATATATTTGCATGATACACTTTTAAGGTTAATCTATATTTTGACATGTTTTACAGAATATTCTGAAGTCTAGATCATCAATAAAATAATAAATGAAGACTACATTTTAGCATTTTACAATTTCAGAGGTCTGAAAATTTAATATTTATCTTTTACCAGGCAGTATGCACCGGCTCCAGCACACTACTGAATATATCCCTTTATCCAATAAAAATATTAATAGCATTAACTCTATGATACCTTAAGAATTCTAATGAGTCTATATCTAAAGAGAAACTAAAAATCTAATTGAATTATTATAAGGTATAGATTTTCTAAGATTTTTGCTATAACATTTAAAAATCCAAATAATTCATTTAAAATAGATCATACAGTGAATCCCCCCTAACTCCTTCAACCTAATAAATGTAACATTTCTTTCATTTGAAACACATACTTGTATATGTCTCATGTATGAAACATGTGTGTATTTCTTTATATTAGCTCAACCCACCTCTCTTGGGTTATAGATGTTTTGCTCCTTATTTTTTTTACCTTATGCCAAGCTCACTATTATAAAATATAAGCCCTTTTCTTAGCCTGGTTTTTATTTATATTAAGGAATAGACATAAGCAATAAATTTGGAAAGTGTTTTTTTTTACCATAAACTAAAAACCGTACATCTGAAATGATTAAACCATCTCTGTAACTAAACCCAAATCGTGTACAATCCACATATGTATGTGCACACACACATACATATATATGTATATAGAGAGAGCACCATTTTATTCACCTTGGAGTTATTTCTGGCAAGCTATCATACAGTCCTTTATAAATGTA
Source organism: Phalanger gymnotis (assembly GCA_028646595.1). Taxonomy (NCBI): domain Eukaryota; kingdom Metazoa; phylum Chordata; class Mammalia; order Diprotodontia; family Phalangeridae; genus Phalanger; species Phalanger gymnotis. Next base: position 284,393,988 of record CM053622.1, read on the forward strand.
AATTATATCCTATTCAACCTCCCAGCACACCAATGAAGTAGATTGATGAGGAAGCTGAGACATAGAAAAGATGCATTTGTCTTGCTAATGCCACTTTCACTGAGACACTAGTGGTCCCAGGCCTTTGCAGTATTATAGGTTTCTGATTCATGTGTATGAGTTTAAAAAAAAAATACACACCCTTCTTCACTCTGGCTTGAATACAGATACATAGCAATGAGAGAATAAGAGGCAGATTTTCTTTAAAGATACTGATCTGTCATCTCTTTTCCACTATTTCAAATTCTTTCCACAACACAGGTTAATTATGTATGGCTTGCTTGCTTGTTTCCTCTTTTGAAGATCCCACCAAAGCAGGATTTGCTAGGGATAGAAAATATCGTAAGTGAAAATTTCTGAGAAGATATACTTTTTTTTTTTTCAAAGACATCATACCCCCACCCCGGACACACACACAGACCTCCAATCCAAGGTCCTCCTAAAGGCTTGAGAGGACCTAGTATCCTTCACGGGATTGGTTTCCTCACTATGTGAGTTGGGATCACCACTTGAGTCCATGGGCTATATTATAATAATACCGAGTAATTCTTGCTTATGGAATAAACATCACCTTTGTTATTTGGAATGACAAATTCAGCAATAATAGATTTTTTTTTACTTCCCAAAGAAGCACTGCCAAGATCACTTATCAATAATTATCATAAACTAAGAGGGACACAATAAGAAAACTATCTTGTGACTATAGTGCCAGACTTGGAAAAAGTAAGACTTGTGCTTAAATCCCACCTCATACATTCAGATTTTGTACAATACTGAACAAGTCACAACCTCTTTTTTCCCTAAGTTTTCTTTATCTGAAAATAGGTAGAATAATAGTACCTCCTGCAGAGAGTTGTTGTGATACTCAAATGGGACAATGATTATGAAATATTTTTTTCAGAATTTAAAATTCAGGTACAATTAAGAAGGTAGGGTGAGATTCAGAATTTTTGCATATTGCACCCAAAACACCTATTTCAAAGCATGTTTTCTAGGTAATTGTGGAGAAGCCAATGGAAAATTGCTGGATCTCATCCTGCCTTATTGATTCTGCCTCTACTATATCAACACATATTTATAATAGCTTTTGTTTTTCTTATTTCCTCATTAGTTGGGCAATGAGGAAGGAGAAGGGAGAAATTCCTTTTTTATTTTAAAAATTAAAAAAAACATAAAGTGTTATATTAATGTGAGTGATTATTATCCTTTTTTTAAGTCAAGAAGGCAAAGATTTATTATACTTTTCAGCCAGCAAGAATTCTTATGGTACCTGCAACCATAAAGAGGTGCAGGGAGAATCTTTATAGAAGCTAATAGGGGATTAAAGGAGGGGGATATGTGGGTTAGGTGTTTGGAGGTGGGATTAGGGAGTGGTTGAGGCATGGTTGGATCTTTTTTTCTTTTTTTTTAAATTTAATTTATTTAATATATTTAGTTTTCAACATTGATTTTCACAAGAGTTTGAATTATGAATTTTCTCCCAATTTCTAACCTCCCACCCACTCCAAGATGGCATATATTCTGGTTGCCCCATTCCCCAGTCAGCCCTCCCTTCTGTCACCCCACTCCCCTCCCATCCCCCTTTCCCTTCTTCTCTTGTAGGGCAAGATAAATTTCTACACCCCATTGCCTATGTATCTTATTTCCTAGTTGCATGCAAAAAGTTTTTTGTTTGTTTT
>CM053622.1:284396205-284417691 GCA_028646595.1 Phalanger gymnotis
TGGGTCTCCTTTAGCAAGTCCTTGACTTATTTTTCATTGTTTTCTCGCATCATTCTCATTTCTCTTCCCAATTTTTCCTCTACTTCTCTAACTTGCTTTTCCAAATCATTTTTGAGCTCTTCCATGGCCTGAGACCAGTTGATGTTTTTCTTGGAGGCTTTTGATGTAGGCTCTTTGACTTTGTTGACTTCTTCTGGCTGTATGTTTTGGTCTTCTTTGTTACCAAAGAAAGATTCCAAAGTCTGAGACTGAATATGAGTCATTTCTCACTGCCTGGCCATGTTCCCAGCCAATTTACTTGACTCTTGAGTTTTTTGTCAGGGTATTACTGCTTGTAGAGTAAAGAGTACTTTGTTCCAAATTTGAGTGGATGCGCCATTGATTTTAGAGCTATTTCTATACAGCCAGCTCTGCCACACCAACACTCCTTCTCCCCCAAGAATCACAAGCCTGGACCTGACTCAGATCTTCAGCAGGCTCTGCACTGCTGCTCTGATCCGCCACTTAATTCCTCCCACCGGGTTGGCCTGGGGCCAGAAGCAACTGCATCCAACTACTTCATGTATGTTTTTCTCTATATAATTATTTAGTCATGTTGGAATGAGCAAGAGAGAGCAAGAGAGAGAGAGTGTGAAAGAGAGAGAGAGAGAGAGAGAGAGACACTTTTGAAAATATAAATCATAATCAGGCTGGTTCAGTTCCTCTCCAATGATTTCCCTTCAAGCAACAGGTTCTTCTAAGTGATGGTGTTTGGAAAGGAATTGTTATTGTTCAGTCATGTCAGATTCTTCATGACCCCATTTGGTGCTGCCTCCTGTACAATATTTCAGACCTCTGTCCATAGTTCTTCAAGTACTCTGTACGCAAGTTCTAATTCCTTAATATTCAAAAGGGATGTTATTTAGGTCATCTGTACGTGGTCTGATGGTTTTCTCTACTTTCTTCAACACTATACAATTTTCAGAGTTTGTCCTCCCCTCATAAGGCCATCAAGAACCCAAAGTGTACCAACTTTGAATTCAAATTGAGTTATTTTCCCACCACGTTAAGCTCATTTTTCCAATTTTCTATTAAGTATGAGGAAATAGTTTTGCCGAGATAATTCAATGGTCATAGCATGTACTCTTTTTCATCAACACAAAAGGCAACTCCATACATGGGTATTGCCAGATGGTCAATATTGAAATCAGATTGCTTATATACTTTGCAACCAGGTGTTGAGAAGCTCTATAGAGTTAATTAAGATCAGACAAGGAGCTGACTGTGGCTCAGATCATGGGCTTCTTATTGCAAAAATCAGACTTAGAGATAACATGTCATAGTAGATAGCTGGCCTCTGAGTAAGAAACACTTGGTTTTGAGTCTTGCCTTTGAAACATGCTATTTGTTTTGATCTCACACAAATTAACCTTTCACTGCTACAGACAACTCTCTAAGATTAAACTGGGAGAAGTTTTTGCTTCCTGCATTAATGATATCATAGGTCTGGTTAAAAAAATGTATGGAAAATAGTGCAAATGAGATAGCTGAAAGGCGTATCAACCAACAACAGTTTTCTCTCTTGTATGTAGTAGCGTCTCCTTCTAAATTCAGGAATATCTGGGTAAAATATGGCCTCAGACACTCGCTGTGTATATCCGGGCAAGTTACTCAACTGTATTTGCCCCAGTTTCCTCATCTTTATAACAAGCTAAAGAAGGAAAGAGCCAAACAGTCTAGTATCTTTGCCAACAAAACCCCATCATCTCCCAAAGTCTCTAACTCCCTTGCTTTCTCCATAATACCACAAATATAAACAATTTGGTCTCTAGTTCCTCTGCCTCTTTGAAAACCAGCCTGCTCCTCTGGTAATTCTCAGTTCACATATTTCTGAAGCCTAGCTTGAATAATCTGAATTATAACCTTCTTGATGTGTGAAATGGGTGCAATTATTTGGTAATAACAGCATTATTTGACATTGAAGAGCTTTAGGATTGGAACATAAACTAATGTTTTCCAATTCAGTGGCCCTTGTTGAGTTGTCCAAATTTGCTGGCGTATTGAGTACATCACTTTAACAGCATCATCTTTTAGGATTTTAAATGTAGCTCATCTGGAATTCTACCATCATCCACTAGCCTTATCATTAACAATGCTTCCTAAGACCCACCTGACTTCTCCAGGATGTCTGGCTTTAGATCAGTAACCACAACATCATGGCTATTGGTGATATTAAAATCTTTCTTGCATAGTTCTGCATATTCTTACCTCCTCTTCCTAATCTCTCCTACTTCTATTAATCCACTACCATTTTGGTCTTTTGTCATGCCTATTTTTAAATGAAATATACCCTTAATATCTACAATCTCCTTGAAGAGAACTCTTGTCTTTTCTATTCTACTGTTTTCTTCCATTTCTTTCCATCGTTAATCTAAGAAAACTTTATCTGTCCTTGTCATTCTCTGGAATTCTGTATTCAGTTGGGCATTTCTTTTCCATTATCCTTTACATTTTGCCTTCCTTCTTTACTCAACTATTTTAAAGCCTCATCAGACAGCCATTTTGCTTTCTTGCTTTTCTTTTTTCCTTGGAATGATTTTTGGTGCTGCCTCCTGTACAATATTTCAAACCTCTGTCCATAGTTCTTCAAGTACTCTGTCTGCAAGTTCTAATTCCTTAAATCTTTTTTTAATCACTTTTCCACTTAATATTCAAAAGGGATGTTATTTAGGTAATCTGTACATGGTCTGATGGTTTTCTCTACTTTCTTCAATTTAAGTCTGATTTTTGCAATAAGAACCCCATGATCTGAGCCACAGTCAGCTCCTAGTCTTATCTTAATTAACTCTATAGAGCTTCTCAACACCTGGTTGCAAAGTAGATAAGCAATCTGATTTCAATATTGACCATCTGGCAATACCCATGTATAGAGTTGCCTTTTGTGTTGATGAAAAAGAGTACATGCTATGACCATTGAATTATCTCGGCAAAACTATGTTAGTCTCTGCCCTGCTTTGTTTTGGACTCAAAGGCCAGATTTGCCTGTCATTCAACTTATCTTTTGATTTCACACTTTGGCATTCCAACCCCCTATGATGAATACAACACCTTTTTAAAATGTTATTTCTAGGATATGTTGTAGTCTTCATGGAACTAATCAACTTTGGCCTCTTTGATAACCGTGATTGGAACAGACTTGTATTTCTGTGATGTTGAATGGTTTGCCTTCGATTTAAACAAATATTCTGTCATTTTTGACTTTATACCCCCTTACTACTTTTCTCACCCTTTTATTGATTATATTGAGGGCTACTCCATTCCTTCCAAGGGCATCTTGCCCACAAGCAGTCTACGTATAATCACCTGAATTAAATCCAATCATTCCCATTCATTTAAAGTTCATTGACACCAAAGATGTGGATGATTAATCTTTCCATTTGATGTTTGACCACATCCAGCTTACCTTGGTTCATAGACCTTAAATTCTGGGTTTCTATGCGGTATTAATCTTTACAGTGGCAGATTTTTATTTTTTAACATCAGACACATCCACAGCTTAGCTTCCTTTTCGCTTTGTCCCAGATGCTTCATTAGTGCTGGAGCTACTTATAGATGTCCTTCCCTCTTCCCCAGTAGCATGTTGGACACCTTCCAACCTGAGAGGCTCCTCTTCCAGTATCATATCTTTCTCATTTTAGTACTATACATGGGATTTTCTTGGCAAGATACTAAATTTTTTTTCCATTTTCTTCTTCAGTGGATCACCTTTTTCTCTAATATGACCTGTCCATCTAGGGTAAACTTTGAACCATGCAGACCTATTCACCACAACAGGGCAATAATCCAGGAAGGAGAATTAAGATAGACAATAGGCTAAATCATATCCTACTAATCATAAGCAGCTTGATACCTCAAAATTCTTATGTAACTTGGTATCATTAAGTTCAATTAAATAAAAATACATCAGCTACCAACTAATGAACATCTTGGTAATGAGAGGGATCCAAAGAAAACAACAACCACCTGATCCCCCTTCTCAAGCAACTTACAATAGGTGCAGAACGACATGTATGCAACTCAAATTCAAAGTCGGTTCTAATAACTTTATGAGAAAATGCCATGAGATATCTGAAAAAGTCTTGACATTTTGAATATCAATTAATCCATGAACAAGCTCTTATTAAATTCCTGACATTGTGTCAGGCACTGTACTATGTGCTGGGGATAAAAATACATAAGTGAAGGAGCCCTTACTCTCAATACTTACCTTCTACTGGATTGGGAGGTACCAAGGAATGGAATGATACCACGTTACAACATGTTGTCAGATAAATAAATACAGGATATTCCAAAAAAGATCACAGTGATATGGGGAGTAATAATTGAGGAATAAAGGAAAACCTCTTGTAGCAGGTAGAAATACAGTTGAGCCTTGAAGGAGCCATGGGTTTCGAAAGGTAAAATTTAAGAGGGGAGTCATTTTAAACATGGAAGGCAGCCTGCAAATGCACAGAGGTAGGAAGTGAAATGCAATGTATGAGGAAGAAGATTTTAAAAGGACTCTTTCTTGCTCAGATTCTTTATGTTACTTTTTCAGTCGAGTTTTGCATTATTCTGATTGTACTAGAGTTTGTGCTTTGGGGTTTTCTTTGTTTGTTTTCCAAGCCTGCAAATTGATAAACACACCTTTCTTATTCCTTTGAAACTAGAGTATGGACAGTAGAATCATGGGAACAGGAAGAAATAGAAAAAGAGATTTCTAGGTCTATTACTCATGCAGCTTAACAGGCCTAAGGCAATATACAACTGTGAAAAAATATCTGGCAGAAACTGTATATGTCCCAAAGGCAAAATGATCAGTCTAGTCTGTAGATGTCAAGACAAAGAAATAATTCATGTTACCAGCCCCTTGGTGACAGTGGCTGTACACAACTGAAAACAGAAGAAGCATGGCACAGATGGAAATCCATCCAGATAGGCTTGGCATCAGATTAATGATATATGTCCTAAGGTCAAGATCAAATCAAGCCTTCAAATAGTTAGACTCTCACATTAGAGCATGAAAAAATGTGATTAATTTTCCTTCTGCTTTGATAATGATGCTATAAAAATAAGGTTGAAATCAGAAAGTTTTCAGTCTTCAATGCACTTATCCTGGGCACTTGTAGCTTTCAGTGCTCTGATATTCTTGCTTATTATTTATGCCTGTCTCCCAGCTGAGCTTGGAGGTTTGTAGCAGGCACTAGATCAATCTGTACTTATGGGAGTCTGTACTTGAAAATGATGAAGAAGTCTTTGTTTTTGGATAAAAGTTGGGCCAATGTCTGTCAACCAAAACCTATTAGAAGAGAAAAGTAGGATCTGAAGTGTTCCTATAGCTTAGAAATATTGGTGCACGAAATGCATCATTAATTGAGAGAGCCTGCCTTGGTCTCAGATTCCAGATGACTTAGAATCAAACCCCGTTTCTGTTAGGTAATAACTATGTGACCATAAGCAACTTAGTGCCTCAAGGACACTCTAGAAATCTGCAGAACTGCTTTTGATCTGAATTGATAGAGAATATTTCCTCCTCTAAAATCCCCTATTCCAATGGAACCAGTGATCCAAACACAACCAAATAGCAACAACAAAACCTTTATCTATTACCATTAAGATCAGAGGTCACCTTCCCAAAAAGGCCTAAAATATGTATCAAGAGTAAGAGGTTTTGGCTTCAAAATTCACCTCTCATGTTTCCTACTTGTGTGACCTTAGGCATGTCACTTAACCTTTCTCAACTATAGATCTATGATCCTATGATCCTTTCCCTAAGATTAACATACAAGATGTCCTGAAAGTATCAATGCAGCTTAAGCTTAAAGTTGAGTGACTTAAAGTTTAAAATTACACTAAGACTTTGGGAATACACTATATAACAAAAATAAAGTTTTTCAGTGCTTCATTCTTTCTCTTCTCCTCTAAAGGAAATGATAGATTCAGGAGTTAATTCTCCCAAATACATTCCTCTACTCTGTATCTCTGCTTTAAATTATATTAGGTCCTTTATTAAATTCATTACAATAACAAATCATTCACCATTCTAATGTTAACTGGAGTTCCTTAGTAAGAGATATCAAAAATAACAAGGAATTTATTCTTATCCATCCAAATATAACTCTTGTCTTTTGAATGTCTAGTTCTAGAATGCTACTTATAAGTGATAGAAATTGTAGTTAAGATTGAATTTTAATTTCTTATGAAATAATGAGATATTTTATGTGTTACCCTACCTGTCCTCTTTTTGCAGGATTAGATGATGAGAAACAGCATATTTTTAAGATACCTTAAGATTATATACATGTATTCTCATTAATATATATGCAAAGGATCCGTGATGTAGTTAGCCTACGGAAAATGGGAATTATCCATTGACAAATATCAACTCATCTGTAACTTAGAAGATGAATACTAGGGAGCTCCCTGGGGAACACAGAGATTAAGTGACATGCTCAGGATTACACAAACAGAATCAGAGTCAGGAATTCAACTCAAGCCTTCTTAAATCTAAGTCCAGCCACACTATTCACTAAACGAAAAGTAATCTCTGACCTCAAGAAAATCATATTCTATCAGGGAACATACAATAAATACAATATGTTAACAGGCTGGCCTCTGCCTACTTGCCAGGGATCAGAGAGATTCCATTCCATGTCATGCTAGTCTTCTTAGCTAGCCTGTTCCTGGCTTCAGGAGGGCAGAGAAGCTCTGCCATTGCATAATATTCTCCAAGGCTGGCCTCTTCCCACTTGCATGGAACTCTTACTGCCTTCAAGACATAGGAGAGTACCATTCCATCCTATTCCCACAGTCTATCTCTCCTGGCTTAGCCTGCCTCCAGGGAGAGGAGAGAGATGCCATCCCATTAGCTTCTCCCACTGGTACACATATTTGATCTGTGTAACACACTGAGAAGACTATATCATAAGGCTTAACTCCTAGTGATATTGATATTCCACCTGAATTCATTCATTAGTGGTTAATCAATTCATTAGTGATTAACAAATTTCCAGCAGTCATACTTTTTTTGGTCCTGTTGATTCTAAATGCCCATCTATTATTATTCAAATCCTGCTCCACATTTCCTGATCCCTTATCCCTTCCCCCTCAACCCAACTTCACAATGTCCTGGTCTAATCCTTGACACATTAGCCATTATACTCTCTGGAATGCTTGTGTTGTGATGGAAAGTGGGGAAAGAGGGAGGGGGTGGAGATTGCTTCCATCTTTAATCTTTTCTGGCTGTCACCAGCTGCTGCCCTCTTGATGACACAGCCTCCCTGGCCACCCTTTCTGGCAATGATTGCACTTTCACTCATTTCCCTGACTCACTGTTTGAGGTGAGAGACTTGGAGTACTCCTTGCTCCTCATTGCTATTTAAAAGTTTTCCCTCTATCACCATCACTAAGTAACCTCTCCTCCTTCAAACATCACTCAATCCATATCTACCACTTGATCCAAATTCTTATAGCTCCTGTCTTCCGACATCCAGAACACTTCCCTTCTTTACTCAGTGAGTTCACTGCTTGGCTCAGAATCTTTCTCTCTTTCACAAACTCTGGTCTCACACTAGGGGACTTCCACACATGTATTTGATACTCCTTCACACACCATAACCTTCCAGTTCCTTAATTTATTCATTTCCTATGATCTCCTCCTGCACTCCACCTCAATTACACACAAGTGATCACAGCATTTACCTTGCCATAACTCACTATTGCTCTACTTCCATGTTTGTGAATTCTAAAATACAATATCTGTCTTGCAACCCTAGACTCTGTTCTTTAGGACCTCTAATCCCTTGACCCCTTAGTTCATTCCCACACCATAAACTCTGCTTTGGCCCCACTCTCCTATTTTCTTTATCTTTACCATTAATCAAGCAGTTCAACTTCATATTCTCTTGAGTTTCTTGCCCTCTTATCCTATATTAATCTTGCCCTAACAAATCTTAGCTCTATATATTCTCACCATCTCTGTCTTCATTTTTATTTACATGCTCCTGGAAAAAATATTTGGAAAAAAATCACAAAGCCATAGTGAATAGATCCACTAAAAATTTGTTTTGTAATCTGAAATAGAGACAAATTTTTATACTTCTCTAATTGAGTCATTACAGCAGATCCCCAAACCTTTGCATTCCTCCTCAAAATTCCCATAGCTTTCCTTCTTTCCAGCCTCTCAGCTGATATTGCACATATTATCCTAAAAATTTGAGAATATCATTGATTGACTAGACAATACTTCTTCTATTCCTCTTAGAAACTAGCACAATTGCTATTGCATTTGTCATCTACCAATTTGCCTAATAAGTATCTGCATAATCTGAGCTCTGCTCTTAGGTAGTACTACCATACCTGTTTCCTTACTCTATCTTCATTTTACCCACCCATTAGTCCTATTATACCTTCATTGGCTTCACTATATGACATGGTATCAATTTGTCATTCAATGATGCCTCCACCACAACTCTAGAACTTCATACAGTGAGTTGCAGGAGAAAACAGAAAATAAAATGACACCACTGGGAGAGCTCCACTTTGCCCCTTCAGAACTAAATAAATCTAAACCAAAAAATAAATAAGAAGTTAAGGAGATGAATAGAATTATAGAAAAGTTAGACATGGCAGACCTCTGGAGAAAATTGAATGGGAATAAAAAGGAATATTAACTCTTTTCAGATGTACATGGCACCTTCACAAAAACTGACCATGAATTAGGTTTAAAAAACCTCACAAACTAATGCAGAAAAACAAAAATGTTATTTCAGGCCATAATACAATGAAAAATTACATTCAAGTAAAGGATATTGAAAGCATAGGTTAAAAATTAATTGAAAAGTCAATAACCTTATTCTAAAGAATGAGTGGGTAAAAGAACAAACCATGGAAACAATCATTTCATTAAAGAAAAAGATAATAATGAGAAAATATATCAAAATTTGTGAGATGCAACTAAAGCAGTAATTAGGGGAAAGTATCTCTAACTGCTTACATCAATTAAAAAGAGAATGAATAAATCCCTAAATTGGACACGCAACTAAAAAAAGCTAGAAAAGGAAAAAAAAACTAAAGTGCCAATTAAATGCCTAAAAATCCTTAAAATCAATGAGTGATTAAAAAAATTGAAAGTTGAAAAAACAGTAGATAAGCTACTGGTTAATTGATTTTTTTTAAATGACAGAAAAAGCCAAATTACTAGTGTCAAAAACTGAAAGGGTGAATGTGCCGTCAATGAAAATGAAATTAAAGCAATTTTCGGAGCTATTTTCTCAAATTTTATTCCAATAAAACTGGCTAAGTGAAATAGATGAACATTTTCAAATGATAAATTTCATGGATTAATAGAGGATAAAATAGAATACTTAAATAACCTATCTCAGAAAAAAAATGAATAAGCCATAAATGAGCTTCCAAGGGGGAAAAAACCCACAGAATCAGATGGATTTGCAAGTGAATATGATTAAACATTTAAAGAAAAGTTAATTCAAATACTATACAAGTTATTTGAAAAAATAGGTACACATACACACACTACCATTGTTCAGGCCCAGAAATTCACATATAAATATCATACCCTTGATCTTACCATAATTCACAGCTTTATTCATGAACTCTGAATTCCTTTAGCTGATCATAATCTGTTGTCATTCTATATGTCCCTCTGACTTGCAACTGAAAATTCTGTTCTTCATCCTCACTATCATCTTCAAACCTTCCATCCCTCAGTTCTTTCTCAGACCATGACTACACTAGCTACACACTGCTCCTTCACTCATCTTAATTCCATTCAAGGACAGCATAGATACTGTCCTCTTCAATCAAGTGCCTCGCCCCTTAAATTTTAACCTACAAAACCCCAGGCTTTGATTATCTTCATCAATCTTCTCTTGTCACTCCTATAAATGTGTTGGTATATGGAGATAGAGAAAATCACCAAACCATGGAGACTGGGCCCATTACAAATTTACATTAAAACAATCTCGACTAACATCTCACTGTGACAATGCAATCTTTTATACCTTTCTAATCGATTCATAATCTCACTCACCATAGTGGCTTTCCTGAAAGATTTCATCCTTCCTCAAACTTTCCATAGCTCAATATTCAGCAACCCTCTCAGTTGAAAAACTGCATTATATTTCACTGAAAATATTGTGATCATTTCAAAGAACTACCTCTTTTCCCTAACTTCCCTGTTACTGACAAGGGTGCCATTCTCCTCCTAGTAACCCAGCCTCATAACGTAAGAGTCATTCTTGCCACTTCAATTTCTCTCACCCACCTGATATCTGAATTATTGTGAAATCTGATTGCTTTTAACTTCTGATCTCTCATACCTTTTTCTCTTCTCCGACACTGTCACTAGCTTAGTACAGACCCTGATTACCTCACTCCTAGACCATTGAAATATTCTGTTGGTTGGTTTCACTGCCTCGAGACTCTCCTCACTTCAATCTACGTTTGACTCAGCTGTCAAATTGGTCTTCCTAAATCATAGGTCTGACCACCACCATGCTATTCAATAAACTCCAATGACTCTGCATTGACTCCATGATCAATTACAAAACCCTATATCTGTCTTTCAAAGTTTGTTTTTTTTTTAATAATGGCCCCTTTCTACCTTTCCAGTCTTCATTCACCTTATTCATCTCAATATACTCTGTGATAGTAGACACCAAGGTCATTCACTGCATCCTGGGCCATCACCAGTCATGCTGAATTTTTTTTTTCTTGCCACTGGACTTCAACGTGTCTGGAATAGAGAATAAGGCTGATGATTTTGAACAAGCCTGTCTCAGCTAAACTCATTCATATACAAGTTAAGATATCACTCTGTGATGTCACTGGTCCTCTTCAAAGGATGAACAATGGAGGATGAACAACTCTGATCCAGTGACACTGACCTCTTTGCTCTCTCTTGAACAAGACACACTATCCCCTGAATCAGGGCATTTTTACTGACTGTCCTCCATGTCTGTAATTCTATTCTTTCTTATGTTTACCTCCTAGCTTTTTTGTCTTCCATTAAGTTTTAGCTAAATTCCCACATTCTAGAAGAAACCTTTCTTTTTCCTTCATCTTAACGACTTCCTCATGAAATTATTTCTAAATCATACTGTATATATCTTGGTTACCCACAGTTTTTTTGTATGCTGTCGGCCTCATTCAATATTGATTCTTACATTCAGGTATTTTCTTTTTCCCTTCTTGCATCCAGAAAACTTAACACAGTGTTTGACATACAGTAGGTACTTAACAAATTTTAATTGCCTAGCTAAATATCCCTAAGGAAGAGCTTTGATCATCATTATCAATAGTTCAACAATTCTCAGTGACTTTCCATTACATATGAAATAAAATACAAATTATTTAACATAAAATGCAAAACAATTCATAATATGGCTCCAAAACTCGTTGCAGTATAATTTCACAAAACCTTTTTATTCTTCTTCCAAAGTCATTTTCTCTTTCCTATTCCCTATGTTCTTGCCATGCTTTCACTATTGAGTGATTCCCACCCTCCTTCCTTCTCTTCAAAATCAACCTTCTCAAAATTTGGGATAGAGGGAAGATAATTCTCTTATTTTGTTCCTAGCTATCACAGACTTTAAGAAAGTATGATCTCGAGTCTGCCCACATCTTCCTAGACTGTAGATCGGAAGGCTTGCCCCATCCAGGTAAGAGGAAAAGCAGCCACACAGCTTCTTTTAGTCTGATGTTCAGATGCCCTCATGAAAATGCCGGGCCCCCCCTTATCCCCAGTGGAACAGGAAAGGATCATGGCACTTCTAAGGGCAGAAGTGGAAAGGTTATCCAGAGAGCTGCAAGAGACAACCCAGGAGAAAGTCCAGGCCACAACATAAGGCCTGGCAGCACTCAAGGAAAATGCTGACTTGAAACAGAAATATGGGGACTGGGAAACAGAGCTAGAGTCCCATAGGCTGGAACTGCATCAACTTAAAGAAGCATTAGCAGAATGTCATAGCAACCATAAGCAGGCCACATTTGATGGAGAGAACAGAGAAGAACTCTTACTACTAGAAACTGCTTCCAAGGAGACAAAGCAGCTGGAGAGAATCGAAGAGTTGCAGAACAACATTAAACAAATGAGATTTCTTGTGACTAATACATCCACAGAAAATGATCGCCTTTCTTCCATAATCCAGGAGCTGAGAAAGGTGTGTGTTCGTACGTCTCTTGCTTCCCTGGGTGTATGGGACCCACTCCACACTTATGTGGGAGATAGATATACATTTCCAACATGTTTCCATTGAGGGTTCCCATTATGAAATACCTTGCTTGCCTAGTCAATAACCTTTACCTCCCCAGATCCTAACTGAGAAAAGGAAAGTACAGAACAACCAAAATAGATGTCATTTAAGTCATGTCCTAAAACATGTGTACTTTATATATATGAAGAGGCATTCATGGAAAACCTAGTAATGGTAATTTTAAATAAAATCCTGGTAGTTTTATGAGAGGAGGGAGGAGACAGAAAAATAAACACACCAAAAGACACAGGAACATAAAAAGGTCCCTCCAAAAATCCCATTTAATCAAGAAGCAAATGGCCCTATATACCACAATGGTCTTTGAGTGCAACCTGTATCACAGCCTGGAATGATAATTGGTGCTTTAAAAAAAGAACAATGGCCTTGGGAGTCAGGAGAGACCTGGGCTTGGATTCTGCCTCTACCACCTTTGAACTGTGTGACTCTGTGAAGAAGAAAGTGAGTTGCTATCTAAAGATAACAATGTATCTAGTCAGAGAGGTCATTAGTTAAGTCTGATTTGCAAAAAAAAAATGCAGAGCAATAAAGATGATCATAAAATAATAGTACATTCCTTTGATAATAATAACAAGAAAATGGGCAAAAGCAAAGTTTTGAACAATTATGGAAAATTTATGATGGTACTGGATACAAAAGTTAAGTCAGAAGAAAAATAAGTTTGGGGGAAATACAAAAATACTTTTCAACATATTGAATTTGAGGTACCATTTGGACCTCCAGAGAGAAAGGTCCTATGTATTTGTCTGGAACTGAGGAGAACTAAAGGTGGAAATCTGAGATTTATAGGTGGTGAGGTGATACCTGAGCTCACAAGGTTAAATTAGGTGGCAGAAGAATTTAGAGGGCCAGGAGAAGAGAATATAGGACTACAAACATGGTAGATAATCAGTTTAAGGGGAAAAGAAGAGGATCTGAAAAGGAACATAAAGAAGTTGGTGAAGGACCAAGAGAAGAGGTACCATTTGATGTCTAGCAGGAGAGAAATGACAACAGTTGGCACTTAAAAAGAATCACAAGGTTCTTGATGTGTTCTGTACACAGTATGTCCTTGTGTGTATAATTTAACCAATATTCGCAGCACTATAAGCATCAGAGATAGGATTTGAGCCTAAATCCCTGTTGAATTCAAGTCAGGGATTTCAACTACACAGTGTTGTCTTTCCAGTAGGTAGAGTTGGTCAGCAAAGACAAATGATGCATAGAGTTTGAGAAAGGATAGTAACTAACAAAGATTACGGGGCTTTGTGATTAAGAGATCATTACAGACATTTATGAGACAGTTTCAGTAGAACTTTTGGTACAGAAACCAAATTGAATGAGTTCAACAAGAGCATCAATGGAGAAAAAATGAAAGCATCCAATGTAGACAGCTTTTCAAGAAGTTTATGAAAAGGAAATTTGAGGAAGAGAAAAGGTATCTTTGAATTAGGTAGAATGATCAAAGGAAGACTTTATAGGTGCATGGAAACAGAAAATTAAAGGTGTAAGATTAACAATGGTGCGAGACTGATGTTTGTTTTTCATTAAGAACAAGTCATACTTCCTTTTGGACTGGGGTACCAGATTAGTCCTGAGGTTCAGTCATGGAGTAGTGGATAGAGGGTTGGTGCTAGAGTTAGAAAGACCTGGTGTCAAATCTTGCCCCTGATATATAGTGGTTTGTGACCCTAGGCAAGTCACTTGACAATTTAGTACTCTAGGTAGCTCTCTAAAATGTTAAATTGAAGGGAAAGTGCTTAATCTGCTTTGGTAGAAGGAGTTTCCTCATCTGCAAATTTCTTATACCAGTAAAACTACAGGTCTACTGTTTACATCCAATCCTCCCAGATTAACAAACTATATACATTGCTACCAGCCGATCACAGGATTTACATAAACAGAGAATATCTGTATAATATCTGTATGGATGTGGTACAAAGATATGTCCTAGATAATCATAATTGACTTGGTCATTGTATTCTAACACTTATGAACAAAACATCAGTATGATTACAGAAGTACAGTCCTAATAGAGTACCTCATGACTGCCAAATCCCCTATTCTCTTCATATTTTATTAATGATTTCAATGAATGCATAGTAGTCATAGTTACAAAATTTGTAGATGGTTTAAAGCTAGAAGTGACAGCAAATATATTATATGACATAAATATTCAAAAAACATCTTGAAATCTGTTCTACTACAATGAAATTTAATAAGGAAAAATGTGAAAGTTGACTGGAAGGACATAACTGGACAACATTTCATGGAGGTCAAAAAGACCTGGAGGATTAATCACACTTAAAGCTCACAAAGAAGTGGAATGTAGAATCCAAATAATTTATTCAAAATTGATGATTCTATAAAACAAGAATCTATGATTTAATCTTTCTTAGTAATTCCTTATCCCCTGGGCACTGCAACCTTTCTATGACTTAGTAAATGGTCTTAGAAAGATGCTTTTAAAAAAGTCATGTTGTTTCCAAGCAAGTGATAAATTTCTCCAAATTTATTTTTGGCTGGTACTCAAATGAAGGGTGATAGAATTAACATATACTGGGGTATCTCTTTCTACAACACGGTGCAACACAAGGCAATGAAATATGATAAAATACGCATTTATCAAGTGCCTATTATATAGCAAGCACTATGCGAAAGGCTGGGTATATACATAAGGAAAAGAAAGTCAGTCTCTGTCCTCAAGGAGTTTACCATCTTAAGGGAGAAGATAATGTACAAAAGAAAGTTGAAAGGATGCACTGGAGGGTACCCAGCCCAAGGGCATGATGATGGTGGGTGTCACAACCAAGTAGAGACATTGATGTGAAATTAAGACTTGGCTAGGTATTGATTTCTTTATAGGACAGTTTGGGGAGAAGTTTTATTTTTTGCTCTTCCCCATAGACCTCCAATAAGAGAGACCAAGGCAAATTGCCTCATCTACATGGATTAGACTCACACTTCTCCTCTACCCCACAAAACAGGAGTTAATTTTCCCTAAAAGAAAATTATCCCTGGGATCTAATGAATCGCTGCTTCCCTTGATGCAGCTTTCTGATCACCTAATAATTCCCACTCATATGGATACCAGGCCTCTCAAATTTGGTGGGTAGCTGAGAAAACAGAAGGCACCATGACCTGCCTTCATGACCAGACAAGTTTCCATAAAGAAGCAAGGGAAGATACATTTTCTAAAGATGAAGTTAAAAGACACTGTAGCCTTTCTGATGTCTTTTAAATGCTATAAATAAACTCATTTTAACTGTTCAATGACCTGTGAGTGTCTCATTTCATCCCAACATAGAATCTGAACTATCAGGCCCTCCCTAAAATTAGCAACTCATACTGTGGTCACCTATTTAACTTTGTAGGATGCCTTTGACCCTGTGCTCTGCTGGACTATTCTTCCAGAATCCAGCATAAGAGTATATGAGAAAGTTTATATCTCTAAATAATTTCAGCTACAAAGGCCATAAAGTATATGTCGATGAATCTTGGATATAACTAAACAAATCAAGAGAAGAAATAAAAACAACTATGCACAAAATAGGAATTCTAAAAGTTAAAGAAAAGAAAAAATTATTAAAAACAAAACTTTCATATTGTGAATTAAAATGATCATCTTTGAGAGGATGAAAAACTAATAAAGAGAACAACCATCAGCCAATTTAATGAAATAGTGAGGACAACCAAATTGCCAAAATCAAGATTTAAAAACTAAAAATTCACAACAGATAAAATGGAAATGAAGGAAATTATTGTAAACTACTTTGCCTTTATACAAGCAAAATATACAAGAAATGAATAGATGAATTTCATGTATATATAAAATGCCCAGTAAACAGAACAAGAAATACAGATTTTAAATTGTGAAATCTCAGAGAAAAGAAATTGAAAAACCATAAATCAACTCAATGATTTACAAGTGAATTCTATCAAGTATAATTAATTTAAATAATTCACAAATTCTTTGCAAAAATAGGAAAGGAAGGAACAGTATTTATTTCCAATAATGAGAGGGGTACCTCCATAAATATCACATAAAGCAGAAGAGGATAAAGCAGAGAAAGAAAACTGAAACTAATATCTCTAATGAAACAATGGAAAATATTGAATAAAATGTTATCAAAATGCTACATTAAAATATGGATCATACACAATAACCAGGTTGGTTTTATATTTAAAATCTAATTTAGGAATACTAGCAATAAAGAGTTGTGGTTTTTTTTCACAAAATACAACATCCATTGCATTGAAAAACAGTAAGTCATGGGAATACATGCCCCTTTACTTGAAATGCAAATGCAAATTCTATCTGTATAAAAATGAGTACCTAGCATTCTCTATAATGAATAGCTAGCATCTCTATAAAGGATAAAGAGTTATTTTAAAGTAAAACTAAAGGCAAATCAAAGGTTTGCATTGCTAATGGGGCAGCAAGAAATGAAGAACAGGATAAAGAGAAACATGGCAGTGTTTCTATTATTATGTCGAATATATATTTAAAAAATAAGTGCCACCTAATATGGATTCATGGTTTCATATGAAATCCTCTTTTTCTTTTCTTTGAATATTCAGATGTTAATGTTAATTGATGTTAATCAAGTTCCTAATAAAAATTGAAATTAAAAAGTTAGAAGATTTGTGTGAACTGTTGTGGTGTGAAATAATCAGAATCAAAAGAATAAATGCACAATAGCTACTACAATGCAAAGGAAAGATTCGTTAGAGGAACCCAAACTCTGAACAACTGAAAAACTGAAAATGATTCCAGAGAACAGATAATGAAACATCTCCTCATGTTAATAACAGAAATCAGGACCCACCAGTTCCAAAATGATGTCTACAATTATAGGAGTAGCCACTGTATTTCGTCTTTTTGCTTACCTGTTTTTATTTCTTATAATGGAAGGTTTGTTTCTTGTGTCCATGAGGAAGGATTAGACTTCCAGAAAAGATATTCAATCAAAAATGAAAAGGAATCAATAAAATATATAGTTTAAAAGAAACAGAAACTGTTTATAAGCAAAATAGTTAGCCTAGAAGAGGGAGGGTTTCCCTTCGTTAGAGATCTTCAGACAGACACTGCATAATCACTTTACCAGGGTGTTGTAGAAGGAATTCATGCTCAATTATAACTTGGAATAGATGGCCTCTGATGCTTCTTCCAATCCTGACAATGAGGCTCTCTGGACTTTATTTATGGTGAAATATAACCATGGAGCATCCTCAAGATTGATAAAATATCACTGGATAAATGACAGTTACACATGTTGCATAAGTCAGTTTCTTTCCTCTGGAATTTTATGACTAGGCAATGGTTTTTATCCTTTACAAAAACATGCATTAATGATAAGAAATTAAAACTATGTAAGATAATATATTGATATCAATTCAATTACCTAAATATAAAGATATCGTACTTTAAACTTTCCACTGCCTTGGGCAATAAATCTAATATTTATGAATTCTGCTTAAACAAAATGCATTTATTAGCCAGTTAAAAGCAATCTTCTTAAAACACAATGCTTAAAAATTCATATGTGATTACGTAAAGGAAACTGAAGGCAAAACTGGCCTAGTCAGAAAAACAAAAAACTCGAAAGGGAAAAAAAAAAAGAATATAAGTAATGTTCAGTTCCATTTGATTCTTTGTACTTCCAGAAAGAAAGGGGAGGAAATGATGCTACCTACATTTCTGTATCCTCACAAAGATATTTCCATTGAAAGGACTATTCAAATCTATAAATAATCAAGCACAGTGTGTCTTTACTTTGGCTTACACATTGGTAATTGCTCTCTTTGGAGTTCCATATTTACCAGCTAAAATGTTAAATGGAAAAAACATAGGAATTTTCTTCAGATCTTTTATATTTTGGTCGCCTTTGTTTTATCTTTGGTTTTGCTCTTGCAACTTGTGTATTTCTTAATCAGAAAGATAACTTTGCTCAACCACTGAAGGGGGTTAAAAGAATCTGGCAACACCTCAAAGGGCAGAAGAGATGTTTAAACTAAGAAAATAGACTTAAATCTTGATCTCTTATGAAGGAACACATCTGACTACCAGATTTTTTTCATCATTTAATACTTGATTTGAATGAACTGATTAAATCATTCCCATAGGCCAAACTACATTGTTCACATAACCTACCTTTATGATAGCATATATATATATATATATATATACACATATATGTATATATATATATATTTAATTTCTTGTCATAGTAAGACTAAATCACAATAAAATGGAGCAGTCAATTAAGCAATTATCTGTAATCTACTTTGTTGAATGCGTCTTTTGATACATTTGCTTCTGAAATTTAAATAACAAGTTTATTTGTCTGTAAGTGGAAAGACTAAGTTCAACAAATTTTAATCATTTTAAAATGAACCATGTTTGTTAAATACACATCATGTAAAAATAGGCACATGTTTTCTGTCCATGGTTCTGAACATGTTGTTAGGGATGAAAAACTTCAAAAACATTGTAGAAGTCAGAAATTAAAGAAATTTTAGAGAGCATCTGGCCTAACCTTTTAATTTTCCACATGATGAAACTGGATCCTAGAGAAGTAAAGCAATTCACCCAAAGCCTCCACACAGTAAATAGAGGAGCAGGGAATTGAACTTCATGGTCAACTCCATATCCAGTCATTTTCCCATTATACTGAGGGGGCCAAATTAAAATAGCGGAACTTTTTTTTCATTATATGTATTTGAACCAGAGCTACTCGCTTTATTCAATGATTGTGCAGTGTGAAATTTTGTAAGTCTGAAATTCATATGAATATTCTAGGAAAATATCAAGCCATCCTCAATAACTATTTCACAACAAAAGAGAAAAGGAAGGGTTTTTGCATAAATTATCACTGAAGATTTTTTTAAAACTTTATATATGTATGGATAGGAAAGAAAATTGCATAATATTGAATTATGCAATCTAATTTGATTTTTATAACAACATTTAAGCACAGGCACCAATACAGAATTTGAAAGACACATCTAACCCTTTTTTGAAGTAAAATATTTTAATTAAAATACTTGAAAAGCAACCATTAAATAACAAACATTTATTAAATGTTTGCTATATCCTAGGCAGAGTGATACTGGGGATACAAGTACAAAGAATGAAACGACCTCTACTCATAGGAATCTTACATTTTAACAGGGGAAACAACAAATAAATAGATATAAACAACATACATACAAATTTCATAAATGTAGTAGTTAGATAAAAGGTCTTTTGGGAAAGGATGGTACCAGTGAATACCTCAGAAAAAGGCTTCGTGTATAAAACTTTCTGATTGGTTTTAAAGAAAGGGAGAATCTCTATGAGACAGAGTTAAAAGGCATTTATCATTGAGCATTCTAAGTAAATCAAACCTCAGAGCCCACCAAGCCTTTAATGCCCACCCATGGCCTGGAATTCTTGGGACATTAGCCAACCATTATCACTTGCAAAAGATTCCTAGATTAGTTCCAACCTCAAAGTCCCATGTTGCAGTACAGGATTCAGGCTGTGCTCTTGGTGTTGTCTTAAAGGCTGCAATCACCACAACTGAAAGCAACACCTTATAATAAGTCAGGTAAAATGTAGTTTGTACTCAAAATTATTGTTATATGTTTAGAGTTAAAAGATTAATTGTCCATATAGTTGTCAAGCAAAAAAATGCATAGCAATTCAAAGTTAATACAGAAAATGGGGGGAAACTCATGCATTTCCCAATACAGCATTTTGGGGGATACTCTGTGAACTCTAATGACAATTTTAGATTCTTTGTACATTTGTGCTTATATCAACAACCATTAAAGTATGGCCTAATCTGAAGGTATTGCTTATTCTCATCTTAAAAATTACTTTCACAGTTATTATATACTCTATACTCTACATATATACTCTAACATAATACCTTTCATTATTGGTGATTTGAACGTAGCCCTCATAATGTTCACCAACTAGTAATTATTTGAGATCATCCTCATAAGGGACTCTTAGCTGCTTCAAAAACAAATGAAACTATCAGAAGCAACTGTATCTATCAAAGCAAGAAATGAGGGCTTCATAGACCTCAATTCTATCTTCTTTTGAGGGATTAACTGATTGTATGGCCTTACAAAGGCATTATACTTCCTAGGCCTTACTTTTATCATCTGCAAAATGAGAGGATGGGATCAGATTGTCCCTCAGTATACTTCTAGCTCTGAGAATCTAAAGTTCAATAATACAAATCAAACATCCACCAAAAACAAACAGAGCAAGAACACGGACCAGTAACTATTAATGTGCCCACTGTCACATTGGCATCAATATAGAGACATCTCCTTCAATAGATATTGAATGCTACTCCATGAACTTAGCCAAGAACAAGAATATTTAATTAATAACCTTTTCTGAAAAGGTATAATGAATAGATGAACACAGTCTTCCTGTTTCTC
The DNA here is from genome assembly GCA_028646595.1 of Phalanger gymnotis. Taxonomy (NCBI): domain Eukaryota; kingdom Metazoa; phylum Chordata; class Mammalia; order Diprotodontia; family Phalangeridae; genus Phalanger; species Phalanger gymnotis. The sequence goes on from CM053622.1 coordinate 284,416,938, forward strand.
TTCAGGGGTCCTGCTGGTGTGCTCAGCATGCAGGTGCTAGCTAAGGGAATCATGTGACAAAGTTGGCAACACCTTTAATGAGCAAAGTATTTACAACACCATCTATTTCATAAAGACAGTATGAGAAGAACAGTTCAAAATCTTTCAGATTCATTAACCTTTTAATAGATAAAAAAGCACTCATTCAGGTCCCATTCACTTTTTTCCCCAGAGACACAATACAGCTCAATAGCCATGGAGATAGAGTGGGAAAAGTACTTTTATACTCTTTTGGGCAAAGGTTCTTGAGCAACTGATGAAGATATAAAGATAGGAGGGGGACGGAGCCAAGATGGCGACTGGAAAGCAGTAACTGGCGTGAGCTCCCCACCAAGTCCCTCCAAAAACCTATTAAAAAATGGCTCTGAACAAATTCTAGAACTGCAGAACCCACAAAGAGGCAGAGGGAAGCAGGGCTCCAGCCCAGGACAGCCTGGATGGTCTCGGGGTAAGGTCTGTCCCAAACGGAACTCCCAGCTCCCAGCCGAGGGGAGCGGAGCTGAGCCAAGCAGAGCCCAGCGCGCGTGGCGCGGCGCAGCAGACCGCAGACCCACGAGACCAGGAGTGGAGCCGAGAGTGCCCTAGCATGCTGAATTACTGAGCTGTGGCATGTACCAGACCTCACAACCCACAAACAGCAAAGACTACACAGAAGGTTAGTGGGAAAAGCTGCGGGACAGGACAGAGTTTGCGGTTCAGCTTCCACCCCTGAGGC
>CM053622.1:284418191-284434080 GCA_028646595.1 Phalanger gymnotis
AAGGAGGAAGAAGATAAAAAGGGGAGGATGATAGAAGGGAGGGCAGATGGAGGTGGAGGTAATCAAAAACAAACACTTTCAAAAAGGGACAGGGTCAAGGGAGAAAATTCAATGAAGTGGGATTGGTTAGGAGGAAGCAAAATATAGTTAGTCTTTCACAACATGAGTATTGTGGAAGGGTTATACATAATGATACGCATGTGGCCTATGTTGAATTGCTTGACTTGTTAGAGAGGGAGGCTGGGTGGGAACGGAAGAGGGAAGAGAATTGGGAACTCAAAGTTTTAAAAACAAATGTTCAAAAACAAAAAAAAAAGTTTTTGCATGCAACTAGAAAATAAGATACATAGGCAATGGGGCGTAGAAATTTATCTTGCCTTACAAGAAAGGAAGGAAAAAGGGGATGGGAGGGGAGTGGGGTGACAGAAGTGAGGGCAGACTGAGGAACAGGGCAACCAGAATAAATGCCATCTTGGAGTCGGGGGGGAGGGTAGAAATGGGGAGAAAATTGGTAATTCAAACTCCTGTGAAAATCAATGCTGAAAACTAAATATATTAAATAAAAAAAATCTCAGTTTAATTAAATATACAAATATCCTTCACTTAGTTCAGGGAAAAACATCAGCACCCTGAACTTCAGAGAAAATACAAACAGAAATTACAAACAGAGAAAATATAAACAGAGCAAATAACATAAATCAACGGACAGGCTTCTAGCTGTCTGACCAAAGCTATCCATCCATAGTTACCAGAGACAGAAGAACCAACATCTGGGTTTTCAAAGCCAGAGGGCTCCTTAACAGCTACCCAGAGTCTCCACACTAACACTCTTCCAAATAGTAAGCCCCAAGCAAAATGCTAACCTCAGAGTGTATATATGTATATGTATATATATATATGCATATATATATATATATATTTCTACAGGGTCAGAGGGCATTGTGACCATGCAACTCAAACCCATGTGACCTAGGCCTTGATTTAAGCAAGTGATCAAAGACTCCTGATTCAATCAGAGAATCTAGATTGAAACAAAGGCAAGACTCAAAGGCACTTGATTACCTTAATGCTGAGAAGCACTCCAAAACAAAAAACATCAAAAAGTCCCATCCTGCTTGCCATTACAGACATTAAAGGAAAACTGAGTCCTACAGAATTGACACTTTCAAATTGTGTGGCTGGAAAAGGGTTTTGAGAATCTACTGTACAGTAAGAAGACCATATCAGTCATACTTAATTCAGGCTATTCACTGGAAGGTCAAATGATGGAGCTGAAGCTGAAATACTTTTGCCACATAAGGAGAAGACAGGATTCATTGGAAAAGACCCTGATGTTGGGAAAGATTGAAGGCAAAAGAAAAAGGGGACAGCAGAGGTTTCAATGGATAGAAAGTGTCATGGAAACAACAAGCATGAATTTGGACAGACTTTGAGAGATAGTGGAAGACAGAAGGGCCTGGTACTGTATGACCCATGAGATGATGAAAAGTGCATGACAATTACTGAACAGCAAATACACACAGAGAGAGAAAGAGAGAGGGAGAGAGAGAGAGAGAGAGAGAGAGAGAGAGAGAGAGAGAGAGAGAGAGAGAGAACACATAAATTGTTTTATATTTATATATACATATATGTATATAAAATAGGTTATTATATATAACAGATTGTCATATTATTTCCAATATGCATTACACATAATGGATTACACATATACAAGATTATATTTATGTAATCCTCAGTTACCACCAGAGTCGAAACCGTCACTCTTGGAACCTTCATTTGAGGAATATATGGATATGAGGTTGTAAATCATTGGAGGTTGTTTCTTTTCTCCCTTTGTTATTTGTGTGATAAAACTATTTCTAATATATCATGAGCTACATACTGTGAGTTCAACTGGATGTTCCAAAACCATGGCCAGTTTTCCCAAAATTGTAAACGGGAGCTCAGACACAGAGAGCAAAGTCCCCCAAAGTTGAACTGGATCTCTCATGCCCAGGGGAACCCCAGTGCAAGAATTATAATGCATTATACACTTAGTGGTAAATAATAGAGCTTCACTATGAAATCCTGGCTCAGAAGGGAGAATGGCAGTTGTCTAATCCCTGTCCCTTTTCATCTTCTTTCTTTCCTTTTCCTCTGTCCTGTGCTGGAAATTGCATTTCAAGAGTTGAAGCTAAGAAGCAGCTTTAAATGAGTTTCTTTAAGCTGGCTGTATTTTCACATCTTTACTGGGTTAGGAAAAGAAATTGAATCTTTCAGTTTAAAAGATCTTTTTCTAGGTGCCAAGATATGTGGGGGAGGGATTAAAAATGCCTGTTGAGAGAAGGAGGGAGGGAGGGAGGGAGGGAGAGAGAGAGAGAGAGAGAGAGAGAGAGAGAGAGAGAGAGAGAGAGAGAGAGAGAAACATGATACCACATTGAATACCTGGGAGAAGAGGTTACAGAGACCATAAGGTAATCCTACTATTATGTATAGCATTAGTTAACCCATAGGCTTCTCAATGGAAAAGATAGCCAAAAGTTGGAAATCATTCAAGAACGAATTGTCAAACATAAAGGGTGGGGGAAGAGATATGTCTATAGGGCAAACTTACAGAAATTAGCAATGAGGAGGCATAAAAGTAACAATATTTATCTTCAAAATATAAAAAAAATGTCATTCTGTTTAGTGAATTTAAGTATAAATAGACTGAGACATGGAACTAACACTCAGGATTATAGATTTTTGGCCTAGGAATTCTTAGTCTCACATTTTCCTATTCCCCATTATGGGCATAAGCTTTCTGCGACCTTTGAAACGTATTAATTAGACCGAGCTAACTTCTGAGGGGCCATGTTGTGTGGTAAATCTGGCCCTGAAAGGCAATAGCAGTTGGGTAGGGGTGGGGCTGGGGAGGAGAAGATTGTAGGGAAAGGCTACAACAAGGGGGAGCTAGAGAAGTGAGTCAGGAACCATAGCCCAGGAAATTCAGAAAGAGAGAGTCATATATAGTGGGGATAGGAAAACTGGATCAGGAAATAAGAGTAATGTAGTGGAGAATGAGAAAACAAGATGAATCTAAGAAATTAAATATGGAATAGTAACTTATAGCAGGGTTCAGGGTCTGTATGCTGATAATAATAATAGTCAATTGCAATGTCTTAGTGATATACATACCATTTTGAGTCCAGAAGAAGAAACTGCTTCTCAAAGAAGCAGCACAAAATTTTTCCCCCAAACGAATGGACCTTTCTGCCACAGTAAACATTAACATCCTACTACGTGCCAGGCACTGTGCTAACATGGGGAATTCGCTGTAATATGTTCACATTCACAAAAAGGGTGTTCATTTTTAAAAAGAGTTCTACCTATGGTGGGACAATTCCACATACAACAACAGCAACAATAAACCACTGAGGCTTTTTATCATCGTCGTCATTGTTATTATTATTAATTGCCTCAGTGGTTTTTCTTACTATCTAGGGGATGACTTTAATTTAAATTATTGTTTCTTTTACCATGCACTGGTTCTCAATACAGGATAAATATGTCTCCTTTCTTGAAATATCTGTTAGAGCCTACTTATGAAATTTCAGTTTATAAAAAGTTTACAAAGCTCAGCTACTTATCTTATTTTTGTATGGGAATATTACTTATAAATACAATGAATATACCTGTACTGGAGAGTCAGCATACTGTAGTAGATAGAAATCTGGCCTCAGAGTCCAAAAGAAATGGGCTAACACCCTGCCTCTGACACTCACTAGATGGGTACACTGAGGCAAGTCATTTAACCTCTGAAGAGCCCAAGAACTTTTTTAAGCTGATGCATTGGAAAAGAGTTTTTGAGCTCCACTGGTATAAGTAGTTTCTGCACTAGCAGTTCAATATGCCACAAAAAAATCATAAGTCTGGACCTCATGCATACACACCAAAGGAAAAACAACTGTAGTAGTTGTAGTAGTAATTGTAGTAACAATTTCATGGCCCTGTTGGGAGGCTCAAATGAGCAAATATATATAATACCCTTCAGAAATTTGAAAGTGCTACATAAATGTCAGTTATGATTATCCATCTAGTCTACACACTTAATAATTGAATCCAATTGGACGACTCATTGTCCTCTTGAGATGCTCTATACTCTTCTGTGCCCTTGCCTTTTTTACAGCATCAATTAACCCTGGGATACCACCTCCTCCTCATTTCTTACTGCATCTCTTTTTCACCTTTAAAGGCTCAGCTCAAATATGACTTTCTCTTTGTAGACTGCTCTGATCTCCCAGGCTCCTCTGAACAATGACAGTGCTTTGTATCTCTTATCTACTGTATCAGATTCCACTTGACATTGCTGTCACATGTGCACATGCTACCCAACATACTAGATTGTCAGTGCCTTGAGAGCAGCCATGCCTTTTAATTTTGAGGGTTTTCTCCTCAATACCTAATACAATGCCTTGCACAGAGGTCACTGGAAGGTCAAATATGAGAGCTGAAGCTGAAATACTTTTGCCACATAAGGAGAAGATAGGATTCATTGGAAAAGACCCTGAGGTTGGGAAAGATTGAAGGCAAAAGGAAAAGGGGACAGCAGAGGTTGCAATGGATAGAAAGTGTCATGAAAACAACAAACATGAACTTGGACAGACCTTGGGAGATAGTGAAAGATAGAAGGGCCTGGTATTCTATGGTCCATGGGATCATGAAAAGTTGTACATGACAATTACTGAACAACAAATACACACAGAGAGAGCACATAATTGAATAATTGAGCAGTTATGAGAGGCATCGTGAAGAAAGAAGGACAAAGCTAGTCCGGACCTGACTTTAAATTAATATCCTGCTAAACTTGTATTAAGAAGAATTAGCTCTTGGTACTTGCAGTTCTGATAGAAGAAATATTTATTTTTCTCTTAAATTCACACAAACTGGCCAGAAACCACTGGGCTTCCTGGAATTTCTTCCCAGAATTCTAGATATTCCCTAAAGAATTCCCAGATACTAAAGCTTTGCAAATATTGTATATTTAGCATTCTATGGCATTTTTGAAGGATATTCTATTACTGGCATTGCCTGGTTTCTCAGTATGGTTCCTCTTGATCATTTATCAGGCCAAAAATCAAAGTTGAGTTCAATGCCACCAAAATAGTCTAGGAACAAGACAACACCTGAAATAATTCATTCTTTTTGGAAGCAAACTCCCTTGCTTTGATGATACTCCTACTTCTGGCTTCCAAAATCTAATCAGCAAGCCCAAAATTCCCTCTCTTCCCCATTGTTTTTGCCAAGTCAAGATGAATATGACTGGTAAGTGAATCACAGGAATTAATATCAGTGTGACTTGCTTAGCTCTTATATAGATGAGAGTCATCCCCTGAAATTTGTTTTAAGTAGCCCATTAAAGGAGCTGATTGTCTTTGAGTTAAATGATGGGGTGTAGGGAAAGAAGTACTAGGATGGGAAGGAGGAGATCTGGGTGCTAAAGTTGCTGCCAGCACTGACTTTGGTCAAGTCATTTCATCTCTTACTGTTCCAGGTCTCCTTATCTATAAAGTGAGAGTTTTGAACTTGAATATCTTAAAGAAGCTTTTAAACATAGAGATTTCATGACGTTAAGCTTTTCAAAGCTACCTATTGGAGAAGCTTAGAGAAAGAAGGTATTGACACATCAAATACATCCTTATCTTAAAGAAAGGCTTTAAAATGCTTCTGCCAGAAAGCAGAAAGGTTAATTAGATGATGTTTCTAATTATAAGATTCAACAATATTGAACTATCTTAGAAGGAAAGAAATAAGGAAGTACTTTACAAGTAATACCTTATTTGGTACTCATAACAACCCTGAAAGCTAGGGGAGGCTAGCAAACCAATATGATCAGTACGAAAATAGATTGTGAGCCAAATCACTGGGGACTGTTCTGATTTATGATAGTAACATAATCTATAAAATACCCAGGTTAAAGTTGTTGTCTATTGAAAGTAACATTGAAACTGATATAAAAGATGGCAGCACTGGAACATGCAACGTCTGGCAAGCCAGTCTTTCAGAGTAGGAAACCGTCGAGCTGATTACTAAAATGACCTTGGATTTGTCTCTAAATGAAATGGGAGCATAGATTTGCTTAGACTTGTCAGTAAAAGACATGTCAAATCTTTTTGCAAACTTGAATAAATGATTGTCAGTAATGGATCCCATCCCCAATGGATACAGTATCGCTCATTGCTGATATGCAGAAATTCAAAAAAGGACAAGGGATTCTCCCAGGGTTAAGATTTTAATCTAATATCCACTTCTAAGATTTCTTTTGTGGGTCGAATCATGTCCCTTAAAATTAATGTAAGGTCAAAAGTTAGAAGGCACTATAGAGGTTATCTATTTAATTATCTTATCTTACCAAAAAAGAAACTGAGGTACAGGGAGGAGAGATAAATTAACCGAAATCTCATCTAGTAAGCAAGAAAATGGAGATGCAAACTCAGGTCTTCTGACTGTAGCTGATGTGTTTTCCAACACACCACATAAATGCCTGATGTACCATGTCTACAAAGTGAGTGTTTGTTCCCTCCTCCAACCCAGGCACTTAAGTACTTGAAACAGCTGCAAAAGGGAAGGCAGAAGGGAGTGATTGCTGCTCCTGAAATGGATAAAATCTTCTGTCTATGTCCCTAAATATCCAATCTGGGCCTCAAATTTGAAATGTCTGTAATCTGAAGTAGTTGCTGTTTAGCAACTTTTAAATGCGACAGACTTGTTATTGCTAACTGACTTTCTATGTTTGCATCTTATCCCCCTGCTAGATTTTAAGTTTTTTGAAGACAACAGGCATCACCTACAGAACTTTGTATTTTCCTCAAGAAATTGTTTTTCAGCATATTAAGACAACGAGCAAGATATTTCTCCAAGAACCTAGCACAGAGCTTTTTAAGTAATAGACACCAATTAAATGTTAGTGCAGTTTTCATAAGAGTGTTTATTTCATAAGTAAAAAGCTTTCCAGTTCTAGAAGCATCAGCATAAACATTGATAAATGTTTGCTATAAAATCATGGATGTACAGGGAGGGGGCCTTAGATATGATCTAGCCCTTTCCCCTAAAATTTTCATGGGAGGAAATGAGGTCCCCGAGAGGTTTGGTGATTTGCACAATGTGGATAAGAAGTAGCAAAGTTGCAATTTGGAACCCAGGTCCTTTGGTTCCAAACCCAATGTTCTTTCTACCACTATACCAGAAAGCCTTAGACAGATATTGATAACAGGACTATTAGGGGAAAGAACTATATGATTATGCTTAAATGTTCTACCCCTCAAATATCCTTCACTTTCCTGTTCTTGTGAATTGTTACTGTCTTAACCTGGAGTTGTTCTCCTTAACTTTTGATGTGGAGATTCCCAAGTCTATTTGTACTGATTGCCAAGCATTGCCATGAATCATTTTACCAGAGGGAATAGTTTCACTTCTACAAGTCCTTCAAAGCTTGAAGTACTGGACATACATGCAGGGTCAATGAGGTGCCAGACCCTATCTATTAAATTGCCTACCTAAACTATCTCTGTAAATAAACCTCTCTACTGCCTGATACAATTAGCTAGGTAGTCATACCTTTCTTCATCTTATTCCAACTGAAGCTAAACTGAAAGTCAATAACATAGCAACCTTTCAGGTTTTATATTATTACTATTTTTGTTAGGACAAAAGCTGGATATGCAACAAAAAGAAGCTGCCAGAGAAGGAAAATATTATATTAGAATGTAAGCCTCTTGTGAGTAGAAGTTGTTTCTTTTTTTGTCAGTATGCCCAGAACCATCATGGTCTGGTCCAGTGGTGGGGAACCTGTAGATTCAAGGTCACATGTGGCCCTCTAGGTCCTCAAGTGCAGCCCTTTGACTGATTCCAAACTTCACAGAACAAATATTTTTTTATTAATGGAATTTGTTCTGTGAAGTTTGGATTCAGTCAAAGGGCCATACTTGAGGACCGTAGAGGACCACATGTGGCCTCCAGGCCAAAGGTTCCCCACCCCTGGCTATAGTCTGGGATATATAGTAGGGTCTAAAGAAATTCTTGGTGACTGTGCGATTGATTAAAGCATGGGCAAAAAAAGCTCAATCAGCAGAAGATCCTGCCAAAGAATCGGGGTGGGAAGGGCTTTAACTTGTTTCTTGACAAATTGGGCATCTAGGTGGTGCAGTGGATAGAGGGCCAGGCCTGGAGTAAGGAAGACCTGCGTTCAAATTCAATGTCAGACACTTACCAGCAATGTGACCCTGGCAAGTCACTTAACTCTGTTTGCCTCAATAATCTCCTCTGTAAAATGTGCTGGAGAAAGAAATGGCAGACCACTCTAGTATCTTTGCAAGAAAACTCCAAATGGGGTCACTAAGTGTTTGACCCAACTGAAAAATGACTGAACAAAAACCATTTGTCAACTCGTCTCTGAAGTGCCCTCTCTCATTTTCAATCTGAATCATGACTCTGACCTCAGTTTCTTTTTTCATATATCCTATTTGGTTTATTCATCTCTTTTGGATATCCCACTTATGAAGCCCTTAACTGAAATATGGACAATTGACTACACATCGTGTCTTCAAATCCGATGTTTGGTTTCACTGGCTTCTCTCCACTTAACTGGAGCTCCTGCTAAAGGGCTACAAAGACCTGATTCCTCTAAGCTTGGGGCATTTATTCCGTAGGTCTAGAGCAGCTGGTGTGTATTAATGGACCCTTATTGGATCCTTCTCTTCCTGGATTCAGCTGAATGATGCCAAACATTGAGATTGCTATTGATGAACATAATTCCCTGCATCCAGTTTGCAGGCTCTGCACCAGCTACTGTGAGGTTCTGGTTGGAGGAACTAACAACCTAAAGGGAGAAATAAACACAAAGAGTACAAATCCTCTATTACTGTGGTATTTTCTTAGTAACCAGAATGTTTGGTGACAAGAATATTATGGCTAAATTTTTCTAGGTAACCTGGAATTAAGAAAAACTGGAAAACCCCTTTAATACAACTTGTGAAGAAAATTAAGGCTATGACTTGAGTGCGTGGCATTTTAAATTTTACCAAATGTATTCTGGAAAACACCCTTGTGACAGAGTCAGCACAAGTATTACTATCTCTGTTATTGTAGATCAAGAAACTGAAACTAAAATAGATTTAATGATTTTCCTAGAGATACATAGTATGCCTTAGTATCAGAATTTTAACTCAGGTTTTGACTCCAAGTCCTAGGTTCTTTCCACTGAATAGGTCATAAAGACAAGAAAATTGGGTAGCATTTTACTATTTATGTTTTTTAAACCCTATTGCTTGAAGAAAGTCAAATTTAATTGTGGGAGAATGAAAAAGTAGATAGACTTGTGAAGATTTCCATCATATACACATGTTCAAGGCACTAAAGGTAATGACATTGATTCAAAATTATATCTCATTTCTTTCAACTTTATTTTTACTTTCATATACCCTAATTAAGTCACTGATAAAAACAGACTTCCCTTATACACCAAAGTACTTATGCTGGTCCCTTTTATAGGAATTTTTAAAATAGATATGCTCATTGACTGCAGAATCTCTAAACAAATGAATATAATGGAAAATTGCTGTGCTATAGGAAAAAGATAAGTATGATAAATAAATACTTCCGCATTGGGAAACACGGGAAGAGATGTAAAATGAAGTAATCAGAAAGAGAAAAATTTGTATGTTGATTAAAATAATGTAAAAGAAACAACAAAACGATCAAAACTGAATGTTTTAAAATTATAATGACCAACCTTGGTCCCAAAGAAAAGATATGAGAAGGCACTGCCTGCCTTCTATGAAGAGGTGGGGGTTTGAGACAGGGAAACATTCATATGTCAGTATTTCTCTAATGTGTTTATAGTTTTTCTGAGTTGGGTTTTTTCCCTTTTCCCTTTTTTATTCTTTGTTATTAAGAATGATTCACTGGGAAAAGAAGGAAATGTTGGTCATACAAAAATAAAAGATATTAATGAGTCTATTTTTTTTAATCTGGCTTTCCTTTACTTTCTTGATACCTAGATTCTGTTTTTGTCAATGGTATCATCATTCCCATGGTTACTCAGACTTGGAATCTTAGAATCATCTTTGACTCTTATGTTCCTCTTTCCATATTCAGTCAGAAACCAAATTCCAGTTATTCTTTCTTTACAATTTCTCTTATGTCTTTCCATACCAGCAATGGAAGTTGGACAGGATTCTATAAACAATGCCTAGCCCTTGCCTGATTGCTAAGCTCTCTACTACTGGTGAAATCATAACATTGTCCCTGGGAGTCTTGGCTTAGGAGCAGAATAATTACTGAGATTTTACTAGGGGACTTCTTGGGGTCATTTTGAAGTGTATTGGCCTGAAACAGGTAGAGATTGTTTTTTTTTTAAGTTGTGACAAAAGGAAAGATCATCATCATCATTTTAGTTTTTCCAACTGGGTTTTCACACTTCCCCCAAGTTAGAAGTTCAGGGACTACATGTGAGTCGAGTCTCACTCTGATAGACCCAGGAGTAATGTTCCATTTTCCACCTTTAGTCAGTTCACCCTTCCTTAAGCAGTCTATTGGGCCCCTATTGCAGGGAGCTGGCCCTACTGGTCAAATATGCTATGGACTTAAAATCACCTTAGTCCCCTAGAGCTCAGAATGCTGCAGCTCCAGAGATCCTCCAGCTCCATGCTCCCAGGTAGGAGAGAAGTGTGTGCCATCATGTCCAGCTTTAAAAATATTTTTTTTGAACAAAACCTTTTAGGTGATCGTTATCCTTCAGTTATTTTATATCAAAAACTGGCAACACCTAAAAGGATAACACTATGTAGCAAAGAGAAGACACAAGTGCTCCATGCCATTTCCACTTCATGTCCAAACTGCCCATTTCTGGGTCAGGGGGCATTTCCAAGAACACCTGCTGAGGAAGGGCTTGCTTGCCTCTCCAGATCTGTATAGAGCATTGTGAGCAGCACTATAGTTATTTGTTATAATGGCTAGATAATATCACAAGATTAATATTTTTTATCCTCAGTTTCTACCTATGGTGAAGAAAATAATATCCTTAAGTATAAGCATTATATAGTGCAGACAATTGTGACAAGCTGGTATTGACCATCCATGGATTTGTACAATAGCAAAAGTTACCATTATAGACAGGCTTTTAAAAAAGATAAGTCATTGGCCCAGAGTTTTTATTGAAAGTTTCTATTTCTGAGAGAGTCTAACTTCATCATTTCCTCTCCTTGACCTACATGGTTTTTTCCCCTCCTTAGCTGATTTGAAATGTGCTTAAGGTTCATATCTATGTCCTGTCAATGGTATTTCAAAAAGAAATGCCTGGTCGATGAATGCCCTTTTTTTAAGTTAAGTTGGCTGCTCAGAAATATTATCAGTGCTGTCGCACTGCAAACTTTAGGTTAAGACAGGAAAAGAAAAGCGTTGGCACTGTTGGCATTTCCTGAGCATTTCACATTCCCTGCTAGATGAGAGTCCTAACATCTTTTTTTTGGTCATATTCAGCCATTCCAAATCAAGTCCAAAATACTCTGGAAAAGTAGGGAAACAAGCAAATACATGGGATGGAATAGGATAGGTTGACTCGTCTAAATAATAAAGATACATTGTACTCAATAAGATTTTTAAAAATGACTATGTGTAATCAACAGCAAATCATTCAGGATAGTATATCAAGCACCAAGCTAGATACTGTAATGACCAGCCGGACAACATCCAGCAGAATAACAGGCATTTCATGTCATAACCATGGGAAAATCCTTCTGTTATGTGCAGGATTTAAACATGGAATGCCCAGTCCAATCCAATTCCTTTTCTAGGAGAGGCAGTGTAGTATGAAAGACAGAATACTGAACCTCAAGACAGGAAGACCTGGTTCTAAATCCCACTTCTGACGGCCAGGAGCAGAGCAACTGTAGGCAAGTTACTGGATTTGTCTGAATCTATCTGTAAAAAAGAGGAGGTCAGATTTGAAAGACTCTAAGGTCCCTTTCAGCTCTAAATTTGCAATTTTGTTGCCCCCCTCTCATTTTATAAATGAGGAAACTGAGGTCCAAAAGGATTAAATGATTTGTACAAGATCATCTAGTTAGTTCACTGTATTAGTACACTAAAACAATTTTTATGTTCTTAAATCAATAGACAGCTATTCGTTAAGTACATACTACATCCAATGTACTGGAGACATAAGTACAAAGAATAAAACAATCCATACTCACAAAGCACTTATATTCTAGGGGTGGCTGGGTGGCACAGTGAATACAGCAGTGAGAACTTGAGTTCAAATCAGTCCTCAGACATTTGATACGTATTAGCTGTGTGACTTTGGGCAAGTCGCTTAACCCCAATAAAAAGAATTTATATTCTAATGGAAATAAGTACTGATACAATATGCTATGCTGTTTCTATGCTCTATTAACTTATTTATCATCTTATATGTATTTTGATATTTATACATATCTTAGACAAGTGATATAATGTACAATATATTACATATACTGTAATATAGCCATAATTTATGTTCCATATCATATACTTTATACATACACATGCAAAATAGCTAAATACTAGTAGCATCTAGGTGATACAGTGGATAGAACATTGGACTTGTAATCAGAAGCCCATTGTCCATGAACTAAGGTTCAAATCATGCCTCAGACACTATCAAGTTACCTTTTGCCTTCCTCAGTCTCCTCATCTGTAAAATGGGGCTAATAATAGCACTTATCTCCTAGGGTGGCTGCAAGGATAAAATGAGATATTTTTAAAGTACTTTGCAAAACTTAAAGCTGCATGTTGAGGGAATTTGGAAAGGTTTTATGTAGAAGATGTTGCTTGAGCTTTCATCTTAAGGAAGAGTAGAACTCTGTGAGGCATGGGGAAGGAGAAAGTGTGTTCCAAGCATAAGGAATGAGCAGTGAAAAGTCAAGGATATGAGAAATATAGTGTCCTAAGTTAGAAAAGAGAATGCTAGTCTGGCTGTAGAGAATAATATCTGATTAGTATGGAAAAATAGTATGAGACAAGGTTGAGTAGAGTTTTAAAATGAAGCAGGAATTTATGGTTAAATTTGAGGCAATAAGAAATGACTGGGATTGGTTGAGTAGAGAGTAAGTAGTTGATCTGGGGACTTGAAAACAGGTTCTCTCTCTCTCTCCAGGACCAGTGATCTTCCCTCCATAGGATATGGCCTGGTAACATTTAGGCAATATCTAGAAGACTTAAATTAAAAATTAAGGAAAGTGATCTCAGCCTGGAAAAAGGAGGTATATGATAGGAGACTAAATAATCTTACAATGGCTTCCTATTGCCATTAGGACTGTATCCAGACTACTCAGCTTGGCGTTCCTTTAGAACTCCCACCAGCTGTCCTTTCCTTCTCTCAATATCACTTACTTTGTTTTTAATCACTACTCTAGAAATATCCATTTGTCCAAACAAGCCAGACATCTCACTGTTCTCTACGTGACTTGGTCAATCTCACCCCTTACTTTGAATGGACCATTCTACCCACCTCAGCTATCCACCCTACTCTTCTCTGCCAAGTCTCATTTCTTACCATCTTTAAAAGCTGCCTCTAAACTCCATTTCTCCTAGTTACAAGCCCTGATTAATTCTAGCAGACCCATGACTCCTTTATTCTGCATCAGTGTTCATTTTCATTATATTCTTTTGCATTTGTTTATTCTTTTTTTTTACATTTTCCATTCACATGTTGTTTTACATACAATTTGCCTCTGCAGCTAGAGAAAGACAAGGGAACCTGGCTTTTCTTTCTTCTATACCTGCCAAAAGTATTAGTACAATGAAGTCTATGTGGTAGATAGTCCACCACTACTGTTGTGTTTTTATCTAAGTTGAAGAACAGGCTGAGAGAGAAAGAAAACAATTTGAAGTTTTCTGAAGAATATGGATATGTTTCCATTTTCACCCAAGAGAGGATGAGAAAAGATTGTCTTACATTGCAAGCGGAAAATGTTAAACCAGGCAAAAGGGAAACATGTAGACAATAGAAAAAATAGGGGAAAGTTTTAAATCATCTTGTCTAGCTATTTTAAGAATGGGGCAGGGGCAGAGCCAAGATGGTGGCTGGAAAGCAGGGACTTGCTTAAGCTCTCCCCCAAGTCCCTCCAAACACCTATAAAAAATGGCTCTGAACAAATTCTAGAACTGCAGAACCCATGAAATACCAGATGGAAGCAGGGCTCCAGCCCAGGACAGCCTGAATGGTATCTGGGTAAGGTCTATCACACAGAACTGGGAACGGAGGGGGAGCAGAGCCTAGCATGAGCCACGCCTGGATCAACCAGACCTGAAGCCAGGCGGGACAGGCCCTATTGCCCTGAATCAGTGAGTTGTGGCAGTTACCAGATTTATCAACCCACAAACACCAAAGACAACAGAGAAGGTTAATGGGAAAAGCTGCTGGGACAGAGTGAAAGGAGTTCGAAGTTCGGCCACCACCCAGGGCAGATTGGGGTGGGGGGAGGGTTGCAGCTCAGAGGCTGCTTAAAAAGCTATAGCTGCAGTTGCTTCCAGCCCCAGGCCCACCTGGTAGGAAGAATTAAGTGGCAGATCAAAGCAGGAGTGCAGAGGCAGCTTAGATCTGAGTTGCAGTCTCAGTTGGTGGTCCTTGGGGGAGGAGTAGCACTGGTGTGGCAGAGCTTGCTGTGTAGAAATAGCTCTGAAAACAACAGTGCAGCCCCTTAAGCTTGGGACAAAGTATTCTATACTCTACAAGCAGTCATACCCCCATGAAAAGCTCAGGAGTCAAGTAAGTTGGCTGGGAATATGGCCAGGCAGCGAAAATGGACTCAGATTCAGACTCAGACTTCGGAATCTTTCCTTGGTGACAAATAAGACCAAAACATACAGCCAGAAGAAACCAACAAAGTCAAAGAGCCTACATCAAAAGCCTCTAACAAAAACATGAACTGGTCTCAGGCTATGGAAAAGCTCAAAAAGGATTTGGAAAAGAAAGTTAGAGAAGTAGAGGAAAAAATTGGTAAGAGAAATGAGAGTGATACAAGAAAACCATGAAAAACAAATCAATGACTGGCTAAAGGAGAACCAAAAAAATACTGAAGAAAATAACACCTTAAAAAGTACACTAACTCAAATGGCAAAAGACCTCCAAAAAGCCAGTGAGGAGAAGAATGCCTTGAAAGGCAGAATTACCCAAATGGAAAAGGAGGTTCAAAAGACCACTGAAGAAAATACTACCTTAAAAATTAGATTGCAGCAATTGGAAGCTAGTGAATTTATGAGAAATCAAGATATTATAAAACAGAACAAAAGGAATGAAAAAAATAGAAGACAATGTGAAATATCTCATTGGGAAAACCACTGATCTGTAAAATAGATCCGGAAAGAGATAATTTAAAAATTATTGGAATACCTGAAAGCCATGATCAAAAAAGAGCCTAGATATCATCTTTCAAGAAATTATCAAGGACAACTGCCCTGATATTCTAGAGCCAGAAGGTAAAATAAAAATTGACAGAATCCACCAATCGCCTCCTGAAAAAGTTCCCAAAAAGAAAACTCCTAGGAATATTGTTGCCAAATTCCAGAATTTCCAGATCAAGGAGAAAATACTGCAAGCAGCCAGAAAGAAACAATTTGAATATTGTGGAAACACAATCAGGATAACACAAGATCTAGGAGCTTCTACATTAAGGGACTGAAGGGCTTGGAATATGATATTCCCGGAGGTCAATGGAGCTAGGATTAAAACCAAGAATCACCTACCCACCAAAACTGAGTATCATGCTCCAAGGCAAAATATGGAATTTCAATAAAATGGAGGACTTTCAAGCTTTCTCAGTGAAAAGACCAGAGCTGAATAGAAAGTCTGACTTTCAAACACAAGAATCAAGAGAATCATGAAAAGGTAAAC
>CM053622.1:284434580-284471957 GCA_028646595.1 Phalanger gymnotis
AGCAGTTCTGTAGGAAGGGAAGATGGGGCAGGTGAGGGGGAATGAGTGAATCTTGCTCTTATTGGATTTGATCTGAGAAGGGAATAACATACACACTCAGTTGGGTATCTTACCCCACAGGAAAGAAGGAGGAAGGAGATTAAAAAAAGTGGGATGATAGAAGGGAGGGCAGATGGGGGAGGAGGTAATCAAAAATAAACACTTTCAAAAAGGGACAGTGTCAAGGGAGAAAATTTAATAAAGTGATATAGGATAGGAAGGAGGAAAATATAGTTATTCTTTCACAACATGAATATTGTGGAAGGGTTTTACATAATGATATGCATGTGGCCTATGTTGAATTGCTGGCCTTCTTAGGGAGGGTGGGTGGGGAGGGAAGAGGGGAGAGAATTTGAAACTCAAAGTTTTAAAAACAGACGTTCAAAAAAAAGTTTTTGCATGCAACTAGGAAATAAGATTTACGGGCAATGGGTCATGCAAATTAATCTTGCCCTACAAGAAAGTAAGGGAATAGGGGATGGGAGGGGAGTGGGGTGACATAAGGGAGAGCTGACTGGGGAATGGGGCAACCAGAATATATGCCATCTTGGGAAGAAGGGTAGAAATGAGGAGAAAGTTTGTTATTCAAACTCTTGTGAAAATCAATGCTGAAAAGTAAAAATAATAAATAAATTGAATAAAAACCAAAAAAATTGGGGCAAATATTTTTCTGGGATGATTTCACCAGATAGGCAAACCAGATAGGCAAAATAGGAATTTTTAAAATAATCTTGTCTAGTTATTTTGAGAATAGGGCAAATAATTTTCCAGGATGGTTTCACCAAATGAGCACAATGGCACAGATCCAGAGAGCCAAGGTCTAAAAAATATTTAGATACAGATGATGAGAACTTTCCTAAGTGTTGGACATTCATCCTTTTCCTTCCCTTCATAGTAGTTGAATGTCTAATGTTAAATATCAAGAAAGGCACGTATTATCAATAGGTCATGGAGCATGAGAATGGGAAGAGAACTAAGCTGTCAGAGTCAGGAGGGGCCCAGGCATGGGGGCACATTAGCACATGGCAGGAGTAGATAATGCAAATGAGGCTTTTTCCTTCCTTGCCCCATTACTTGATGCATGTGCCAGCCCTACCTGTATTGGGTAATGACAATTGTTTGCAAAAACAAGCCAGATCATACCAGCCATTCTCATACTTTAAATACTGATATGTTTACAGGTAGTCCCAAAATAAAACTAAAAAGCTAATCACAAAGCAAAGTTGCTGTTTTTTTAAATATATTTTCACCATCAACTTTAATTTCTATTTGTGAAAAAAGTAATATTTTCCTACCATATAGGGTAACTTACCAGGCCAAGATCTTACTCAGGGTTATTGGGCCCAGATCCTAAATGTTGGGGAATAGGGATGGCAAGGTCTAGGGTAAATAAACCTGATTGGGTGTTTTCTAGCTGCATTGATCCTCAGATGGAAAATTTTGAAAAGTATTTGTGTAGATGGATTTAGAGATCCTTCCAGAGTGGTGGCCGCTTTCACCAGAGTCACACACTCTCTTTATTAGTCATCCTTTCTTTCTTTTTTCTTATGCTTTAGTGTTCAACTTCCCACATTCTAAATTGACTTCCCCTGCCCCACTATTACTTTCAGTAAATACATCTGAATACATAACCACTTTAACTACATCTATCATCAAGATGTAACCTGTCATCTTCTGAATGCTGCTATTATTTTAGTTTCCTGCTTCAATCCATCCAAACACAAAGTATTTCACATCATATATATTCCATTGTTACTTAACGATGAAACACAAGGAGGAAGGGAAACCAGGCTCAGTGCATCTACCTTAAAGCAGAAAAGATTTGGGTATATTCTTGGAAACTAAAATCATCATTTATTATATTCTGCAGTACATGTATGTATTACAGAGCAGAAGCAAAAGAACATCCTTGGGAAATTAACATAAAACAAGAATTCTCAGTTTCTTTACTTTCGAAAATGCTTTTCTTTGGGGATGGTAGCCACAAGGCATTATTAAAGATTGTTCTTTGTGGCAATCTTCAATTGCTCTCATAAAGGCTTCCTGTCTCATTACAATGTTTCTCTTGTAGAGTCACTAAATCATCCTTCTAAATACATTTAAATTCTTATCATTTACAGACATGTGCCTTTGAAATTTGAAGTCGTTCATACGTTCCATTATACTCCACCTAGCACTCGGTTTCCTAGTGCTCACAGAATGCTCTCAGTAGCTGTAGCAACCAATCCATGGGCTAGGAAAATTTCAAGTGGGAAAAATAAATTCCAAGAAGAGAAAAAAGAGAGAATTATTGTGAATCGGAATGACAAGGATTAAGAAGTGGAAGGAAATGACAGAAATAGAAGTTTTCCACAGGACCAAATCTCTGTTATTCAAATGATATGACAAATCCCCTGGGGACATGACTGAACAAAGTATGATGTAAGTGTAACCTTATATGGAAATGCAATGGATTATGAAATTGTAAAAAAAAAAAAAGCAATGAGAATGAGTTCAAAAAAATGCAGAAAGACCCATGTGAACTGAGGTGCAACAAAGCAAAATCAAGAGGATAATATCCCCAAAGTTTAAAATAATATTAATTAAAACAAGCTAAAAACTAGTTAAGCTTTGATTTACCAATGACCAATTTCTGTCCCAGAGAAATGATAATTAAATACACCTCCCTTGACTCAATAGAGATGTGGTATTCAACAGATGTGGGAAAGTGAAACACACACACATATACATTCAAACACAAATATTCTGTGTGTTTGTTTTGCTTGAATACTTTTCCTTGGGGGAGAGGTGGATAAGGGGGAGAGTGGAGTAAAGTCATCAAAGGTGATTACTAAAAAAGAAAAAAATACATATTTAAAAGATTTCTTCTCTCCTATTTAGGACTTTAAAAATGTGGTGGTGGTGGTATTGATGATGAAGATGATGAGGATGATGAGGAGGATAATGATGATAATCTAGCATTTATATAGCACTTTAAGGCATGCAAACCTCTTCATATATGTTATCTCATTTATCTTCACAATAATCCTGTAATACACCTACTATTCTTATCATTCCTTTCCAAATGAAGAAACAAAGATAGAGAGATTAAATGACTTGCCCAGGCTCCCATAGTTATTTTAGTTGAAGCAGGATTTGAACTGAGGTCTTCCTGACACGAAGCACAGCACTCTACCCACTTTACCACGTAGTGGCCTGACAGTGATAAATAGTTAATGTGAAGTTGAGGACTTTGTAGGTTCCTAATTTCCTTTTTATTTGGAACTTGAGCTGCTGGATCAACAAGCTATCTAAGTAGTACAACACCAAGAAAGAAATGACAGTGAATTGCTATGCTCAAATTAATGTGGAAAATAAAGATACAGTTTTTACAGGAAGTAATGTGGCAGGATGAACTAATCCCTAGTAAGACATGACCCTTCCTTCTTTTGGTCACAGCTACCGTAGTCCTAGTGGAGCCTTCCTACCACAATCCCTGGTCCCAATACACAATCGACTCTCAATATGATTAAGTTGTAACCAGAAGCAAGGACTACAGTAAGGCACATATCACTCGCGACCCATGTTAGGGTTCCCTAACGTTAAATGCTTTCTTACAAATGGTTCATCTGACAACCGTTTGCTAAAACAGCTGAACATCTCAAACATGCACAATGGCCTTTCCTAAAATTCAAATAGCCATCAAGCCCAACTTAGATTTATTTCAGAATCATAAATAGTTTACTTACTTAAATCCCAATCATTGCCTCATTGCCTACACACACACACGCACACACACACACGCACACACACGCACACACACATAAACATTTTAAAATGTAATTTTGACCTTTTTGGATTCTCTTCTATGCTTCTGAAAATCTAGGTACCGAAATATCATGAACTGCATTTTTATTGTAGCAAAGTCTCCATAATTCAGACTCTCTGGATAGAAGATTTGTTTCAATTAACAAAAAACCCTAAAGTTGTTTCAATTAACAAAAAAGCCTAAAGTCTTGATTTTTTTTAATGCAGATGCATTATATTATGAAGAAACTGATCATTCACTAGGTAGGCAATTTGTTACACTTTAAGCAAGAGAAAAGATTTTGTCCTGCATGTAACTAAAGTCATCTCTTACTTGTCAATCATCCTACCACCTTTCCTCTAGGATAACACAATCAGTGACAACTTCACTCAACCTGCCAAAGAAGGAAGACATTTGGGGAGTAACCTTGAATATTAGTAATTACTTTTAGATCTTTTCCTAAGAAAAGTCCATATACCAAATAGCCACTCAAATGAACTGAAATATTTCTTGCAGGGGCCTGGTACAAGCTATCACAAAGTATAATTAGGCCACTGCTTTCAATCTGTCCAAACTGAAAGGGGTAGTAAAGTGAAAATTCCAGAGTGTGCTATTAAACATTTCCAGTATCAAGAAAGTATCCATTTTCCTTCCATATACATACAAGATGTATGTTTAAATGTACATGTAGCCATTAGGATTGAAGTTTCAGAACTAGAAAGGACTTTTAGAAATCATTCAGTCCAACACCTTTATTTATCATATGAAGAAAATGAGGTACATTGCATATATTGGCCAAAGTTACATAAAGAGTAATTAGAAGTTAAGTTTCTAATCCATATCTTCTGCCTCCCATTACAATGTTCTTCCCACTACATCATGAAATTTCATATACCATTCCCTTTTCCCTTAGTCCCCCTGGTGTAATGTGCTTTAAGAGAATGAATTCTAGAGAGCACAAAAATTACACAACTTCTTTGACCTGCCCCCCGTACCTTAAGTGTGGCTTATAATAATCTAAGTTGAATTAAAAAAAATTCTACCTAATTGTCTTATTGAAATTATTTGGTATTTAGATAACTAGAGAGAAACTGGGTATTTTGTTAGCTCTTGTATTCAAGTGAATACAAGAGAAGTGGTTTTGCTCAGATGGTTCAAAATTAGGAGTTAACTTCCAGGAGTGAAGATGAATGAGTAGCAGTAAATTGCAGGAATTCTCTCATATTCACCTCCAAACAACCATAAAATAGCACCCCTAAACAAACCCTAGAACAGCAGAACCAGCAAAAAAGAAAGGGTAAAACAATCTTTTAGCCCAAGAAACTTGGAAGATTGGCAAGAAATGTCCATCTCACTTGAGTAAAAGAGGAGCACAGTCCAGGACATGAAGCATCCCAACAAGCCAGCAGCAAGTCCCACCTCAGCAAATTAGCAAGAGATCCTAAACTCCAGTGTGGTGGGGTGGGCAAATGCTAAAACCAGTACCTCCCTCTCTCCCCAAGTGCCTTAGCAAAGCCCAGGGAAGCAGCAGACTCCAACTCCAAGAACCAATACATGCTTCAGTGTAGCCTCAGGCAACAGGCATCCACCATCAGGCCAGACCTCCACTTGATTCAGCATAGCACCAGGAAAACTGGTAGACCCAACCCTACCAATGTCTAAGCAAACAGGCAGCTATCAGTGATGGCTCTGTCATACTTCAGCATAGGCCCAAACAAACAGGCAGCGTCTAGAGGCCAGACATACAAGTTCTACAGTGTAACCCTAGGGAAACACAGAAACACCCCCAATGGCTTCAGCACAGGCCAGACACTACCACTAGGACCCCAGCTCAGCACCAAGTAAGCTGCCAGATCCCTACAGCCTCCAACAGCACCAAACCCCTTCACTTGACCTTCTCAGCTTTCCAACAGACAGGAGGGTCACCCATGGGCATTGGGACAACATCAGTACAGCACCAGGTATATAGGCAAAACCTGGAGCCACTGGAACAAGAAGCCTGAGGCAGTGTTCTCCACCCTGGGACCAGAGCTCAAATTTAAAAGGAAAGAAAAAGGCCAGGAAAAACAGATGACCAAAAAACAACCAAAAAAAATAATCTGACCAAAGAAGGTAACAAGGAAGACCAAGACATAAACATCTATGGGCAAAACCCCAAAGAAAAATGTGAAGTGCCCTCAGGCTCAGAAAGAACTCATAGAAGAGCTCAAAAATGAGCCTAAAAATCATAAAAGAGAGGTAGAAGAAAATTGGGAAAAGAAATGAGCATGATGCAAAAAAATTATGAAAAAAGAGTCAGTAGCTTAGAAAAAGAAAACCAGTCCTTAAAAAGTAGAATTGGCAAAATAGAAAAGGAGATACAAAAATCTCCTGAAAACAACTCCCTAAAAAGTACAATTGGCCAAATGGAAAAGGAAGTACAAAAGCTCACTGGGGAAAATAACTCCTTAAAAGTTGAAATTGGGCAAGGCTCTATGGAAGTGGAAGTTGGGCAAGTGGCTCTATGAGAAATCAAGAATTAATCAAAAAAATTCAAAAGAATGAAAAAATAAAATAAAATGTAAAATATCTCATTGGAAAAACAACTGACCTAGAAAATAGATCCAGGAAAGATAATATCAGAACCATTATACTACCTGAAAACCATAGTCAAAAGAAAGACCTACACAACATCTTTCAAGAAATTATCAAGAAAAACTGCCTAATATTCTGGAACCAGAGGGTAAGATAGGCATTGAAAGAATACACCAATCACTCAGGAAAAAGATCCCAAAATAAAAACTCCAAGGAAAATGATATCCACATTTCAGAACTGGCAGATAAAGTTAAAAATACTACAAGTGGTCAGAAAGAAACAATTCAAATATTGAAGAGCTGCAATCAGGAATACGCAGAACTTAGCAGCTGCAACATTAAAGGATCAGTGGTCATGGAACATGATATTCTGGAAGGCAAAGGATCTAGGGATACAACCAAGAATCACCTACCTGGTGAAATTAAGCATAATGCTTCCAGGGTCATTCAATGAAATAGAAGGTTTTTCAAGCTTTCATAAGGAGAAGACAAGAATTGAACAAAAATTTTATCTCCAATATCAAGACCCAAGACAAGCCTAAAAAAAAGTAAAAATGGAAAAGAAAACATAAGGGATACAATTGAGCTGAACTGTTTATATTGCTACATGGGAAAATGATACTTGTAATTCTTAAAAATTGTACCACTAATAGTACAGCTAGAAAAGATAATTAGACAGGCAGATAGATAGATAGATAGATAGATAGATAGATAGATAGATAGAGGATATGAGTATAAGGTGAATTTGAAAGAATGAAATAAAAATTAAGGGATGAAAAGAAGAGTATGCTGAGTACAGAAGGAAGGGAGAGGTAGAATGGGGTAAATTATTTCACAAGGCGAGGCACATAAGACCTATTACAGTGGAGGGGAAAATGTGAGGGTAGGCAACATGAATCACTTGAACCTTACTCTCATCAGTAGTGGCTGAAAGAGGGAATAATGTACACAATCAGTTGAATATAGAAATGTACCTTACCCTACAGGATACGTAGGAAGGCAGGAGATTAAGTAAAGGTGTGGGGAAGGTGGAGGAGTCAGGGAAACTGACAGAAGAGAAGGCAGACCAGAGGAGGTGGTAGACAGGAGCAAAACACTGTTGAGGAGATAAAAGGTGAGAAGAGAGAGAGGACAAACAGGATGAAAAATAGGATGGAGGGAAATACACAGTAATCATAACTATGAATGTGAAAGGGATGAAAGCTCCCATAAAATAGAAACAGATAGCAGAGTGGATAAAAAAAAGCAGAATCCGATAATATGTTGTTTACAAGAAACATATCTGAAACAGAGAGATACACAGAGTAAAATTAAGGAGCTTGAGCAGAATTTATCATTCTTCAGTTGAAGTAAAAAAGAAAAAAAAAAGCAGGGGTACCAGTCTTGACCTCAGACAAAGGAAAAGCAAAATATCAACCTAATTAAAAGAGATAAGGAAGGAAACTACATCTTCCTAAAATTTCCCATAGACAATGAAGTAATGTAATATTAAATATATGTATGCCAAATGGTATAGCATCTAAATCCATAGAGAAGTTAAGTGAGTTACAGTTTCATGACCAAACAAGAAATAGAGAGCATGACAAATTGCAAAATAGGTAATTTTGATTATATTAAGTTAAAAAGCTTTCCCACAAACAAAATCAATGCGATCAAGATTAAAAGGAAAGCAGAAAGCTGGGAAACAATCTGAATAGCAAGTATCTCTGATAAAGGCCTCATTTCTAAATTATACAGAGAACAGAGTCAATTTTATAAGAATATAAGTCATTCTCTAATTGATAAATGGCTAAAGGATATAAACAGGCAATTTTTAGATGAAGAAATCAAAATTATCTACAGGAATATGAAGAAGTGCTCTAAGTCACTATTGATTAGAGAGATGAAAATTTAAAAAAAATCCTGAGGGACCACCTCATACCTAACAGATCGGCTAACATGATAAAAAAGGAAAATGGTAAATGTTGGAGAAGACACAGGAAAATTGGGACACTAATGCACTGTTGGTGGAGTTGTGAACTGATTGAAATATTCTGGAGAACAATTTGGAACTACACCCAAAGGGCAACCATACTGTGCATACCCTTTAATCCAGCAATACCACTAGTAGGTCTGTATTCCCAAAAGAGTATAAAAAGGGGAAAGGACCTACATGTGCAAAAATATTTATAACAGTTCTTGTTGGGGTGGCAAAGAATTGGAAACTGAGAGGATGCCCATCAACTGGAGAATGGCTGAACAAGCTGTGGAAGGAATCTTTGATTGAATCAAGTCTTTGGTGACCTGCTTACATCAAGGGAAGTAATGGAATACTATTGTGCAATAAGAAATGATAAAAAAGGAAATTTTCAGAAAAACCTCTTGTACAAACTTATACAAACTAACACAAAGTGAAATGAGCAGAACCAGGAAAATATTGTATACAGTATCAGCAATGTTGTGTGATAATCAACTATGAATGACTCAGCTCTTCTCAGCAACTCAATGATACAAGACAAGTACAAAGGACTCGGGAAAGAAAATGCTATCCACACTCAGATAAAGAACTGATGGACTCTGAATGCAGATCAAAGCATACCTTTTTCACCCACTTTATTCTTTCTTATAGGTTTTCTTTTTTTCTTTTGATCTGCTTCTGCTTTCACAACTGTGACTAATATGGAAATATGTTTTACATGATAGCACATGCATAACTGTTATGATAATTAAGACAGGACTTTTTTACTGTTTTTTTCTTTTGGAATACTGAAGTAATCAAGTGCCTTTGATGAGTGTTGCCTTTCAAATGTAATGGCAAACAAAGTGAACTTTTGTTGTTTGTTTTGGAGTGCTTCTCAGCACTAAAGAATTTTTGATTGAATCAAGAGTCTTTGATGACCTGCTTACATCAAGAAAAGTCCTAGTTCTGCCCTATGACCCTTAGCAAATGTTTAAGTCAAAAGAAGGCCTAAGGCATGTAGGTTTGAGTAGCATGGTTGTAATGTCCTTTGACCCTGAAGAAGTGTATATTAACTCAGAGGTTAGTATTTTGCTTTTGGGGGCATACTTATTGGAAAAGTGCTGGTGACGAGACTCTGGGTAGCCAAAGGAGCCGCCCACCCTGTTTGAAAACCCAGATGTTGGATAGAGATCTGGAAGCGTGTCTACTGGTTTGTGTTATTTGTTCTGTTTATATAATATATGCTTATAATTTCTGTTTGCATTCTTTCTGAAGTTCAGGGTGCTGGCTTTTCCTCCTAAACTAAGTGAATGGTATATATATGTTTAATTGAACTGAGACTGTTAACCCCTTAAAGTTGCTTTCCTTAGAAAAGCAGATCAAAGAACCTATGCTAGCAGGTCTCCTGTGAGCTGGTGCTATTGGTCTTTCATCCCCACAGCAGCTGCTAGCAACATTGTTGCTACAATTGCCTACCATTTTAGAAAGAGGGGAGGTGAGGGAAAGAAGGAGGGAGGGAGAAAGAATAATTTGGAACTCAAAATCTTGTAAAAATGTATGCTAAAAATTGTCTTGACACGTTATTGGGGAAAAATAAAAATACTATTAAGAAAAATGCCAAAATTATATACACTAAATCTAAACTGAGCTTTGGTGATTGAGACTAATTGAGTGAGGTGATTGACAAAGAGTGATCATATTACTGTGGGCAAGGTTTATTGTCTTCGGAAGGATCTATGCCAGCTGAAACAAAAGAAAACAGGCTCAATGAGTGACTATGGTTTTTCACTGTGTCAGAGTTAGGATATGTCAACAAAAATTCTCCTGGACAAGTCAACCCAGAAATCAAAGTTAATTCAATAATTGAATTCTGAAAATACCAAGGGAAACAATTCCAATGCGATAGGAAAAAGAAACTTTTCTAAGATAATAGACATTGACGCAGAGGGATCTCACCACTCAACTTAGATTTTAAAAAGAAATGCCTAGAAGATGAAAGGACACATAACTAAAAAGAATATATAAAAATGTGACAATATATAACAGTGTACAATAAGATAAGGCAGCTAAGCGGTTCTGAGAATAGACCCTAGACTTGCAATTGGGAAAGCTCATCTTCATGTGTTCAAATTTAACCTCAAATACTTACCAGTTGTGTGACCCTGGGCAAGTCACTTAACCCTGTTTGCCTCAGCTCTTCATCTGTAAAATGAACTGGAATAGAAAATGACTAATCACTCTAGTATCTTTGCCAAGAAAACTCCAAATGGGATCATGAAGAGTTAGACCCAACTGAAATGACTGAACAACAGTAACAACCAAAAGAAAGGGGCATCAGAAATTATTAAAGCTCAGAGTAAGCTTAGGTTGATGAGAGATGCTAGAGATAATGAATTTTTTTAAAAAGCTAAATAAGGGAAAAGGTTACAAGCAAAGAAGAGATTGAATCTCTCCTAGGGGTGGATAAGACAATAATAACTGACAACAGAGAGGAGGCAGATTGTAATTGTCATTTAAGAAAATGACATTTGTATTCAAAATGATGAAATAAAAATGCCAACAAGGAGTTGATGCCTAAGATAAATAGAAATGGTAAGAAAATGTCTACTTGCCAATAGTGAATTCAAATGGCGTATCCCAGATGCACTGCATATTCTGCTGCTGAAAGAACTGGCACATGTGATTGCTGAGCCACTGTCACTAATGTATGAAAAATCTTGGAAAATGGGAGAGATACCACAAGATTATGGAATGGAAAATTCTATCACAATTTTAACCCCCAAAGAGGAAGGAAACAGTGTCTGCATAGGGGGCCAGTATGATTGACTTCCTTTGATGGAAAAATTCTAGAATGGGTTAAATTAATTAAGGGCATTGCCAAAGAGCATCTATAGTGGGAAAAGATGATTATAAAGCATCATTAGGGCTTAACCAAAAAGAGTCTTATTTCCTTTATGGAAAGCATTACTAACCTGGTAGATGAGAAGAATGCTTTAGATACAAGTATCCAATTCTATTTTTATAGAAAAGATGAAGAGATGCAGACTAGGTGATTATGCAATGTGATAGATTCAGAACTGGATGAAGGACATGAAGTAATTGTGCAAAACAGGAAAATGATAAATGTTGAAGAAGATGTGAGAAAATTGCAACCCTGATGCATTGTTGGTGGAGTTGGGAACTGATCCAACCATTTTGGAGGGTGATTTGGAACTATGCCCAAAGGACTATAAAACTGAGCATATCCTTTGATCCAGCAATACTGCTAGTAGGTTCATATCCCAAAGGGATCATAAAAATGGGAAAAGGACCCACATGTACAAAAATATTTAGAGCTGCTTTTTGTGGTGGCAAAGAATTAGAAATTGAGGGGATAACCATCAACTGGGGAATAGCTGAATAAGTTGTGGTATATGAATGAAATGGAATACTATTGTTCCATAAGAAAGGATGAGCAGGCAGATTTCAAAAAAAACCTGGAAAGACTTGCATAAACTGATGCTGAGTGAACTGAGCAAAGCCAGGAGAACATTGTACACGGTAACAGCAACATTGTGCAATGACAAACTTTGATAGACTTAGTGCTTCCCAAGAGTTGAAGAAAACCAAAAAGGAATGCGCTGCCTGCCTCAAGAGCTGATGCTTGCCCCTTCTTGGATATCCTCAAGCATAGGCTCAATAACTACTTGTCCAGAACGTTATAATAGAGATTCCTTTTGGATATGGAGTCAATGGTGTGTCAATTAAGGACATTTCACTTCTCCCTTCTGCAGTGGGAGGACCCTGTACTCAATAATGGTAGGAGTTTATTCAAGCAGAAAGGGCTTTGTTGGTTCCATCTGAGACCTCTGCAAAATTGTAGGAGAAAAAAGAAGTAATGCCTGAAGATTACTGAAGAGACTGTCTCTTAAGAATTCTGACTAATTTAGTATAGGTAGATGAGACTTGACATGGATCTAGGTGTCAAGGGACAGGGA
Organism: Phalanger gymnotis; assembly: GCA_028646595.1. Classification (NCBI taxonomy): domain Eukaryota; kingdom Metazoa; phylum Chordata; class Mammalia; order Diprotodontia; family Phalangeridae; genus Phalanger; species Phalanger gymnotis. The sequence continues at coordinate 284,446,897 of CM053622.1, forward strand.
GAGAGGCCCATTAAAGTGGGTTTCTTTTCTAAGAGATATTGTTTCCTTTGTTTTAATCTTTCAATACAGCTTTCCTTCTCCAATTTATTAAAATATAAGTTATTTCCCTGTTGATAAATGGTCAAAGAAAATGAATAGGCAATTTTCAGATGGAGTCAAATCTATAGTCATATGAAAAAATGCTTTAAATCACTATTGATTAATGAAACACAAATTAAAATATCTCTGACTTACCTCCTTACTCCTATCATATTAGCTAATGTGACATAAAAGAAAAATGATAAATGTTGGAGGAAGTGTGGGAAAATTGGGATACTAATGCACTGTTTGTGGAGTTGTGAACTAATGTAACTGTTCTAGGGAGCATTTTGGAACTATGCCCAAAGGGCTACAAAACGGTGCATATCCTTTAATCCAGTAAAACCACTACCAGGTCTGTATCAAAAAGAGACCTAAAAGAAAGAGAAAATGACTTGTTTCTACAAAAATACTCATAACAGCTCTTTTCTGTAGTGAAAAAGAACTGGAAATTGAGTGGATGCCTATCAATTGAGGAATGGCTGAATAAGTTGTGGTATATGATTGTAATGGAATACTATTGTGCTATAACAAGCAATGAGCAGGATGATTTCAGATAAACATGGAAAGATTTACATGAACCAATGCAAATAGAAATGAGTCTAACCAGAGCATCGTACACAGTAACAGCAAGGTTGTTCACGATCAATTCTGAATGACTTAGCTCTTCTCAGCAACACAATGACCTAAGACAATTCCAAAGGACTCGTGATGAAAAATGCTATCCACCTTCAGAGAAAGAACTGATGATGTCTGAATGAATATAAAAGCATATTATTTTTCATTTTTTCTACTTTTTTCTTAGTCTTTGCTTTCACAACATGACTAATATGGAAATATGTTTTGCATGATTGCAGATGTGTAACCTCATTCAAACTGCTTACTGTCTCAGGCTAGGGTTGGGGGGAAGAAGGGAGAGAATTTGGAACTCAAAATTTTAAAAATTAATGTTAAAATTTGCATGTTATTGGGGAAATATTATTTAAAACAATTTAGAATTACCTACAATGTGCTTTTGACTTTCCCTGGAAAAACAGTGATGTAAGCTAGTACAAAAAGTTTTGATATATTTACTTTGGTGAAGTGAATACAAGAGTTTTGGTCTAGTCTTTTTCATTACCTCTTACTTAATTTTTCTATATTTCATTTTCTTGCTTTACAAAATAGAAATGATAGATACTTCCTTCTATTTACATTAGAAGGGCATTTTATAGACCATAATGTAACCAATAGGAAAATCTTTGAGCTCTTTAATAAAACAGGATATATTGGAAAATCAAGATATTATTAACATTATCAACACAGAATATTCTATCAACCTTCTCCTCTAATAGGCAGCAAGATGGTACAGTGGTTAGAGCACTGGTCCTGGAATAAGAAAGGCCTCCCTGAGTAGAGAGCTGGCCTCAGAAATTTCCTACCTGTGTGACTGTGGGCAAATCACCCATCCTCTGTCTCCTTCATTTTCCTCATTTGTAAAATAAAGATAATAACGCCTACTGACAAAGGATGTTATGAGGACCAAATAAGATAGTATTTATAAAACACAGGGCCTGGCAGATAGTAGTTAAAATGCTTATTCTTTCCTTCTTTCTTTTCAGGCTCATCAAGGTACAAAGCTGATCTCGTGCTCTCAACATGCTATCATAATGTATGTGCTCTTGGCAGTACAACCAAGCTGAAAAACATTTTAATAGGGTCCTACAGAGCTAAGTTCAAAGAGGTTCAAAATCATGATGTTGGCTACCAGAAGAATCCCTTTTTTCTGGACACAGCAATTTATGAAATCATCTATTAAGGCAAGATATGGTTAAATTCTGCGTTGGCAAAAGCAATACCCCTTGTAAGGAATTCACAGATCTTTTCAGGTATCAGACCGTGGCTAACTGGATAATGCCACAGCATAATAAAACAGTTATAAAAAAAATAAAAAAAAATATAAAGCAGTATTGCCACAGCAATAAACCTAGCAGTTTATTGACATAGCTGTTTAACTGATACAATTTGATAATAGCCTTGTGAAGATAAGCCACAATCCTAATTTCATGCATGTGGTTATTCTTGTCCATGTCTTCTCATAAATTCACAACAAGGGGTCTAACAGAGCACCTAACAGAGGTACACCGGTAAAGGTTTAACTTTACCAGGTAAAGGTTTAACTTCTCTAAGAGGGAAAAATGTACACATAATATATTTTCAAATTTAATCTGCATTATTAACATTTTCTGTTACTTTCTTCAGTCTAGCCAGGCAACCAAACAACAACAAAAAAGCCATAATTTGTAGTATTGCCAGTTTACAAGGTGTGGGGGCAACTAGGTGGCTCAGGGGAGAGAGTGATGGTCTGGACTCAGAAAGACTTGAGTTCAAATATGGCCTCAGACACTCACTAACTGTATGACCTTAGGTAAATCACTTAATCTGTTTGTTTCAGTTTCCTCCTCTGTAAAATTGGGATTGTAATAGCACCTAACTCCCATTGTTGCTATGAGGATCGAATGAGATAATATTTGTAAAAACAGTTAACCTAATGCCTTGTACATAGTTGGTGCTATATAAATGTTAGTTGTTATTATTGCCATTATTTTTAAGTCTTCACATTGAAAATTTAACAACTGCCTCTCTCGAAGTTGCCTATGGCACAACATTGCACAACCCAACATGCCAGGGTTCTTCATTTTTTTTTCTTAAAATCACAAACATACCAACGAAACATACAACAATCATTTTTCCCTTTAAAAAAATTAAAAGCATTAAATATTTTATGTCAACTAACTCAGTTTATAGAAATGTTAAAGTAGAAAAAGAAAATAAAACAGAGAAGAATTTTTGTTGAAAGTAGACATAGGCTTACAAACATTAGACTTAGGAAGGGAATATTAGACTGTTGGTGGTGTTGTTTGGTTTTTCTTTTTCTTCTTGAGATAGATACAGTCATTTTAAAAATAGCTTGAGACATTTAACTCAACTCCAGAGCACTGAGGGATTCTTCCAAGTCTGTCAGAAATACTAAGGAAAGTCAATGACTAGCAATGCTGATTCAAATAAGCACAGTGAATGAGAGCAAGCAATTAACTGGATGTATTCTTTTTCTATGCTGCCATCCTCTTCCTACCATGATGAACTAAGCAATATAAGTAAAGCTTTAGTGTTTAAATCAAACCTTCATATGTGGTAGCTGCCAACTGAATCACTTTGTAACTGGTAAATTATCAAGGGCCCTACAGGGTTGCCAAGAATGAAGAAAATGACATTGGATCGCCTAAATAGGAAGACAACAGTTCATTTTTTTTCCCTCTGAGCACTAAATTTCTCCTTACAAATTGGTTTTCCTAAAATGTCTTTTTTTAAGTGCGTGTTCCTTGAAAATTAGATCTATAAGTTAGATAAATAGAAATCCTTGAGAAATGAGGGAGGCATGAAAGGTCTAAATGGATCTTAGTGTTTTTAAGTGCACTTTGTTCATTATTTGTTCAAAGAACTGTGAGGTTATTTCACATCCAGCACTTAAGGAAGGCCAAAAATGGGAGGGGGAGGGAGGAATGTGAATTAGCTAAAGGAAAACATGTTAATTAAATGTGTACCTCAGGACACTCAGCTGTTATTAGATAGAAAGACATTATTGACTTAGTGGGCAAAAAAAAAATGGACTTGGAATTACAAGCCCTGATTTTGAAAGCTTCCTCTAATACTAACTGTGTGACCATGGGCAAATCGCAAAGCTTCCCGGGACTTCAGTTTCCTCATCTGTAAAATAGAAATGATAATAATTCCATAGTATTTACTGTACAGGTTGGTAGCGAGGCTCCCTTTTCCATACTATTTTCTACACTGACTTTTTGTCTTTTCCTTCAACATAAAAGTCCATTTTCCATCATTATGTCTTTGCTCAAGCTGTTCTGCACTGAAGTCACTGTCTCTCTTTGTTTCTGCCTCTCAGAATCTTTTGTTCCTTCAAGACTCTGCTCAAGTGCTACCTCCATTCCCACTAAGGCATTAATTTTCTGATGATACTTATGATTTTATTGATGTAGGAACCTTCTTCTCCATTATTACACATCACAACTATGCTGAACATGAAAATCCTAGATAGTTGCATGGGGACTGAGTGGTCAAGTGGCTCATCATTGGCTATCTGGCCAGTTTCAAAATGTGGGACTGGAATCAAGGCCTTCCTAATTCTGAAGACAAATGTATACCTATTGAAATGCAGATCTTCCTGATTCCCAAGACTGGGTCTCTTCATTAACCCAACAATGACACACTAGCTATTATTGATTAACATCAAATGCAATGAAACCCTTTTCAAGGTACACACATATACATATACATATACAGATACATATACATATATATATACATATACATATACATACATATATGTACACAGGCATATATAATAGGGTATACTATTTTTGTTATATTATAATCTCATATCTGTGTATATATAGGCTTACATGTCCATATGCATGTGTATTTATACATATATATGTATGCCCTTCTACAGCCAGTGATCAAGACAGGTTCTTGGTCAGAGTAGGAAGTTTGCATTACATAATCTCCAAGGTTTCTGCTAGCTCTGAGTTTAAAGGCATAGAGATTAGACCTGTGATTTTACTACTGTATGGAACTCCAAGTGAAAAAAACTTCCTGTAACAATGTAAGTCAGTACCTTCAATATAATGTACATAGTCTAAATAATTTGCCAAAGGTCATACAGCCAGGATGTTTCAGAATCTAAACTTTAACTCAGATCTTCTCGACTTCAAGTCTCTAGTCACTGTATCACACTGCCTTCCTAAGTTCATGATTGGATAATATCCAAAATCTATGTATTAATGTACCATGTTGTAATGAGGCTAATGTACTGTTATTTATTGGCATTGTCAATATTTCACAGAAACAGCATAAGAATCAGTTATTAAAAGTGCAAAATATTGTTCAATTATATGTAAGCTAAAACTTGGGTTATTTAGCCCTTTAGCAACTAGACACCTCCTGAACCTTTCATGTATTGTATACCAATAAAAAGCAGTAAGCTACTAAGAAATAGTGATTCTAAAATAATTAGCCTAAAGCAGTTTGTCTAATGCTCTAATGGTTGCTAATTTTTTTTAAAGTTTTTTTTTTTTTTATTGTCAGTGTGGTTGAGAAAGAGAGAATGAGGAATAATAGGCTTCTTCTCTGGACAATGGAAAACAATTGGCTTTGGGGGCTTTAGACTTCAGGAGATAAAACAAAAGAAGAATCAAAGAAAACATTCATATTATCTTTGTGGGAATTTTTTAGTAAATAGTATTATCTTCCCCAATAAACTGAATAAAAATATATGTGTTCAATAATAATACTAATAAACAAGCTAAAATTCATTGTTTATTTTTTAGCATCCATTAAGACATATCATTTGCTTGTAACAATGTTATACTATTTATTTGATGCTGGTGTTTCAAAATTTATTACCCCTCTCAAAAAATAATATCTCTCTTAAGGCAAAGAACTCTTTAATTAATGGATTCTTGAAAATTAAAGGGCTTATATTCCATCAGAAAAGCCCAGTGTCTTGTTTTTTCTAGGATCATAGATTTAGAGTAACACCTTCATTTTACAGGTGGGGAAACTGAAGATTAGGGAAGTTAAGTGACTTACTTAAAAGCTAGAATTTTGAGCTGAAGCCTTCTGACTCCAAATCAGTTTCCTTCCACTCAACCTCATTCTTATTATACTAGTAAATAACAGATTTTTGCATGCTTTACCAAGTAGAAAGACTTTGAATTCTAGTTCCAAGTCATGCGATAAACAAGACCAGCTCTGATCCCCTAGACCCTCCTAAGCATCCCTAAAATCAATTAATCAATTTATTAACATTTATTAAGCATCTACTATGTGGCCGGCACTGTGTTAAGCCTATAGGGATACAAAAAGAAGCAAAAGACAATCCCTGCTATCAAGAAACTTGCAATCTAATGGAGGAAACAACAAGCAAACAAATGTATACATAGAGAGCTATATAAAAGATAAATAGGAAATAATTAACAGAGGGTAGGTACTAGAAGTGTGGGTAGTTGGGAAAGGCTGGCTATAAAAGATGAGCTTTTAGATGGGATTTAATGGAGGCCAAGGAAGTTAGCAGCCTGAGTTGACAACGGAGAGCATTCCTGGAATGGGGAACAGCCAAATAAAATACTCAGAAATTATTCACCAAAGATAAAGAAATTTCAGCTATTTCCATGATTTCCATGATTTAAGACAAATGAAATCTAAAAGAAGGTAAAATAAATAAGCAAACAAACAAAACTCATGAAATGACTTCTGCACTGAGCTCAGTTAGCGCTTCTCCCAACTCTAAGCTATTAACAGCAAAGCTGCACTAACCAGACACACGCCCAGTCTGCTCTCCCTCCTGCCAGTGCCATGAAGATCCTGGTTCCAGAAGTCTGCTTGGGCCAAGACAGATTTTCAGCCCACTTCTTCACTACTCTATACTGCTCAGAAGTTCTCTGAGGCCACACAGTCAGCAACATGTAAAGCATTGTTCTGTGCTGCAAAAGATCTCTTCAGGATAGCCAGAAATGCAGAGAACAGGGAATGTCAAGCCTGTATGAAAAAACAAATAACAAGGTAAATAATAAAGTAAGACATTTTTTCAGGGTCAAGGAATCATAATCCAGAATAATGTACTGTCTTACTCAGACAGGAAGTTCAGTGAGGAGAGTTACAAATAGAAATTATATCAGGAGGAGCAGCTAGGTTGATAGATGAAACAGTAAGTGGGTCACAAGTTGTTTATTGTAGGATGAGAGCACCTTCCTGAAAAAACCACAGGATCAGTTTAGGCTGCTTCTAGCCAGCAGAGATAAGCAGCTCTCTGGGTCCCCTGGTTGAAGTCACTTGTAGGGTCAATAGAATAGCTGAATTGCAAGAAGCGAAGGGTTACAGAAGTGTCCTTGGAACTATCTCTGCCCAGGAAAGGAGATAGTTAAAAGCTGCCAGCCATGGCAGAGATTAACAGGAGTTTACACTGCAGGTAGGGGATGATTAGAAACTTATGGTCAGAATGGAGTAGGGGTCCTAGCTGTTTCCCGGAGACTGAAAGGAAAGACACTTGTCTGGGCTTGAAATAGAGCTCAGCATCACATCCCACCCGTTTCTCCTCCCAGAGACTCAGAAACTCAATTTGCAAAAACCAACTCTGAAAAACTAGCATAGCAGCTCTGTGAAATGCCAGGTCCAGGTCAGAGAACAGAAGAAAAAAGGAGTGGGACAGGGCATGGAAAGGACACAACGGTGAGGCGAGAACAGTGCTTTGCAAAAAAAAAAAAAAAAAGAATAAAATGAAGACTAAATTATCAAAGATATCAGGCATAAGAAAACTCAAATACCTTGAACACAAATAAATAAATTACCACGGAAAACAGTAACAACAGAAACATGGCCTCCAGATCTAATACACAATTTCAGTCAACTCTAAATAAATACTGCAAAACATGTAACTGGGAAATAAAATATACAGGCAATGGGGAATAGAACTCTAAATGCCCTACAAGAAAGTAAGGGGAAAAGGGATGGGGGGAACTGGGGTGACAGAAGGGAGGGCAGACTGGGGAAAGGGGCAATCAGAATATACTCCATCTTGGGGGGGAGGGTAGAAATGGGGAGAAAATTTGTAACTCAAAATCTTGTGGAAATCAATGTTGAAAACTAAAAATATTAAATAATAAAAATATGAACAAATTCACTTCAGAAACAACTAATTCTATAAGCAATCAGGAGGAAAACCTTCAAATATAAAGGGTCACACAGGACTATTCTATATTTACCAGAAAAAAGACAGAAGGGAATGGAATCATGTGGTCCAAAGAACAACGGACTCATGATGCAGTTTAGGGTGCTCTGCTGGCAAATCTGAACTTAACTATACAGGAAAAAGGATGAACTTTTAATAATAAAGAGGCATTTGAAACATTCTTACAAAGAAAATGAGAACTGAAGCGATAATCTTCTCTTCAAATAACCCAGACAACAGAAATTCAGGAAGCGTGAATAAATGTAGATGCCAAGGACAGCAAAAGCACTAGAATAACAGCAGAGAGACCAGTAAGGGATTACTTTCTAAATGTACAAAAAGAGACGGAATGAATCAGAAGTTAGTGTAGGTGACAGTGAAGAAGATGGTCTGGGTCATCATGGATAGAACCTGGTGATATTTTGCCTACATGTGAATCAATACCTTTTTTTCATCTGTTTGTTTTTTTGGGAGGACTACATTACACAATTAGGCATCTGAGAGGCTATATGGATAGAGTCAGGAAAACCTGAATTCAAGACTAGCCTCAGACATTTCTTATCTATGTGGCCCTGCGTAACTCGCTTAACCTCTGTTTGCCTTCTTCCACTAGAAGGAAAAACCATTTCAGTAGCCTTGCCAAGAAAACTCCATGGACAGTAAGTTCCATGGGGTCACAAAGAGTTAGACAAGACTGAATGGCTGAATAACAATAACATTACAAAATGGGAAGGTAAACTAAAAGAGAAATGAAAAAGAAAAAGAAAGAAGAGAGTGCATGATTGGCACAAGTCAAATAGAAGGTTAGCAATGAGGAGAAGGCAACTTTCAGGGTCTGAGGTAGAGAAAAGCCTGCCAGGAAGAGAGTGAGAAGGCAAAGGGAGGGATTGCAATGGAGGAGGGAAACAAAAGAAATCTTACTTCAGTAGTTGGAGAGGGTTTCAGTGATGAAGGCTCCTATGAGTGAAGAGAAATGCTCTGTGAAGGAAGACAGGGACCCTGTATTGAGTGTAGCCTATGGGATTTGACTCTTGAAAAGACCATTTGTCCTACTTCAGGAGAGGCACAGTTGGATATTCTGGCTCCTAGGAGAGTGGGAACACATGGACTCAGAAGCCAAATTCTGGGGCAAAATGAAACAAAGAAGGTAACTGGAAAGGGAAGTAGGTAGCATAATCTAGGTATGATGGGTGGGGGGAGGTCCCACCATGCTACACTGTATTCTCTGTCACTTGTAGAAATTGGCCTTGTAACAAAACTAACAGAAGTCATATGATAATCAATAGATGCAAAAAAGCTTTTGACAAAATAGAATACCCATTCTTATTAAAAACATTAGCAAGCATAGGAAAAAATGGAATCTTCCTTAAAATATAAGTAGCATTTACCTAAAACCATTAGCAAGTGTGTGATGGGGATAAGCTAGAAGCATTTCCAATAAGATTAGGTATGAAACAAGGATGCCCATTAACACTGATATTAGAGTAGTAGATACATGTAGTACAACATGGTACTAGAAATATAAGCTTTAGCAATAAGAGAAGAAAAAGAAATTGAAGAAATTAAAATACGCAAAAAAGAAACAAAGCTATCACTCTTTGGAGATGATATGATGATATGCTTACAGAATCCTAGAGAATCATGTAAAAAAACTACTTGAAATAATAAACAACTTTAGCAAAGTTCGCAGATATAAAATAAACCCACATAAATCCTCAGGATTATATATAACTATTACTATGAAGCCCAATAGCAAGAGATAAAAGAGAAATTCCATTTAAAGTTGTTGTAGACATTATGAAATATTTGAGAGTCTACCTGCCTAGACAAATCCAGGAATTATATGAACACAATTACAAAACACTTTTCACACAAATAAAGTCAGATCTAAACAACTGGAAAAAACATCAGTTGCTCATGGGTTGGCCAAGCTAATATAATAAAAATGGCAATTCTACCTAAATTAATTTACTTATTCAGTGCCATACCAATCAAACTACCAAAAATTATTTTGTAGAGCTAGAGAAAATAATAACAAAATTCATCTGGAAGAACAAAAGGTCAAGAATATCAAGGGAATTAATGAAAAGAAATGTTTGGGAAGGCCTAACCATACTGGATCTTAAATTGTATTATAAAGCAGCAATCATCAAAACTACTTGGTACTAGCCAAAAAAATAGAGTGATGGATGACTGGAATAAGTTAGGTACACAAGACACAGTGGTCAATGACAGTAGTAATATACTGTTTGATAAACCAAAAGACTCCATCTTATGGGATGAAAATGTAGTGACAAAAACTGCTGGGAAAACTGCAAAATAGTATGGCAGAAACTGGGCATAGACCAATATTTTATATCATATACCAAAATAAAGTCAAAATGAGTACACCATTTAGATATAAAGGCTAATACTATAAGCAAACTGGGAGGGCAAGGAATAGTTTACCCATCAGATTCATGGAGAATGGAAGAATTTATGACCAAACAAGAGATAGATAACATCATGAAATGCAAAATGGATAATTTTGATTACATTAAATTGAAATTGTTTTGCACAAAGTCAATGCAACCATGATTAGGAGAGAAGCAGAAAACTGGGAAAGAATTTTTACAACCAGTGTCTCTGATAAAGGCCTCATTTCTCAAATATATAGAGGACAGAGTCAAATTTGTAATAATCCAGGTAATTCTTCAATTGATAAATGGTCAAAGGATATGAACAGGCAGTTTTCAGAGGAAGAAATTAAGGCTATCTACAGTCAAATTTTTAAAAAAATGCTCTAAATCACTATTATTAGAGAAATGCAAATCAAAACAACTCTTAGGTACCACATCACACCTATCTAATTGGCTAATATAACAAAACAGGAAAATTATAAATTCTGGAGGAGATGTTGGAAAGTTGGAACACTGTTGCATTGTTGGTGGAGCTGTGAACTTATCCAGCCATTCTGCACAGCAACTTGAAACTATGCCCAAAGGACTATAAAAATATGCATACTCAATGAGGGAATAGGTAAAGGAAGTTTAGCTTAATGGGAATGGGGGGATAGGGGAGGGATCCTTAGAAGGGGGAAGGCAAGTAATAGGAGGGCAGGATGGTTGGCGGAGGAGGAGGGGAGGCAAGTAATAGGAAGGAGATGTAGCAGGTAGAAGTAAAGTAGAGGAGGCAGGAAGGATAGGAAACAAAAGATATGTACAAATATAAAAAACAAAGATCAGGAGTAGATTATGCTTGGGAAAGTATATGTCTATGTACATATGTATATATGGATAAGTGTATGTATATATGTGTATGTATATATCAAGAAATATCTAAATTATATTGCAGTTTTCTGGAGGGGTGGGGGAAGGGAAAAAGAACAAAGTTAAAAAGTGCACAGCAGAGAACTAAAGAAAACACAAGGAAGCAAAGAAAAGATGGACAATTCTCAATACAAAGTGTATTATTTATCATATAGGCTTTCTTGAAATGAAAATTTATTGTACATATTTTGAATGCTCTCCTATGTTCTGCTATGCACATGACATGCTTTTTTTCTTTCTTACTTTATATTTAAGTTTCAATATTTAAGTTTATGATATGTTTTGTTTCTTTTCTCTATTTTGTATTTGTGTTCTGGTAAAATAAAATTTAATTTTAAAAAAAATGTGCATACCCTTTGAAACAGGAATACCACTTAAAGAGCTGTATCCCAAAGAGTTCATAAGAATGAGAAAAGGACTCACATGCACAAAAATGGTTATAGCAGCTCTTTTTGTGGTGGCAAAGAACTGCAATTTGAGGGGATGCCCATCAATTGGGGAATGACAAAACAAATTGTGGTGTATGAATGTAATGGATTACTAGTGTGCTATAAGAATTGATGGCTGTAGACTTCAGAAAAACCTGAAAAGACGGAGACGAACTGATGCCAAATGAGGTGAACAGAACCAGGAAAGCATTGTAGACAGTTACAGTCACATTGTGCAATGATCAACTTTGATAGACTTGACTCTTCTCAGCAATGCAAGGTTCTAAGAAATCACCAAAAGGCTCATGATGGAAAATGCTATCCACATCCAGAAAAAGAACTATGGTGTCTGAATACAGATCAAAGCATATTATTTACTCTCTCTCTTTTTTGTTTTGTCTTTTGTTTTGTTTTGTTTCTTCTTTCTTGTGATTAATCCCATTGGTTCTAATTCTTCTTTACGACATGACTAATGTGAAAATATGTTCAATATGAATGTATATGTAGAGCCTATATCAGTTTGCATACCATCTCAGGGAGGGGATAGGGGAAGAAGGTGGAGGAAATTTAAAACTCAGAAGTTTGTGGAACTGAATGTTGAAAACTAAAAAAAAGAAACTGGCCTTGTTCTGAAAATGAGGCTCAATGGGAAAAGGGATTGTTGTAGTAAGCTCTACAAGTTACTGTCAGGAACTGCAAAGAGGAGAGAGTCTAGGATTTGGACCTTGGAAGTCATGATTTCATGAGAGATACTGCGAATAGAGATAGTAAATAATTATAGAGACCAGGAACCACATGAGAGTCTAGAGGAGACAAAAAGAGAAGATAGATAATGAAGAGAGTAAAAGAAGTCCTCTGTGGAAATGGGCAAAAGATAAATTAAAAAAAGCAATAAACACAACTAGGAGAGGAGAAGAAAGCAAAATCTATTTGATTGAGAGGAAAAAAGAAAGAAAAAATATATAACCAAACAAAATCGGGAAAGAAAAGTAACTGACAGACAAACCCTAAAGGAAAAGGGGTAATTAACAGGAGGAGAGTGAGGGTGAAGGGAAGAGCATCATTGGGAATATGGTCACCTTAAAAAATAATAAGGTAAAGTAACTGAAGGAACATAGTACTGTGTATACAGCAGAAAGGAAAAAGTCAAAACTCAAAAAAATGAATGTTAGAGACAAGTGGAGAACAATATAAACTTAAGTGATGACATTTAATATAAATGGATTAAACAATCTATTATAATGAAAAAGTGACAGATTGGATAAGAAAACGCAACATTACAGCCCTTGCTTATCAGAAAAACACTTAAAAGTAAAGACATGCACAAAATAAAATGGGGGAAGAGAAAAAAAGTTTCTATTATGCATCAAGAGAATGAAAAATAGCAGGAGTTACAATTATGCCATTACACAAAGCAAAAACAAACATAAAAAAATTCAAAGGGGATAAACAAGAAAATTGCATTATGGTGAAAGGAACTATCAAAAACAAATCAATGCCAATAATAAATTTACATGCCCCAAATGCCTTATGGTTTGGATTCAGAAAAGAAATATTAACTGAATTACAAAAATTGATAGTAACAATAGTGAGAGGAGATTTCAATATGTCTATTTCAGTTTTGGACAAGTTTAACAGAAATATAAACAAGGGAAAACATATGGAACTGCACAGAATGCTAGGATAAAAATTAGTTAAAAGACTTGTGGTATCTTCTAAATGGGATGGCAAAAGAACATACACGTTACTCATCACAACATGGAACTTTTACAAAAATTGACCATACGTTAGGACACAAAGATATAAATATATGTGTATTCATGTATGTACATGTATTTATGTGTGTGCAGATATATGATAGTTATATATAGTTATAATAGTTAATACATCATCTAGAGATAAATAACACAAATAAAATGGTCATTGGTTCAGGTTCAATAAAGAAAAAAAGGACCAGAATTGGAGATTTAACAATGAAATCCTTAATCATGAGTGGGTAAAGGACAAATCATAGAAATAATAATTTTATGAAAGAAAATAATATTGATGAAACAAGACACCAAAATTTATGGAATACAACTAAAGCATTCCCCAATGTAAAATAATATCTCTACAAATATACGAACATGTATTAACAAAGTAGAAAAAGAAAGGATTAATAAAGTAAATTTTTTTAAAAAATTATCCAAAAAGTAGTGAAATCTAAAATAAGTGCTGATGAGGATGTATTATAAACTAGAATAGAAATAGATAAAAAAGAAACCCCCCAAAAAAACATAGACATGACAAGTAAAACTAAAAGCTTGTTCTTTGAATATGTTTTAACCTTCAGATAACCTGATTAAAAAGAAGAGGGCAGAAAAACAAATCCATAAAGTAGGAAATGAATAGGGTAAAATCACAACAAAACCAAAAGAAATAAAAAAGAATAATCAGAACAATTTATACATAATTATATGCTAACCAAATTAAGAAAATAAAGGGAAATGTAGGATTACATTTAAAAATGCCAAAACTATCAGAAAATGAGAGGGGGAGAGAGAGAGATCTTAAATAACCCAATATCTAGCTATAAAAGTACTATCAAAGGGAAAACACTGTTTGTACTGATGGATTCAAAGGAGCATTTTATCAAACATTTGAAGAACATTTAGTACCCATACTTCACAAATTATTGTCAATAATTGTGAATGAAAGCCCCCTACCAGAGGGAGCTTTATTAGATAAAAATTAGGAAAAGACAAAACAGAGAAAGGAAACTATTAGCCAATATTATTAATAAATTTTGACTCAAGATTTTTAAGCAAAATCTATCAAACACACTGCCACAATATAAATGATCATATTCAGAATCAAAATGTCCAAAAACTACATCATCATAATGCAGATAATGCCTTGATAAAGTGGTGGTGTTGTTCAGACATTTCAGCCATGTTTGACTCTGGGACCTCATTTGCTGTTTTCTTGGCAAAGACACTGGAGTGGTTTGCCATTTCCTTCTCCCTCTCATTTTACAGATGAGGAAACTCAAGTAAACAGGCTTAAATGACTTGCCCAGGGTCATATTTGCCCAGGCCAGATTTGAACTCATGTCTTCCTGACTCCAGGCTAGCCTCTTTCTCCACTATGCCACCTAGCTGAGGAAGTGTAGAATTCTGTTAGGCTTGTGTTAAGCATAAACTTAGAGGGACATTTTTATGTTATAAAAAAGGATCTCTCCGAAAGCAAAAGTAAGCATCATATGTAATGGGGATGCACAAGAACCATTCCCAATAAATAAAGAAACGAAGCAAGAGTGCTTAATCTTCCTATTATTATCTAATATTGTTCTGAAACTACTAGCAGTAGCAATAAGAGGAAAAATTAAAAGGCATAACTCTAGGTAAAGAGGACCTAAAATAATTCATATTTGCTAATGTTATGATGGTAGAATTGGAAAATCCGAGGGAATCAGCAAGAAGTTTGACAGAGACAATAGTTGCAGCAAAGTTTCAGGCTATAAAATAAACTCTCAAGTATCAACAGTACTTGAATACAGTAACAAAGCCCAAGAAGCAAACAAATGAAAGGAAATGTCATTTCAAATAACTACGGAATGCATAAAGTAGCTGGGGATTAACCTCTCAAAATACACAAAAGTCTTGAATAGACTTTTAATTGCAAATGCTCCTTAAAGAAATGAAAACAACTTAAATAGCTGGAGGCATATTCAGTGCTCATGGGTAGGCCATGCTAGTATAATAAAAATGACAATACTTCTGAAGTTAAATTGCACGTTTAATGCCTTAACAATCATTACCAAGGGTAATAGAATATGATAAAATAAAAAAAAATTACTTGGCAAAACAAAACATCTAAATTGACTATCATTGGAAATGATGAAGCTAAATAGAAATAAAGGAATAATACCATTTCCAGACCTCAAACTATATTATAAAGCAGCAATTACCAAAATCATATAATATTGGTGTTATGTGTGTGTGTATGTGTGTGTGTGTATGTGTGTGTAAAGAGAGAGACAGAGACATATATAGAGACACAGACAGACACAGACAGTGACAAACAGGCAGACTGAAAGAAACAGATCATGGAATAGCAAAATGGGAAAATGCTTTGCATCGAATTTCTCTAAGAGTTTTGTATCTAGTATCTATTACATAGTTGCACACTCCCCAACAAATAAATTGGGACTATGAACAAATATTTCTCAAAAGAAGAATTATAAAATATTCAAAACCACATGAATACATGTTCCAAGTCACCAATCATAAGAAAAATACAAATCAAAACAGCCCTGAAATTTCACTCACACCCTGCAAATTGGCAAAGATGACTCCAAAATGGTGATATTCAGTGTTAGAAGGGTTGTGGGTTGATAGGCTGATAGACTGTTAGTGGAGCTGACAAATGTTACAACTATTTTGGAAAGCAATTTGGAACTATGCAAATAAAGTGACTTAGATCCCTATACCCAGAGACCACATTACTGGTGTTATGCTCAAAGGAAGCTTTCTATGAGAAGAAAGTCCCCATATACAGTAAAATATTTGTAGTAGCACCCTAATCTTAACCTTCTAATTTTCCCCAATAGTGTGAATGAATGATGTTGGTTGTGTTTCTGATGTAAGACCAAGGAAATGGTAACCTAAAAACAATAATCACACAATCTACTTTTCAGTTTTCCTTTATGTCTACTCCTCCAATAGAAATAGTCTCTGAGGAGGAATATATTATTTTCTAATACATGCATTTAACAATAAAATCAAGGGCATCTTGAAATGTAAATCAGAATGACATTTTGTTTCCACAGTCAAATACCACTTACTCAGACTAACTGGAGGCTGGGGAAAGGAGAGGAAGGCTTGTTGGAAGAGTTTGTTGTGAATAGAGAAGGGAATGTCAGCCCACATATAAAACATTAAAGAAAAATGTTCTTTCACATTTTTTTTTACAAAAGAGTTCTAGAAATGACAATTACATAACTGTCATAGTTAAAGTTTCTATGGTCTCAGTCTTCATCTGAGTCTCATCACACATTTGACCAGAATCTCCCCTTTTACAATCAAAGTTCATTATTCTGCACCAGTGGTCATTAGAAACCAAACAATGCTTAGATAGTACCTATAAGCCAGCCCTCTAAAATTTGGCAGTTTATGTCCTCATATTATTTTTTCTTCTCTGAAGAAGCCTCATTCCTTTATTGTCCTCTAATAGAGGACATTATTTCTGAGCTCTATAATAGAAACTGCTAAAGATGAAACAGTTTAAGTCTATTAAAAAACTTTTCCCAAATCAATTTAGATATCCACATAACGCAAAGCTGTCTCAGAGATTGTCATGAAAGGGGAGGAGTGTGATCTATTTGTGACTACATAATCTGCATCATTTCTGCCACTACCTGTGTACATTCGTCACTTAAGATGAAATTCTAAAAATTCCTTATATTTAAAGGAAAGAGTAGGGAAAATTTAGGTGTAAGAGATGTCATGGAGGATTATTCACTTTGCTTTATCCCAGAAAGAATATAACTAGGATTTTAGCCAAATATAAGGAAAATTTTTCCAACACTAACTATAATACAAAAGTATAATGGGTTGCAACAGGAAGCATTTTGAATTCCCTATTACTAGTTATTTAAGTAAAGAATGGATGACTACTTGATGAGTATCTTGTGGAAGATATGCATCTTTCAGATAAAATATTTGAGATAAATTTTGTAGAGTAAAAGATATGGGGATAATATTTATTAAAGATATTTCAAATATTTGTAAAGATAAAAATTTATTAAATGTTTTATATAATATTTGTAAAGCACTTAGCCCTGTACCTAGCATATGGTAGGTGCTATCATCATTACCATCATCATCATCTCATCATCATCATCATCATTATTATTATAGTACAAGTTGGAATGTATGATGTATGAGTTCTCTTTAAGATTCTATGATTTAAGACACTTTCTTATAGATCCTCTTTATTGTAGAAAAAGTTATTACATATTTTATTTCAATGTAACACACCCTCCCTAAGAAATACTGAAGCATGAATGGAACCAAAATGGTGGAGTAAAAGCAGGGGCTTGCTTGAGCTCTCCCCCAAACCCCTCAAAATACCTGCAAAAATTACTCTCAACAAAATCTAGAGCAGCAGAACCCACAAAATGACAGAGCGAAACAAATTTCCAGCCCAAGACAACCTGGAAGGTCAAAAGGAAAGATCTATTTCACTGGTCTGAGAGAAGCTCAGTCCAGCATGGGCTGTGCCAGCACAGACAGGGCTAGAGCAGACCTCAGGGGACTGAAACACTAGCAGCTGTGGTGGTTTCCAGACTTCTCAACCCACAAATGGCAAAGACAGCTTAGGAGGTCAGTAGGAAAGATCTGCCAGACCTGGATGAGAGAGGAGCAAGGTCCAGCCCTGGCCACAGCCACAGGGCAGCAGTCATGGTGGCAGCAGCAGCAGTGGCTACTTCTGGAGCTCTTGACCCACAGATGGTGGGGGGAATCCAGCAGCTGATCAGAGGTGGATTACAGGAATCTCTTTGGTGGCACTGAGGCAGGTTTCTCTTGCTTTAACCATGCTTAGATCAGGGTTGCAATCCTAGGTGGCAGTCCTGGGGTGAGAAGGAGTGCTGGCATGCCTCAGCTTGTGGTGGCAGAAGAGAGGAAATCTTCCTCACAGTTGCAAAGCAGAAAAGAGTGTTTGTGATCACTCAGAGACAAGAGTACAGACCAGGAGGGGAATAAACACCTCTCCTTTCACCATACAAACTTGGAAAAACTGAAAATTTACAGGTCCATAGAAATATCTCTGAAAACAGCTGCACAAAAACCCTGAAGCTTGGAACAGTATACCCTCCACACTGGAAGCAGAAACCTACCTTAACAAAGAGCTAAAAAGGTCAAGTAATTGGCTGGGGAAATGAGCACATGGTGGGAAAAAATCAGACTATAGAATCTTACTTTGGTGATACGGAAGATCAATATATATACAACAAAAAGAAAACAACAAAGTCAAAGCTGCTACATCTAAAGCCTCCAAGAAAAGTATGAATTGGTAGCAGGTCATGGAAGAGCTCGAAAAGGATTTTGAAAATCAAGTAAGAGAAGTAGAGGAAAAACTGGAAAGACAAATGAGAGTGATGAAATAAAATTATGAAAAACAAGTCAACAGCTTCCTAAAGGAGACACAAAAAATACTAAAGAAAATAACACCTTAAAAAATAGGCTATCCCAAATGGCAAAAGAGGTCCAAAATCCAAAGAGACTGCCTTAAAAAGTAGAATTGGCCAAATGGAAAAGGTCTAAAAGCTCACTGAAGAAAATAATTCTTTAAAAATTAGAATGGAGCAAATGGAAGCTAATGACTTTATGAGGAATCAAGAAATTATTTTTTAAAAAAGAATGAAAAATAGAAGATAATGTGACATCTCATTGGAAAAACAATTGACATGGAAAACAGATCCAAGAGAGATAATTTTAAAATTATTGGAGTACCTGAAAGCCATGATAAAAAAAGAGTTTAGACATAATCTTTCAAGAAATTATCAAGGAAAACTTCCCTGCTATTCTAGAACCAGAGGGAAAAATAGATAATGAAAGAATCCACCAATCACCTCCTGAAAGAGATCACAAAAGGAGAACTCCTAGGAATATTGTAGCCAAATTACAGAGTTCCCAGGTCAAGGAGAAAATAATGAAAGCAGCCAGAAAGAAACAGTTCAAGCACTATGGGAACACAATCATTATGACACAAGATTTGGCAGCTTCTACACTAAGGGATTAGAGGGCTTGGAATATGATATTCCAGAGGTCAAAAGAGCTAGGATTAAAACCAAGAATCACCTACCCAGCAAAACTGAGTATAATTCTTCAAGGGAAAAAATGAATATTCAATGAAATAGAAGACTTTCAAACATTCTTAATGAAAAGATTGAAGCTGAATAGAAAATTTAATTTTCAAAAACAAGAATCAAGGAAAGCATAAATAGGAAAGAGCAATCATAAAGGACTTATTAAAGTTGAACTCTTTACATTCCTGGATGGAAAGATGACATTTGCAACTCATGAGACCTTTCTTAGTATTAGGGTAGTTGGAGGGAATATACATGTGTGCATATATACATATACATATACATATACACATACACATACATATAGAGACATGTATATGTATACATATATATGTATGTGTGTGCGTATATATATAAGCAGACAGACAGAGATATAGACATAGAGGGCACCGGGTGAGTTGAATATGAAGGGATAATATCTAAAAAATAAATCTGTATCTATCTAATATCTATAAAGATAATATCTAAAAATAAAATTAAGGGCTAAGAGAGGAATGTACTGGGAGAAGGAGAAAGAGAGAAGTAGAATGGGGTAAATTATCTCACATAAAAGAGACAATAAAAAGCTTTCACAATGGAGGGGAAGGCTGGGAGGTGAGAGGGAATGAGTGAACATTACACTCATCAGATTTGACTTAAGGAAGAGAATATCATACATAATCAACGGGGTATGGAAATCTATCTTAACCCTACAGGAAAGTAGAGGGGAAGGGGATAATAGAGGAGGGATTATAGAAGAGAGGGCAAATGAGAGGAGGGGGCAATCAGAAGCAAACTCTTTTGAGTAAGGACAAGGTCCAAGGAGAGAAATGAATAAATGAGTGTGGGATAAAATGGAGGGAAAAATAGTTAGCCTTTCACAACATGACTCCTATGGAAGTGTTTTACATGATTAAACATCTATAACCTATATAGAATTGCTTGCCTTCTCAATGAGGGTGGGTAGAGAGAAAGGAAGGGAGAGAATGTGGAACTCAATGTTTTAAAAACAAATGTTAAAAATTGTTTTTACATGCAACTGGGAAATAAGATATGCAGCCAATGGGATATAGCAATTTATCTTGCCCTGCAGGAAAATAGAAGAGAAAGGGATAAGAGAAGGGGGGTAGGGTGATAGAAATGAGGAAGAGTGAGAGAAGGGGTAATCTGAATGCGAGTCGTCTTGGGGTGGGGGGAGGGGAGAGATGGGGAGAAAATTTGGAACTCAAATTCTTGTTGAAGTGAATATTGAAAACTAAAAATAAATTTATTAATAAAAAAAATTTTAAAAGAAATACTGAAAACTGGCAGGCAAACTATATTTCCCCAAAACAACTAGGCAAAACCATATGATTGATAATAAATGTCACTTTCCACTTTTGTATTTAAAGATTTGCCAACAGTTAAAACAAGTATATACATTTTAACTTTAATCATTTAGTATAAACATTGTCCATTATAGCTGTTATGTTGCCTTTTACTCTTATCTTTATTTATATTTTTGTAATCATTGAATGTATACTTTAGTTCTACTTTCTTAAGTCTGCATTTTTTAGGCTACTTTTTCCCATGTTTCCAGAAATCTCCAGATATTTCATTCCCTATGGTACAACTATAACCCTGGCAGTTATAAGTTTCATCGTAGAGCATATATTTGGTCAGCGTCATACCCTCCACCATCCTCTCCTTATCACATTTATTTCTAAGAGATTTAATTAACCATACCGTGTTTAAAAGTCATTATGATGATTTTTCACCTAGGAACTGTGTAATGGTCCTTCAGGCCTATATGACACTTTCCTCTCCTGTTTTGTGGAGTTGATAGGAGACTAAAAATCTGCAACACAACAACTCAGATTCTACTAATTAGGGCTATTCCTAATATTTTGTGAGAGGTTTGGTTCTCTGCTCTAATTTAAATTTAGGTTCATCACTACCTAATCTCAACTTCCTCATATATGAAGCAAAAATTAGGACACAGCAAATATTAAGGTAGAAGAATTAAGCAGAGTACACTAGTATCTATTACCAGACAGGTTATTTGTGTGTGACCTGTGGTAGAGCATTCCAAACTCTTATTGGTTTGGTCAGCCACAGTCAGACACATTGAAATTTGATTCTAGCATAGTAATGTAATTTTGGTCCTCTTTGAGAATGAAGGACAACCACCACCACCACCCACTGGACAGGCAAAGAAATAGGAAGTTAGGGAAAGAGTGGGGGTAGGGGTGAATCTTCTCTCACTCCTTCAACTCCAAGATTCCTGTGAAAAGGGACTATGGCCCTCCTTAAATTTGTCATTTTCAACTGTTGCCACCAGTCACCAGTATTTTGTTTTTGTTTATGTTCATTTCCCTAATTCAGCTCATTAAATCCTTGGTAGAGCTGATGAGTTCCCTTCTTCTACCGTACTACTACTGATACTCAAATCTTGAAATTCCAACTCTTCCCTCTCAGTTTGTGCTTTCCAAAATTTTTTGTGTTCCCTTAAAAACTGATAATTAGCAATATGAATAATAAAACTAACAGAAAGCATAATATTATCTCAATAGATAAAGAAAAAGCTTTTGACAGAATATAGTACCTATTCCTATTAGAAACATTAGCAAGGCTAGGAATAAATGGAGTTTTCCTTAAAATGATAAGTAGCATCAATCTATAACCATCAGCAAGTATTGCCTATAATGGGGATAAGCTAGAAGCCTTGCCAATAAGATCAGGGTGAAACAAGGATGCCCGTTATCACCACTATTTTCAATATTATACTAGAAATGTTAGCTTTAGCAATAAGAGAAGATAAAATTGAAGGAATTAAGATAGGCAATGAGGAAACAAAACTATCACTCTTTGCAGATGATATAATGTCTAGAGAACCAACTAAAAACTATTTGAAATAATTAATAACTTTAACAAAGTTGCAGAATATAAAATAAATCCACATAAATCATTAGCATTTCTATATAATACTAATAAAGAGATAGGAAGAGAAATTCCATTTTAAAAAGCTGTAGACAATATAAAATATGTCTAGACAAACCCAGAAATTATACAAACACAATTACAAAACATTTTTTACACAAATAAAGTCAGATCTAAACATGGCTAGGCCTAGTTAATATAATGAAAATGACAATTCTACCTAAATGAATTTATTTATTCAGTGCCATACATCAAACTACTAAAAATTATTTTATAGCATAGAGAAAATAATAACAAAATTCATCTGGAAGAACGAAAGGTCAAGAATATCAAGGGAACTAATAAGAAAATGTGAAGGAAGGTGGCCTAGTTTTACCAGATCTATTATAAAACAGCAATCATCAAAACTATTTAGTACTCGCTAAGAAATTGAGCAATGGATCAGTGGAATAGGTTATCTACTCAAGATGCCTTAGTAAATGACTGTAGTAATCTACTGTTTGATAAACCCAAAGACTCCAGCTTCTGGGATAAGAATTCACTATTTGACAGAAACTGCTTGGAAAACTTGAAAACAGTATGGCAGAAAATAGGCAGAGATCAACATCTCACACCATATACCAAGATAAGATCAACATGGATTCATGATTTAGACATAAAGGATGATACTATAAGCAAATTAGGAGAGCAAGGACTAATTTACCTGTCAGATCTATGAAGAAGGGAACAAGAGGGAACATTATCAAATGCAAAATGTTTTGCACAGACAAAGCTAATGTAATAAAGATTAGAAGGAAAGCAGAAAGCTGGGGGAAAATCTTTACATCCATTGTTTCTGATAAAGGCCTCATTTTTCAAATATAAAGAGAACTGAGTGAAATTTATAAGAATACAAGTCATTCCCCAATTGATAAATGGTGAAAGGATATGAATTTTGGTTCTCTTTGAGATTTTAGATGGAGAAATTAAAGCTATCTATAGTCATATAAAAATGCTCTAAATAATTATTGATTAGAGAAACACAAATTAAAACAACTCTGAGCTATCACATCACAGATTGGCTAATGTGTCAGAAAAGGAAAATGATGAATGTTAGAAAAGATGTGGGAAAATTGGTACACTAATGCATTAATGGAGTGGTGGGTGAACAGATCCAACCTTTCTGGAGAGCAATTTGGAATTGTGCCCAAAGGTCTATAAAAGTATATCTATGCTTTGATCCAACAATACCACTGCTAGGTTTGTATCCCCCCCAAAAAAGCATAAAAAAGGGGAAAGGACCCACATGTACAAAAATATTTACAAGTAGCTCTTTTTGTTATGACAAAGAATTGGAAATTGAGGGGATGCCCATCAATTGGGGAATGGCTAAACAAGTTGTGGCATATGAATGTAAATGGAATACTATTGTGCTATAAGAAATGATAAGCAGACAGATTTCAGGAAAAAAAAAACTTTGAAAGACTTACATGAACTGATGCTGAGTGAAGTGACTATAACCAGGAGAACATCATACACATTAACAGCAACATTGTGCAATGATCAACTATTATCATACCATCAGCTTTTCTCACAGCAGTGCAGTGATCCAAGCCAATTCCAAAAGACTCAGAATGTTAAATGCTACCCACATCCAGATAAAGGACCATGGAGTCTGAATGCATATTGAAGCATACTCTTTTCACTTTTTTGGTTTTTTTTCTTTCTCAAGGTTTTTCACTTTTTCTTCTTTCACAAGACTAGTGATGTGGACATATATTTAATATGATTGCACATGTATAATTTAGATCAGATTGCTTGCCATCTTGGGGAGGGGGGAGAGGAAAAAGGAGAGAAAAAAATTTAGAATTCAAAATCCTATAAAAGCGGATGTTGAAAAATAACTTTACATGTAATTAGGAAAAAATAAAATACTATTAAATAGAAAAAAAAACTCCAGAGCCTGACTCAATTCTGCTTTTTGACTCAAAGACTAAAATAGTCCCAAAACAGTCTCATGGCCGAATAAAAAATGCTTGTCTCTCTGAACCAATCCTAGGATTCTAATAAATTCTAAAACACCTATTACATTCTTCTCTGGGGTTCAGAATTATATTGTCCCTTGTTAAACGAGCTGCAGTACACTTGACATCTTGAATCGTATACAGTATAGCACCAAATTATAATTGGTATTTAACACAATAAAGATGATTAACCCAGCATTCCAAGTATGACTTTAAGATACCATATATAACAAATATATAACAACATACACAATAGACATAGTACAATGAAGTGCCTCCCTTGATACTTGGCTTCAGTGACTACTGATCTTAATGCCATCCAGGATATGTAATATGCATTTCTCAGTAGTGTAAGTATGGCCACATGACCATATAATGTAAACACAGATGCATAACAGCAAACAAAATCAAAGTGATTATAATTCCCACCAGCTATGGGTACCACGTACTGAGCTGGTTGCGAGAGAATTCAGCCTTCCCCTTCTCCCTTTTAATCCCTGTGGCTTTGAGAACAGGGGTTGGGGTTTTGATGACTTTAGCCTTGGAATTCACATTTTTGAAGTTATCATCTACCTTTGTACCCCAGCCCTCTGGATGGATCCTCCCAAAGCACCCATTCAAGGAGGGTGCCCAGGCCAGTCATCACTTCATTTCTTTTTTTTTTTTAATTTATTTTTGACATGTTTGGTTTTCAGCATTGATTTTCACAGG
>CM053622.1:284472457-284497271 GCA_028646595.1 Phalanger gymnotis
CTTTCCCCACTAACCTTTTGCTGTTTGTGGGTTGTGAGGTCTGGTACATGCCACAGCGCGAGCTAGAACACCCTCCGCTCCACTCCAGGTCTCGTCGGTCCGCGGTCTGCTGCCCTGCGCCACGCCGCCTCGCGCACTGGGCTCTGCTTGGCTCAGCTCCGCTCCCCTCGGCTGGGGGCTGGGAGTTCTGTTCGGGACAGACCTTACCCCGAGACCATCCAGGCAGACCCGGGCTGGAGTCCTGCTTCCCTCTGCCCCCCTGTGGGTTCTGTATTTCTAGAACTGGTTCAGAGCCATTTTTTAATAGGTTTTTGGAGGGACTTGGTGGGGAGCTCACGCCAGTTATTGCTTTCCAGTCGCCATCTTGGCTCCGCCCCCCTTAGGCAGGATTTTAACGCAGATTTTTCTGACTTCAACTCCACTGCTCGTGCAATGAGTGTGTGTATGTAGAGGAGATAATTTTCCAAGCAGATTATTCAAGACTTTTTTTTAACTTTCTACTGTGATAAATACTTTCTTTGGGAGAGGGGCAGGCAGGGCAATTGGGTTTAAGTGACTTGCCCAAGGACACACAGCTAGTAAGTGTGTCAGGTGTCTGAGACCATGTTTGAACTCAGGTCCTCCTGACTCCAGGTCTGGCTCTACTCAGTGCACTACCTAGCTGCCCCAACAAATCAGTAAGCAACAAACAAAATGGGATTTTATATTCTCCAAGTTTCTCAGTCAGTGAATAAACAGATGTGGTTCCCTGAATAAATTACCTTTAAAAGTTTAAATTTTCCTTTATCTTGTTTTCATCAAGGGTGTGCATAATGAGTACATCAATCATTCTCTTAAAGATTCTATAGAGAGGAGAAAATACCTAGATGACATAGTGCATAGAGTGCTGAATTTAAGCATCAGAAAGATCTGAATTTGAATAATGCCTCAGACACTTAATAGCAGTGTGACCCTGGACAATTCATTCAATCTCTCTCAACCTCAACTTTTTTATATGTAAAATGAGAATAAGAATGTCACTTGCTTCCCAGGTTTGTTGTGAGGAGCAAATGAAATAATACATGTATGGTACTCTGCACACATTAAAGTGCTATAAAATGCTGGCAATCATTATTCTTATTAGTTTCATGTATTTTCTCAGTTGATTTAAAAAAACATCTTTTTTCATTCTTTTCAAATCTTCTCCTCTTTGTTATATGTAGTATAATCCTCCAAATAATTTGACTATACATTTTCATTTTATTCTTGATGAACAATGAACAAAGTTTCTTCAAAGTCCAATAAGATTCCTCGAATTATTCTGGAATTCACTATTTACTGTTCAGCCACAGTAAAATATTTAATTATTTCTAGTTTGGCATTTAAATATTTCAACAATGCTTTTGGTATTGGATAGGGCTGAATTATTCAGTTGTAAATGACAAATATTACAATTAGATTTTATGTGTCACTGCTTGTGTTATTGGAATAAATATTTGTCAGAGATTTGACTCTTGAATATGTTATTAAGAGAATAAAAAATGAAATAAACATCCTGTATCAAATTTCAGTGTATCAGTTCAAATATATGGGTCATTGACAACAGTAGAGAAGTAAATATCTGTGGATAAACTT
This sequence comes from Phalanger gymnotis, assembly GCA_028646595.1. Taxonomy (NCBI): domain Eukaryota; kingdom Metazoa; phylum Chordata; class Mammalia; order Diprotodontia; family Phalangeridae; genus Phalanger; species Phalanger gymnotis. The sequence continues at coordinate 284,474,072 of CM053622.1, forward strand.
TGATATATTTTGAATTGTCAGAATAAATGAAATGTCCATTGGTACCCAATGTCAAATTTGTTTATAAATCAGTCTTCCAAGAAATGATTATACTTGAACCATTCCAATGGTAAAATGTTTAGTCTCTGAGTGAGGACAGAAACATCTGGTCTTGTTTATTTTTCATTATACATCAGAATGTGTTCTTCAGACAAAGAAATCTTCCTGGGTGGAAGCATCTGCGTATCATTATGTATATTTCTGAAAAAAAATTTAAAAGAGTGAAGAAATGCCACAGAATGCAATCCTTCTCAAGTTCAAACCAGGCTACCTCTATTATTGTATGTCCTGTTTACAAAATGAATCTTGGAGAAACATATGAGACAGCATTTTAGCATATTCTCTTGGTTACAGTTGAATAATCATGTTCCTTAATTCACACTGTTTAAAAGAGATTATCTTTTTTTAAAAAAATAAGGCTTAAATTCTGTGTCCCTGAACATTATTATGGTGTATTACAATTCAATGAAGAGAAAATGAAGTGTTATTTTGGAAATTTGAAGAAATGGCCTGCTAAAATAATTGTATTTTAATTTTCTTATTATTTGAGGTCATTAAATCCATGTTATAAAAGAAAATCTCCCGGGAACTTAAATGGAAAGGTTGTTCAATGATAAAATTATGTGTTCTGAAACTAGCTTTGTAACTCGGGGAGAACCACTTACCCTTCATGCCCCTGGAATCTGCTATAAAGAGGGAGAATGAGACTGTCTCAGTCTGGTATTTTCAAAGATGCAAGCCAGTTCTGGCTCTACAGACTTTGGAAAGAGAATGTTCCCATTCATATGGTAAGAGAAAGCAGAATGTATTCTACCAGAAGCAGGTCTCTGGTATCTCTGATATGAGTGCCTCCATGTTAGGTGATCTGGCACATGCAAAGCCAAGCCTCATTACATGTATATGCAAGGTATCACAAAAGTCTTAGTTCAGCTTTAAACATTAAAGCTTAAAGCTGAACTAAGATTCTTGGGCCACATCCTATATACTTATCAGATAATAAAATATTTAGGTGATCATAATTTTTTGTTATTTAATATCATATTACATTGTCATGTCATGTTTTCTCATATCATTTAGTCACAAGTTGAACATTAAAGAATATTCTAGAATTTGAAAAGAGGCTAGTATGGCAATAAAGGAGCTCTCCTTGTAACATCATGGGAGTTATTGTTGGTTCCCTGATTCAGTATCCCTAAATTCTGCTTCACTGAATAGAAAAAAAAACTAAACTACTCTTAGATTTACGAACATTCAAATAGTCTGTATTCATAGGAACCACAGCTGGGACGGGATGGGGAAGAAAAATGGCTATGATAGACTTTCCAAATTACCAATGACTTGCAAGTGAAAATTGAAATAAAAAGTAGTCTCTAGTGCATGTATGACCAAAAAAAAAAAAAAAGATTGACAGATCATTAAATGAGTAAGTGGTATATCAATGTCACCTTAATCTACACATAAAAAAATAGATCAAGGGAAGTTTCATGAAATATTGTGTGGATCCTTTGTGATGAATTTATGGAAAGACATAGATGAGAATAATGGAAAAAGAAGGGGACCCTGCACTGTGATATTTGTCATTCAGATGAGTACCCACAATGATCAAATGCGATAATATGTAAAGCATTTTGTAAAACTCAAAGTACTACATAAATGTGAACCATTATTTTCATCATCATCATCATCTTTCTCATGTAATATCCAAGTTCCTACTAAGTGTCTAAGTATCAAAGTATAATTTAATTAAACACAAATGGCACCATCCTTTGCTATCTTTGCTCTTCTTTCCACCATCATTAATATCACTTCTATTTCAGCTCTCTACCTTGAGGATTAGATATGGATGTGGCACATTTGGAACTTAACATAAGAGTTCAGTGAGTAAGAAGCGATGAGATATACAATGCCAATACTTCCAGCCTATATTATTTGAGTTCAGTACCTCTCTAAGAAAAGGAGTGTATTGGAGTTGAAGGACAGGAAGGATCAAATTGTTTGACCTGTAGATGCAAATGAACAGATGGGGAAAAAATTGAGCACTCCTAACTTGGCAAACACTCAATGCTGGAATGAACTCTAGAGAATGAATAGGTTTAAAAAGAAACATCACTATAAACCCCAAAATAATTATCTAGAATATAGAGTGATTCAGAGATGAAGTGGGTACCTTCACAGAATGTTGTCTTATATCTGGGTGCCGTGTTGAGACAGCTAGGTGAAACAGTAGATAGAACACTGAGTTCGGAGACAAAAATACCTGAGTTCAAATTGTGTTTCAGACACTTATTAGCTATGTGACCTTAAGCAAATTACTTAACCTTTGTTCCTCAATTTCCTCAACTATACAATGGGGAAATAGGGGGCACCTAGGTCGTGAAGTGAGTAGAGCACTAGACCTGGAGTCAGGAGGACCTGAGTTCAAATCTGACCTCAGACACTTGACACACTTACTAGCTATGTGACCTTGGGCAAGTCACTTAACCCCAATTGCCCTGCCTTCCCCTCTCCAAAACAACAACAACAACAACAACAACAACAAAAAGAATTGGGATAACAATAGCACCACCTTCCTTGGAAGGTTATTGTGAAGATCAAATGAGATAATATTCATAAAATGTTTTACACAATGCCTGGCACATAGTAGGCACTATAGAAATTTCAATTCTCTCCCTTCCCTCTCCTCCCTGTTTCATATTCTAGGAACTGTAGAAACAAATTAGACATAACTTCAAACACCAGAGAAACTGTAATTGAAATGACAGTGACCCATGTGTGCTATGGTATATGTGCCCGAGAGGCCTGGCGGTTAACAAGAAAGCAAACACTAGTCGATTGCTAATCCACCAGCTAACGAGTATGTCTCATATGAGAAAACCTAGATTTTTCAAAAATTAGTCCAGTTCTGTGTTTTATACTCATGTGGTTGCATTTATAGTCACTGAAGGAGAAATGGTGGCAGGTGTCTGACAATAAAAAGCTTGACTATAGAACAGCAGGTAGACAATGACAGCAATGCTTCCTCATTGAGCAGACAGGATAGAAATATTCTTGTTATGATGACAGCCCAGCCAGCTCTCTACATGGTTGAAAAGGCTCATCTGACATGTGATTAGAATTCTCTTCTAAGGTCTATCTGTCAGCAATGTTGGCAAACTTCAAAAGGTTGTGGTTAATTGACAGAGTATATTAAAAATTAATCAATGTATAAATTACATTAAAAAAACATTTTTAAAGTGAAACACCAGTGTCTGTGCACAGCAGTTGCTTCAAACAGAAGAAAATGATTGCACAAAACTTTTTTTTTTAATTCTTAGCACTTTTATTTTGGGTAAGCTCAAGTAGTAGCTGAAAAATTATTTTAAGTTACTTTAAAAAGAATTCAGAGGATCACATTGTAATCCCAGAACTTCCGAGTTAAAAGGGTACTCAGAAGTCCCACTCCTACCTAAGCAAGTCTCACCTCCACAATACACCAAACACATAGTAAGCTAGCCTTTACGTAAATACCACCAATGAGATGGAACTCTGCCTTCCAAGACAACTGGGTCCAAATTAGAATAACTCTTAATGTTAGGAAGTTTTTTTAATATCTAAGTGAAACCAGACTCTTGAGATTTCTATACATTGCTCTCAGTTTTGGTCTCTGGAACCAACAAAAACAAATTAATATTTGTGCCACCAAATAGCCTTTCAAATACTTAGAGGCAGCTCAAATTATTGAATGCAAAAGCATTTATCAAGAGCCTAATATATGCCAGGAACTATTATAAGCACTAGGGAAACAAATAAAAATATATGCAGTTGTTGCCTTCAAGGAGCTTATTATAAGGTCTTTAATAAAGGGAGATACCACAGTAGGAGAGCTATGTACGTGGTCAAGTAAACATGTTTCGATCTAAGAAGTCCCAGGAATGGTGAATGGACTGATATGAGAGTCAATCCACACTCTCTGTCCAAAAGCAGGGCTGTGTTGGTTTTGTTACAGTCTCCAAAGAACAAGATGAAAAGAGGAATGAGAGGGAGGAAGGGGAGAGCTATACTGATTTGAGTCTGGCCAACTAGACTGAGATACAACCATTAGAATAGCCTACCCCCAGGGCAGGAGTCTCAAAACTCCAGGCTGTTATCTGTGGGAGGCCCAGTCAGAAGGTACAATAATAGCGATAGTGCAAGAGTGGGAAATAACAGAATGAAAATTTTTCTACTTCCAGTTAAATACCCATAGCTCCTTCAACATATTCCCATATGACATGAAATTGAGGATCTTACATATGTGATCATCTCCCTGTGGATGTTCTACAGCTTATCTACTATGTCCTTCATAAAATATAGTATCCAAAACCGAACACAACATTTCAGATGTATCTGACGATGGATGAGCACAATAGGACTATCTCTCCCTAATTTTGAATACCATAGCTCTCAATGTAGTCTAAGATGAGCTTTATTTGCATGCAATATCATAATGTTGATTCTTATTGGACTTATTGAAATTCACAAAAAAACTCTACAATGTTCTTCCCTTTTCAGGCATTACAAAACTATATCTATTTATCTATATATCTATATCTATACATATGGTCCCTTCTATTTCTCTCCCCTCAAAAATGAATAATAAATAAATGTCTTCATGAAAAAATGTGAGCAGCTAAACAAATTTCCATATCAAACACATCAAGAAACATATCTCTCACTCTACATTTTAAGTTAATCAACTCTATGGCAATAGATAGGTAACATATTTTATCTTCAGTAATCTAGCATCATTGCATTTTTATTTATATTTCTGTTGTTGTTTTATAAATCATAAAATTTTTCACTTCACTGTGCATCAGTACACAGAGGTCTGCTCAGTTTCCTCAGAAACACTCTATTTCATCATTTCTTATGGTACAATAATATTCCATTACATTCTTATATCGTATTAATTAGTCATTCCCCAATAGGAAAGCATCTCTTTAATTTCTAGTTCTTGATTTCTGTGAAAATAGTTGCTAAAAACTATTTTTGTACATAAGAGTCTTTTTTCCTCTCTCTTTGTCCCAGAAGTGGTATTTCTGTGTCAAAGCATGATAAATTTTGCTTCAGCCCCACATTTTAAATCTGTGTGAATTGTTATATTTCAGGTATATTTCTCATAAATAACATCATAATGGATTCTCATTTCTATTCCCTTTTTTAATCCTTTTCAATTTTATAGGTCTGTCTCATTCTCATTCAGAGTTATGTTTGTTAATCACGTATTTCCCTCGATCCTGTCCTCTTGTACATTTTCCTCTCTTGCTCTCACCCCACTCTCTACAAATGAATAGGGAAAAGAGGGAATTTGCCCATCACACACTTTGCAAATGAAACAGCCTGCTTGTACTCTGTCACCCCACTCCAAGTCCCCCTTTCCACTTCTGATACCAAGTTTGTGTTCTTTCTTTATTCCCTTTAAGCTGCTCTTCATGCTGTCTTCTGTGACCCTGTAGTTTTTTTACTATTGCTTTACTTATCTCATTTTCCCTGATAAACCCTTTTTCTTCTTTTCCTTCTGAAGAGTAGGGGAGGCATTCGGAGTTAAGTGACTTTCCTGGGGTGACACAGCTAGTAAGTGTCTGAGGCTGCATTTGAACTCAGGTCCTCCTGACTCCAGGACAAGTGCTCTATCCACTGTGCCACCTAGCTGCCCACAATTTAATATATTTCTATAAGGTCATATTTATATCAGAGTGGGGGGCAGGGTAAATAATTGTGTTCAATCTTCCACAATTGACTTCAGATGAAAGTGAAGTTCATGCAATGTCTATCCTCTGTGTTTAACTATTTTTCATCTTATGCATGTCTAGGATGAGGTAACAATTTCCATATTCTTCCTCAATTCTTTCCCAATATATTTCCTTATCCTTCTCATTTCTCTCTTCTTGTGAGGCCATCAAAACAGAACAAAACCATCCACAAGCTCATCTGTTACATTCACCTTCCTCTATGATCTTTTGGCTATATAAGTTTTCTGAGAAGATAGATTTCTTAGATCTCCTACTACCATGATCCTCATATAACTCCTGCCAATTGAACAAATGTGAGTAACTTTCTATATTTTTCTTGGCTCCACAATTTCAATTTCAAAATATCAAGTCAAATGAACAAGCGTTTATTAAGCACCTACTACATGTCAGACATTGTGCTAAGCAATGAGTCATTACACTAAATGCTATCTACTCATATGTATTCAATTATGGATTTTTAAGCAAGAATCCCTGAAAATCCTCTGCTCCATTGAAGATTCATTTTCTCCTTATATTTGCTTGTAAGACTTTGTGCTTTACCTTATAAGAATATAATCTTCCAAGCTCTATTCTTTAAATATCAGTTGCTAAGTCTTAAAGAACTCTGGCTATGGCTCCTTGGTACTTGAACTCTTTGTTTTTGGCTGCTTGTAAGATTTTTTTCCTGGAATCTCTGGACTTTGGCTATGATATACCTGGACATTTCATCATGGGGTTTCTTTCAGGATGTTTTCAACAATATCAGAAGCCTTTAACACTAAAGCCAGCTACCACACATCAGTGTAAACTATTTAACTTGAAAAGGCTACAAATCAAGAATAAAGTAGAGGGAAAATTGGTGCTTGATTTTTTTGTTCACAAATGATTGTGCACTCAAGGTACCCTCTAAAGCTGAGATGTAATAAATTATGGATCAATTTTCCGCTGCTTGTGCTAATTTTGGCCTAACAATTAACACCAAGAAAACACAGGTTCCCCACCAGCTAGCACCATATCCTCCATGTGTGGAACCATCAGTTACAGCAAAAGGAGAAATTTTAAATACTGTTGATATGTTCACTTACTTCATAAATTTACTTCCCAGGGATATACACATAGATAATGAGGTTGATGAACACATTGCCAGAACCATCTCAGTGTTTGGGAGGCTCCGAAGGAAAGTGTGGGAGAGGAGAGGTATTAGGCTGCCTACCAAACTGAAGGTTTACTGAGTATTGTGTTCATCTTATTGTTGTATGCCTATGAAACCTGGATAGTCTACCAGGGCTGTACCAGCAAATTGAATCCCATCCATTTGAATTGTCTTTGGAAAATTCTGAAGATCAACTGGCAGGATAAGGTACTGGACACTGAGGTCCTTTCTTGATCTAAACTTCCAAGCACAGACAGCACAGCTCTGATGGCCTGGCTATGTTGCTCAAATGCTAAATGTATATTTTCCTGAAAGACTATTTTATGGAGAACTCATGTAAGGCAAGCATTCTCATGGAGGTCAGAAGAAATGATACAAAGACATTCTTGAGGTCTCTCTAAAGAACTTTAGAATCTACTGTGAGACGTAAGAGAATTTGGCAAAGGACCACACAGTATGGCATGCTGCATCAAAGAAGGCGCTGTGCTCTGTGAGCAAAGCAGAATTGCAATAGCTCAAAAGAAACATGAGATGCACAAATTTAGAGACATCTTCACTCTGAATGTTCATATGGACCCTTTGTGCCTAACCTATGGTAACATCTTCCAAGCTCATATTGTTCTGATCAGCCACAGTTGGACACACTTTCCCCTGACCCCAACATAGTGACGTCATTTTGGTTTTCTTTGAGAATGAAGGACAACACTTAAGTGGATTCTTTCCTTTTCATTTTATCCTCTGGATCTATGAGTTTTGAGCAGTTTTCTTTCATGATTTCTTGAATTATAATATCCAAGATTTATTTTTGGAGGGGTAGAGGGTCATGATTTTCAGATTGTTTAATTATTCTTAGGTTGTCTCTTGGATTATTTTCCAGGTGTGATATGTTTTATCATATTTTATATACTTCTCACTTTTTTCAATCTCTTGTCATTGTTTGAATATTACTTCTTTTCTCATGGAGTTATTATTTTCTGTATAGCTTGTTTTAATTTTTAGGGTATTCATTCTTAGGCAATATTTCCTACCACCAACTCTAAGATATCAGAACTCCCTAACATCCTTTCCTACCTAAGTATTCCATTTTGTATGGAGGGAACTGAGAAGATTAGGACCACCAGTGGTTAATTATGGGAATTGAGAGAAAACCTTGTTGTATTGTTTTAACCTAGTTAGCCCTGAGTGGCTGGCAAGCTGGACCATCTCTGCCTGCTATGTAGAGACCCTTAACTAAAGACCTAGGCTATGCTGACCAGAAACTCAGCCAAATATGAAGATTGGTACAAGAAGACTTCTTGCAGTTATATATCTCAAGCAACTCATATGTCGTATTTGAAAATTGGCCTAGCAGTAATCAGTTATTGTTTCCATCTTCTTTTGACTGTTTACAATTCTTTCAGTGTAGAAGGCAAAGTGGGACACCTCCTTTTCTGATTTCATTTTTTTTTTGCTGGGGGAAGTCAGGGCAATTGAGATTAAGTTACTTGCCCAAGGTCACACAGTTAGTAAATGTGTCAAGTGTCTGAGGCTGGATATGAACTCATCCTTTTCTGATTTCAAGGAATTGTACCTGTGCACTCTCCCCCTCCAAACTTAAAAAGTCACTAATCTTTCCTCTAATTAGAAATCAGAGTGCCTACTTTTGTATCCTGGTTAATTGTTTCATATTAATTAATTGATTTTACTCTATTAATTGCTTTTAATGCATAAAAGTCCATCTCTTTTGGTATACAGGTCCAGTACCAAAGCTGAGGAAGTCAACAGGTCTGGATTGTTTGGCCATTTGCCATGCACTACCTAATAAAGCTATGTGCTCAGAAGCTTGAACATTTGTTTCATCAGCCTTTTCATCTTTCAGCTGCCAGACACATGCCACATTTCTTCCAGCTATCCTCACAACCCTTGTTGCTGAGACTCTTTTTATTTTCAGACTCTATTTGGATTTTTTGTGGCATTGCTCTTTTTATTTGGTGGTGGAATTTACCATTTTGGCATGTCTTGGGTGTTTTATTTCTTTTTTTTTCCTTTTTCTTCTATTTCTTTTTTTTAATTTAGTATTTTATTTTCCCCAGTTACAGGAAAAAATGATTTTAACATTCATTTTTAAAACTTTTAGTAACAAATTCTCTCCCATCCTCCTCTCTCCTCCCCCCACCCATATTGAGAAGGCAAAGAATTCAATGTAGGTTATACACGTGTAGTTATACAAAACACTTCCATAGTAGTAATTTTGTAAAAGAAAACAGACAAAAAAAGCAAGAAAAAACTGATAATTCATCAATTAGAGAAATGGCTCTCATTTTTATAAATTTGACACAGTTCTTTTATGTTTTAGCAATGAGGACTTCAGTTACTATTGCTAAATGTATTTCCCTCCACCCCATCCCCTCCTGTTCGATTAAGCTAGTTTAGGTTGGGATTCGGATTCGCTCTGGCTATAAGACACACTCCCAACAGAATAAAGTTTTTATTGAAAGACAGGGAAATGCTACATTGAACCCATAACTACATTAATCAACAGTTCCTAACAAACACAGCGACAGAGACAAAGATATAGACGACATAGATGCATCACCTGTCCAAGGAACGCCAGCACTTAATCCTTTCAAAGCTGAGTGGATCCCAGTTGACACAGCTAGATCAAGACCCCTAAAGCAAAGGTAGTCCCAGGCAAAGCGTCCTCTCCATGGGTGAGATCCAGTGTGATTCACTCATGTGGTGATTTTTATAGGACCCTGAACAAAGAAAGTTTTTCCCACCAGAGAGGAGAGCCACCCCTGCCCCCCTCATTCCTAAGAACTGGCTAGGTTAATGTCTTCAGGAATGTTTCTCCAGCAGGAGAGGAGTTATTCCCAATCTTTCATCTTAGGAGTTTCCTGTTCTTTGTTCAGGGTCTATCAGTCTCCAAGCTGGAGAGTCTAAAGGTCTGCAAGAGGGCAGGGAGCTTGACACATACATACTGGGCTTACACTGTAATATGGAGGATCTTCTCTAAAGATTTATCATTTTACCCCCCCTCCCTTTTATTCTATTCTCTCTCTCCTTTCACCCTGTCTCTCCTTTCACTCTGTCCCTTCTCGAAAGAGTTTTACTTTTTTTGGAGGGGAACAGGCAGGGCAACTGGGGTTAAGTGGCTTGCCCAAGGTCACATAGCTAGTGTGTCAAATGTCTGAGGCTGGATTTGAACTCAGGTCCTCCTGACTCCAGTGCTCTACTCACTGCACCATCTAGCTGCTCCTGAGTCTTGCTTTTTATTATCCCCTCACCCAATCTTCCCTTTCTTCTATCACTGCCCTTCCTTTAAGCTCTTCCCCCCTACTTTCCTGTAAGGTAAAATAGCTTTATATACCCAATTGAGTGTGTATCTTATTCCCTCTTTGGGCCAGTTCTGATGAGAATAAGGTTCACTCACTCTTCTTCACCTTTCCCCTCTTTCCCTCCACTGTAAAAGCTTTTTGTTGCCTCTTTTATATGAGATAAATTACCCTCATTCCACCTCTTCCTTTCTTTCTCCCAGTACATTTCTCTCTCACCTTTTATTTTTTAGATATCATCCCTTCATATTCAACACACACTTGTGCCCTCTATCTATATATACTACTTCTAACTACTCTAATAATGAGAAAGGTCTTATAAGTTACAAATATCATCCTCCCATGTGGGAATGTAAAAATAGTTTAACTTAATGAGTCCCTTACGATTTCTCTTCCTTGATTAATGTTTTATGCTTCTCTTGAGTCTCTTATTTGAAAGTTAGATTTTCTATTCATCTCTGGTCTTTTCATCAAAAATGCTTGAAATTCTTCTACTTCATTGAATATCCATTTTGTTTCCTTATGGATTATACTCAGTTCTGCTGGGTAGATGATTCTTGGATATAATCCTACCTTCTTTGTCCCCTAGAATATCATATTCCAAGCCCTCCAATCCCTTAAGGTAGAAGCTGCTAAATCTTGTGACTGAGTCTCTACAATACTTGAATTGTTTCTTTCTGGATGCTTGCAATATTTTCTCCTTGAACTGGGAACTCTGGAATTTGGCTATAACATTCCTGGGAGGTTTTATTTTGGGATCTCTTTCAGGAAGTGATTGCTGGATTCTTTCCATTTCTATTTTACCCTCTGGTTCTAGAATTTCAGGGTATTTTTTCTTCATAATTTTTTGAAAGATGATGTATAGGATCTTTTTTTGATCATGGCTTTCTAGTAGTCCAATATTTTTAAAAGTATCTCTCCTGGATCTATTTTCCGGGTCAGTTGTTTTTCTGATGAGACATTTCACATTGTCTTATTTTATTCTTTTGGTTTTCTTTTATTTTTTTCTTGATTTCTCATAGAGGCATTAGTTTCCATTTGCTCCATTGGAATCTTTAAGAAATTTTCTTCAGTGAGCTTTTGGACCTCCTTTTCCATTTGGCCAATTCTGCTCTTTAAGGCATTCTTCTCATTTGGCTTTGGACCTCTTTGGCCTAATCTGGTTTTTTAAGTTTTCATTTTCTTCAGTATTTTTTTGTGTTTCCTTTACCATGCTATTGACTTGTTTTTCATGATTTTCTTGCATCACTCTCATTCCTCTTCCTATTTTTTTCTACCTCTATTATATGATTTTCAAAATCCTTTTTGAGCTCTTCCATGGCTTGAGACCAATTCATATTTCTCTTGGAGGTTTTGGATGTAGGAGTTTTGACTTTGTTATCTTCTTCTGAATGTATGTTTTGATCTTCCTTGTCACCATAGTAAAGTACTATATTCAGAGGTTTTTACCATTGTTTAATCATTTCTCCAGTCTATTATTTGACCTTTTAACTGTTTGTTAAAGTAAGGCTCTGCTTCCAGGGTGGAAGGTGAACTGTCCCAAGCTTCAGGGGTTTTCTGCAGCTGTTTTCAGAGATACTTCTAGGGACCTGTATGTTTTCAGTTCTGTTAAGGTAGTACAATCTAAGGAGGTATTTACCCCTCTCCTGGGCTGTACTCTAGACTCTGAAAGATTGAAAGCACTCTTTGCTGCCCTGGAACTGTGAGGAGGGTCCCCCACTCCATTGTGACTATGAGCTCTGCTGTGCTAGTGCTCTCCTCACCCTGAGACTGCCACCCAGATTTGTGACTCAGATTCAAATATGGACAATGCAAAAGATTTCTGCCCCAGTGCTAGCAAAAAGATCCCTGTAATCTCCTTCAGACCAATTAATTATTCAACTTCCTTACTGTCTGTGGACTGAGAACTCTGGAAGCAGCCACTGCTCCTACCACTACTAATTCAGTCACTCCCAAGGCCTGCTCCTGGTTTGCCACAGGAAGGCTGCTAACACAGGTTCTTTGATCTGATTTTCTAAGGAAAGCAACTTTAAGGGATTTACAATCTCACTTTAATCAAACATACATATATCATTCACTTAGTTCAGGGGGAAAAGTCAGCACCTCAAACTTCAGAGCAAATACAAACAGAAATTACAAACATAGAAGACATAAACAGCAAATAACACAAATCAACAGACTGGCTTCTAGCTGTCTGACCAAAGATATACATACATAGTTACCGGAGAAAGAAGCACAAACATCTGGGTTTTTCAAAGCTGGGGAGCTCCTTAACAGCTCCCTACAGTCTCCACAACATTACTCTTTCAATGAGTGAGTCCCCCCAAAAAAGGCTAACCTCAGAATATATATATATATATACTTCTTCAGGGTCAGAGCACTTCTCTCTCTCTTAAGAGAGAGAAGTTTCACACCTCTTGTGACTTAACTAGCAAAGGGGTGTGGGCCTTCCTACAAACAAAGGCAAAACTCAATCAAAGGCACTTATTGCCCCAGTGCTGAGAAGCACTCCAAAACAAAAAACAACAAAAAGTTCTGCTTTTCTTGCCCTTACATCTAGGTACAACAGACCTTTCCTGCTGACCTTCTTAGTTGTCTTTGGAGTCTGTAGGTTGAAAGGTCTGAAAACTGCCACTGCTGCCAGTGATTCAGTTGCCCCAATGCCTGCCCTAGCTTTGCTGGGGCCTAATCTGAACTGGTGCAGCCTGTGCTAGACTGTGCTCATCTCTCACCATGTTGTAACAGACCTTTCCTCCTGAATTTCCAAGTTGTCTTGAACTGGATATTTGTTTTACTTTTGGTGGGTTCTGCCACTCTAGAATTTGTTTAAAGTCAGTTTTAAAGGGATTTAGAAGGATTTGGGGGAGAGCTCAGGTGAGTCCTTGCCTTTGCTTTGCCATCTTGGCTCCACCTCCCAGATGTTTTCTTTGATATCCTTTTAATGACAGCCTCAGTGTCTAAACTTGGAGGGCAGCCTCAGGGCCAAATTCCACCCATGCATTCCCAGATGGCATGGTTCTAAGTAAGGTGGCCAAGGTCCTAACTTAAATGGGAATTGATCTGTATTCTGTTTTGGTTTTGGTACAGGTTCCCTGGATGCTTCCCAGGGCCATTTTTTCTTCTGTGACCAGAGTTTCAGTCCTGGTTTTGAGGCTCTTGTCTGCTGCTACAGGGACTCTTGGATCACATACCCTAAATGGGCTATTCCTGGGAGCTTTTCCTCTGATTGTGGGGTTTTAGGAGCTGGTTCCTCCTCCTCCACCTTTGTCACAGTGCTCTGGGCTCTTTACTTTTGGGTTCTATCAGGGATCTCTCTCTTGCCACTAGGCTTTTGCCATCAGGGCCCTGATCCTTACCCCTTGAGCTCTATCCAAGACCATTCTCTTTTATCCTGTGGCTCTAGGACAAAATTCATGTTGGTCTATACCTAAGGTCTTTCTATTGACACTGGGCTCAAAGACTGCTTTCTACTTTGGGTTCTTGCCAAGGGAGTCAAGAGATTAACTTACATAATACCTTCTCCAACTGGTCTTTGTGAAATTATTTTTTGAGCCTAAGTGAAAGAGTTTATCTTTATCCCTATTTTAATGCATCTTATTGAATTCAGCTTATGGTTTTCAGCCTCTCAAGATCTTTTTCCACTCTGGTTCTTTAAATCATCATGTTAGCTACATTCCTTTCTTTATCATCTAAAAATTTTATAAGTTTATCATTTATCCTTCATCCAAATCATTAATAAAAATGTTAAACTTAGGACCAAGGAAAGATGAGTTTTATCACCACCTGAGATCTATTTCAAAATAATATTGAACAATTAATGATATAACTCTGAATTTGGCAATTCAACCATTTCACAAATTTACCTAACTTTATCATCAATTAGCCCATATCTCCCATTTATCCACAAGAAAGGAAGAGAAGACTTAGTCAATACTGTACTTAGCTAAATCTGTAGAGATAAATTATGTTTGCATCAATCTCCTGATATAATTGTCTAATAACCATATTTTTAAAAGTTAATAAGTTTAATATGGCATGAGTTATTCTTGATGAACCATGCTGAATCTTTATGATCACTTCCTCTTTTCCCAGATATTCACAAATCATCCATATAGCAATGTACTCTAGACTGTTGCCAGGAATTAAATTTAGATTCATTGGCCAATATTTTATTAACACCATTTCTTTCTTTCTCCTTCTCTGTCTCCCCTTCTCTATGCTCTTACAAATATCACTGAAAGTATTTAAGCAACTGAGAATGTACTTAGAAACTTATTACTTCATTTTTATTCATCTTAGTTTTCAATTTCCTATCAATCATTTATGTTTGGTCCTTTACCTTCCAAAGATCATTCTGCTTGAAAGAGAAGTCAGTATCAAAATAAGAATTGCTAATTGTCTTATTTAAATCTAATTTTTCCATGTGTGCCTATAACTATCTCTTTGATCATCTTTTCCATTTTTTCTTCTCATTGGAATGATTTTTTTTTTCCTTCAGGTTTTCTTTTTTAAACCTCTTCATCCCCTGAACTATCTTATCACATAGAGTTTTAATCCATAGGATCCAATCTTCTCTTTCTCTTATTATTTATCTTATTTTCATTATATCACTATATATTTGTGTGTATGTGTGGAGAAAGAAGGAGAGGGAGAGGGGGAGAGAGAGAGAAGGAGAGAGCATGCACTAAGCATGAGAAAGATGGACATAGAGATAGATATAGGTAATCTGGATAAATGTCCAAATTTATGTTAAAACTTAACATTGATTACTAAAAATATAAATACAGAAATGATTAGCAATTTCTTTTATATAATTTTCCTTCTCATCATACCCCCTGATAATCAATCATACTTTAGCTGTGACATATTTCAGCTATTCTCTATGAGAATCTAGATACTGCACAAGTACAGAGATGAGTTTTATTGGAAGACAATTGAAATTGTTGAAATTCAAGGAATAATAACCTGAGTTTCAAAACAGTGTGTCAATACAATCCAGATGATAAAATGATCTCAATATTTATGTAATTCAGTGTTATCTTATTACTATTCATTTCAATGAAGTTTTGAAAACTAGCTGGTAACTCAATTATGCTATCTTCAGAGTCTAAACCAAATACTCATTTGTTTATGTGTGCTTATGTTTATATCTCAGAAATTTCCATTAATTAATTCAATATTGCATAAATAATCATGTCCTGGGCCCTCTGTGGTCTCAAATTTCCAGGATATTTTAAGCCATTTTGTCAACTACAAGTTGTTTTTTTTTTTTTTTATGCTCAGAGCATCCACAATGTAGATTATACACATGTATCAAGAGAATCTTAGAATTGATAACACTCAGGAGTTTTGGAGTTTCTGTTTTGTGATTCAAGGGCAGGGTAAGTATACATGAGAAGGACGGGTCCAAGTAGAGGTGAGAAATCCTATGGGACAAAGAGAAACATAAGAATTAAACAAGTTGTTGCCATACATTCTCAGACATGGAGGGAAAGAAAATCAGTTAATGATGGCTTCACTATACTCTAATTCTATAATGAAAAAGGTCGCTTTTATTTTCATTAAAAAATCTTTATGCTGATTTCTCTTTTTTACAGCTCTGCACAAACTGCTCTGAGCTAATTTCTTGCTGTGACCTAGATTTCAGTAATGTAGTGTCAATATATGGAGAAATTGTTTTAATACTTCAAAATTCAAAATACTTTATCAGTGAGTTAGAACTCATTAGAAGTTATGTTCCCTAACTATAGCAATAACCATTTTGCAATTTTACAGTCCAGGAGATGAATAGGGAGCCAGGACACAAAGAAACAAATTCCCAAGACAAAAACAGAACTTAGCTAATTTTTGTTTTTAAAGATTCAATTTTCTGATTCTGTCACCTAAGTTATTGACATCCATTTCTCCAGGGATGAACTCATATGGTGAGAAGGCAAATATAAATGAAGGGCAGAACATATGTCACAAATTATCTTAAAATATATGGAGAATTTAATTTGTAATGGCTGTCAAGTATAAGTCCAAGGGAGCACCCTCAATGTCCTAATATAAAAGGAATTGTGATCAATTTTCTGGGCATATGACAACTGAGTCTTATGCAGATATCACATCTGGCTTTTTGAGTGCTTAGTCATTTTTCTAGCAGCATGGACAAACCTCACAGTAACTGGAAGTACAAAGGAATTCTGTAAAGCAAAGCTATTCCCACATCCCAGTAAATGAACCAAAGTAGAAAGGCTTGGAGAATGTTTAAACAATGAATCAGCCTATATGTGTGTGTGTATATATATGTGTGTGTGTGTGTGTGTGTATGCGTGTATATATGTATATATGTACACATATATACATATATATATATATATATACACATACGCATACATACACACATAAATATGAAAATTTGCTAGGTCCTGTCCATATCACAATCCATATAAGGAAAGCCCTGGATTATAGGTTGTTTGTTAATGCCATAGGTATGAGCAGGAAAGGCAAATATGGACTAGAGCTAAGTTCTAGTTAGGTTCTTCAGAGAAATTATATTTGCAAGCCCTTCCTCTTTACCTATCTATAAACCACAGGCACATTTCACATATTTAGTTTTTCTAATATGGATATTTGTCTGATCTCTTTTGGAATACTCATGAATATCATTGAGAAGGATGTATAATGTTCAAAGTTTATTGCAATTAACACAATATCAACTATGAAAATGCACAAATAACCTCCCCATCTATGGAAAATTGTTCCACTTTGATATTACACAGAGAAACCTGCCTCCCTACAGCCAAGTAACAGTAATAAATATATGTTCACAAGTCAGAACCATTGAATGATTGTCTCTGTTGTTGATTTTAGCCAGGGATGTTGTATGATCTTAAGGTATACATGAAAAATTCCATGGTACACTGATTTTTTGTTCTACCAAGGCAAATGGTCCTGTTTTGTTTTTTTTTATATAATTACCACACACTAATCATATCTAGATTTAGTATGCATTGAACCATTCATTCAATTGTATTACTACAAAGGTACTGTCTACAGTAGAAAATCATTTGCAATCCCTTACCAGTCTATTCATTTCTCATATTTCCATCAAGGATACACTCAAATGATACTTTGCTGCCAGAGACATGATCTGGGGTTATAACATCCTTTCACATAGAATTGTTTATTATGAATTGGGTAAGGCAAGATAATCATACTAACAGTAGCCTTCCATTGTTAAACTGAAATGGTATACCCATATTGCAAAAAATATTTATTTTTGTGTTTATAAAAAATGAAAACTTATCAAGTTTCCATCATTTGGGGAATGACTAAACAAATTTTGGTATATGAAAGCAATGGAATACTATTATGCTATTGTGTTTAAGTGGTAAAAAGTGATAGCTTAGAGAAACCTGGGAAGACTTATATAAACAAATATGAAGTGAAGTAAACAGAACACGGAGAATAATTTGTAACATTACTAAGACAAATTTAAAAGACTTAAGAATTTCTGATCCATCAATGGACTCCAGGGCCTCTAGTTAAGAAGGGTGTTCAGCAAAGTCTTCTCCCCATTTCCCATATGCTACACAGCTTTTGAATTTCTTTGGATCTCACATTTATTCCTTCCCCAGGAAACTGATTAGTAAGAAATCTCATTATCCTACCAGTATGAATCTTCCTGGTACTCACATGTCATCAGTACTTTTGGGTCCTCTAACTGGATCTTATGACTTGAGGGCACAACAATGGATTCCATGGCTTCTATTTAAGGAAGGGGTTCAGCATAACATACTCCTTGGGATTTCTTTGGACTTTACCAACATGTCTTCATGCCATGTATCACTCTCCCCATTACTCTCCTACCTTCATCCTGATTTTTAGCTTCCATCTGTGTGTAATCTTTGCCCATTAGGTTGCAAAGTCCTTGAAAGCATGGACTATATTGGTTTGTATTTTTATTTGTATCCTCAGCACTTAGCACAGTGCCTAATATATACCAGGAACTTAATGAATTTTAATTGACTCACTGAATTCCAGAAGACTCATGATTAAACATGCTACCCACCTCCTGACAAAGAGGTGATAGACTCAGGATAGGAACTGAGATAATTTTTTGGACCTGGCCAGTGGGGAAAATTGTTTTGCTTTACTGTGCATATTAGTTATAAGGTCTTTTTTTTTCTTTTCTTCCTAATTAGGGGGAGGGCAGAAGTGAAAGGGAGAGAACATAAATATTTATTTAAAATTGTTGTTGTTTGCTTGTACTTTAGTCTCAAAGAGGACCATGACATCAGGAAGATGATGCCATGACTTACAAATGAATTAGAATTAATTGAGGCAGTATTGTGCAAAGTCAACAGCCTCATTCTCCTCCAGAGCCAACTGGATCCAGTGGCAAGATATAGATCAGAATGAATAAAGCTAGCCCCCAATACAGTGGGAGACTTCATCTTAATCAAAAAGAATTAAAAATTGAATGGTATATTTAGCAATGTTAAACTAATCCTTTCAAATATTAGAGCCATTCATAAATAGTTTGCTGTGTTGCCACAGTATGAGTCCTTTAGTCCCAGGACCAAAGCTTTGCATCTTCTCCTATGAGCCACCATCTACAAGAAGTGGATTCTTTAGAAATAAAATTTTTTGCCAATTTACTTATAGTTCTACTTGCCCTGACCCTTGGCAATCACTGATCTAGTAATTAGGAATATTCTGAAGCATTAGTATCCAGGAAATTTCTCCTAATGGTCTAAATGACCACACAAATGATTGTCCTGTGAAGGAGCCTTGAGAAACAACATATATTTTATCTTCCTTTACACTGTGGTGATAATGTGATTAAAGATCTTTCCCATTCATTCAATAGGCCTCAGGTGGGGGCAGTTAAGAATGGCCTGATTAGAGGCAGGTCTATACCTTTATGATTCCAATCAGTGATTAAAAATCTGTCCCACACCCTTTTGCTAAGTAGATGCTAAGCCTCAGGCCCACACCCTTTTGCTGATTGGCCATGAAGCCCTCAGGCCCTAAAAATTGTATATACACCCAGAAGGTAGCCATTGAGAACTGAGAATTCAAAAGCCAGCCCAAAGAAGAGAAGTAAGAACTCAGGGACAAGAGAGCTGCAGAAAGAGTGTGGAGTGGAGAGTAGAACGAGAGAGCTACAGAGACCAGAGAACTGAGTGGGGAGAGAACACAAGCAAGCAGACAGTTAGGATTTGTGAGTGTTTACAGTGAGGCACCGGCGCAGGGTTTGATCCACTGGTGTCTAAATAAATG
Organism: Phalanger gymnotis; assembly: GCA_028646595.1. Taxonomy (NCBI): domain Eukaryota; kingdom Metazoa; phylum Chordata; class Mammalia; order Diprotodontia; family Phalangeridae; genus Phalanger; species Phalanger gymnotis. Next base: position 284,493,598 of record CM053622.1, read on the forward strand.
TTATACTTCCTCTGCCTTCCACCTAGACAGTTTTTCATACTTTGTGATTCCAAACCATACAGGCATGTTCATTGTTACCTTCATGGTCATGAATCTTGCCTTACTGAGATATACATACATACATATATATATATACACATATATATACATATATGTATATATATATAATACATATACATACATATATATATACATGCACACATACATACACATATACATATACATATACATATACATATACATATACATATACATATACATATACATATACATGTACATACTGATCCTTGGGCAATGTCTATTGCCATATCTGAGTGGTCTGAGGTTGGAGACTTGATTTAGGGCCTGGGCCCAAAAACAAGATCAAGACCATTAAAGTACAAAAGCATTGAAATACTTCTTGGGGAATATATAGCATATGGATATTGAGATATATTGTTAGAGGTAGTAGAAGAGCATTGTATTCCTAGAGATAGAGAAGGTGGATTGAAATCCTACCTCTCAGTACCTTGTGCAATCCTGAACAAGTCACCTAACATCCCTAAACTTCTGTTTCCTCAGTGATGTAATACTTGGACTAGATCACCTCACAAGTCCCTTCTAGCTCCTGATCTATGATTCTATTACCCAAAAATGAAATCAAATGACATTGTATAGCTTTGAGATTCTAGGAAGCAGCAATAACCACTGGGTCAACCTAGCATGGGCCAGTATTGACTAGATATTTTTGAAAGAAAAAATATACAGACACTGTGAGACAAAGCCACAAACAGCATCTACAGAATGCCCAAAGAGCAATGCAAATGATACGAATGGTGATGATGACAACAATCTCTCAAAACAATATTTATATATACATATATATGTATATATATGTATATATATATATATACATATATATATACATATACATATGTAATCAATTTCATGAGGGCTAAAGAGCCACAAATTCCAAGGAAAGGAATGCTACCTAGGGTGAATGTACAGTAGGGACTCTGAATGCTTCAAGATACTTACTGTGTGAAGGTCAGTCATGAATCATGAAAAATGGCCAATTGGGCTGCAATGAAACTAGTGATCAGGGTGATCATGGTGCCAGCATGATATAATTTTTCTAAGAATTGAATCTAAGAAATAGCCAGGCAGAGGGTTGCAGGCTGATTGTGCTAAAAGTCATTGTGATGATCGGTTTCATGTTGATACTACATAAAGGGAAACTTACTCCTTAAAAAGTCAGAAATACTAATATCCAGTGGTACATTGGAGCTAAATCTATCTGGTTTGTGAGAATTACTACAAATTTGGGCTTAATTTATTGTTTTGTTAATTATCAAAAAAAATAATTAAGAAAATTATCTGGAAAATTAATTGGGAAAATATTAATAATTCATTGTTAATATTATTAATTAAACTTGAAAGTATGTGTGCATATTTTTTCCCCTAACAGCCAAGTTGTTAAACATTTAATAGCACACCTTTGTACTACTCTGTAAATATTGCTTAAACTCAGCAGGAGTAGAAGGCTCAGGGAATGAAGTCATCACCAAACTGGAGGCCTGGTGACTGTAAGTGAATAATAACAAAAGTGGCATGTATATAGTGCTTTGAGATTTATAAAGTGCTTTGTATCCTTTATCCCATTTGAGTGTCACAACCCCCTGCTAATATCACACCTGTTAGAAATGCTTCTGTGTATATGGTATGGATCACTAAAGCAGACAAACCAGAAATATGCATGAAATGGACTGAAATATGAATATTTTCCTTAACTACAAATAATCTAACATAATTGGAAACAGATCTTAACAGTTATCAGGAAGTATATCTTGCCACTTTTTGTCAATTATATAACCAGTTCTAAGTTGTGTAGTAATGTATTACAGATCAATGTGGGGCAATCATTATAATTATTCCTAAACTCAGATTAGATAAAATAAAAGTAAAAAATAAGGAGTTTCTTATACTCAAAAAGAAAAAAAAAGTTAATTAAGCTAAAGGCATTAAAATATACATTAAAAACAAACTGCAGAAATGCTACCTAGTAATGAAATTGGGTAGCAAAAAATGTGTTTGTCTTGATAGATTTTGAAAAAGAAAAAGTTATATTTGAAATAGAATTTTAAAATGAATTTGAATTTGATAGCATGACTAGTAGCATAACTATAACAAGAGAGCCACATGAAGAAGTTGGAATGCACAACAAACATTACTAATGAAAACCTTCAGCAACAACATGTGACAGAGAACATAAAAACATGTCTATACAAAAAAATATATGCTTTGACTTTTCCAATGTAAGTCACATAGGAGGAAAATGGGAGCCATTTAAGAATATACCTCGGGACAGGTTTTAAAAACCATGATCGCAAAAATGGTTTAAGAAAATTATTGAAGACTTGTGGAAAGACATTGGGAAATCACATCAGTATCTAATCATTACTGAGTAGGATACTTGATAATGTCCAAATCAAGGCAACTAAAAAGAGACATAAGGAATAAAGTCAGGAAAACAAAAATATGTCAGATATTCCTAATATTCACATTCAGCAATTAAAAATGAAAGCTTAAAGTTTAAGATGACACACGGTGTCAAAATAGTAATTCAAATTAGGCTTGAGAAACAAAGAAATTAGAGAAGAAAAAAATCGTGTGTGTATGCGGGCAATTGTGTATGTGTGTGTGTGTATTCATACAGTTTAATGAAGTCTAACATTATGAAAATGCAAGTTGGATCAAATGCAAGATATAAAGTTCAAACTTCATTGACAATAGAATAAATTTGTCAGAAGAGCTAAATACAATATTAAAAACCAGTAGTGACAGATAAAATCATAAATCAAATCCTGCCTCAGGGATTTACTAGTTATGTGAGTCTGAGAAAGTCCCTTTGAAATTTCTCAACCCAAGTTTGCTTATATATAAAATGGAGATCATAATGGCACATACCTCACTGGGTTGTTTTGAGTATCAAATGAGAAAACAGATATAAAGCATTATGGTAAATTTAAAGCACTATGTAAATATTCACTATTCTTCTTATTAACATTATCCAGGAGAAAGCTGTGGCTGTGCACGTTAAAACACTGTCTTCCTGAAGTCAAAGCTAAATGAGAAAACATTTAGAGCAATTAACACCTACACAATTCCAGTCTTAACATATACTTTTGACACAGTAAAATGAATGACAACAGATTTGAAAACATCTAAACAAAAGCCCATACAATATTAACCAAACATGAGAATAATCATCCCAAGACAGCTATCAAAATACTGACACATTTTTACATAAAGGAGTAAGAAGATTGATAGATGTTCTCAGAGTATCAATAAACGGGTAAAAATTTTACAGAAATTCTTTAGGAACAAAATCTTCACAAAGCAACAGTAAAGATTTCTACTGTCGGGCGGAGCCAAGATGGCGACTGGAAAGCAGTAACTGGCGTGAGCTCCCCACCAAGTCCCTCCAAAAACCTATAAAAAAATGGCTCTGAACCAATTCAAGAACTGCAGAACCCACAAAGTGGCAGAGGGAAGCAGGGCTCCAGCCTAGGACAGCCTGGATGGTCTCGGGGTAAGGTCTGTCCCAAATGGAACTCCCAGCCCCAAGCTGAGGGGAGCGGAGCTGAGCCAAGCAGAGCCCAGCTTGCGCGCGGCGACCGTGGACCGACGAGACC
>CM053622.1:284497771-284513860 GCA_028646595.1 Phalanger gymnotis
TCTTTCCACTTCCCCTGTTTAAGAAATGCTGAGGCTATATATATATAACAGGAAGGCACCAATACAATTATTCAAATCCTCAAAACAGTGGTAGTCTTTGGCATGGTTTTCGTAGACTTCTACAGCCTGTGTTAATGAGATCCCCCTAGACTGGCATATGAATGGGGGCACACATAAGAACTTCAGAGACTTTTCTCTATCTTTTATATAAATTCTTCTCTAACTAGATAGTGTAAGTTTCAACTCTATCAGCCAGGGAATGCTCCCTGCTGGTAGATCCCTTGGCTCAACTTCCCTGTCCTAAGAGCATCCATTGGCCCAAATGATTTAGCCTGAAGCAGTCAGCGTGCTATTCATGAAGTCACACCACAGCAGTGTGTGGACAGGGAGTTAGTTCATCTTTATCAACCTCATCTTGAAAGCCAAAAAGCAAGGCTGGAACAAATAGGTTAATAAAACCAGGCCAGATGGCAGCACATTCATTTTGTTGTTTCTCTGAAGCCATTACAGATTTCTTTTCCAAAGCTTACACTAAACGGAGTGGAAATTCCCCTGAAGGCAGTTGGTGTCTTGTAGAATGAATAGGATCCATGATTTTCAAAGAATATTGTACTCAGGTTAGTCTCAATAGAGACACTATCGTCCTGTGAATATTAAAAAAGCGAATGTCCTGCCAACACCATTATAAGAATGGGATTGGAGTAATATACTCAGATGCATAGAAAAACCTCATTAATGGAGATTTTTTGCAATATAGAATTTGTGATCAGTTGGACAAGGCTTTTACTGAAGTTTTGTGGGGTGCTGGTTTAGTATCTGTCTAAAAAGGGATTGCTAGGTACGTTAAAGCATAAAGAAAGCTGTAGTTATGTTTCACTCAAGTTCAGTAGTTCTTAACCTGAGATCTGACACATATGTGTGTATGTATATGTGTATATATGTGGGTAAGTAGGTGGTATGTGGGTGTATTTCAATATAATTGGTTTTTTTATAATCCTATGTATTTCATACCTTTAAAAACAACCGAAGTTGTCCATGACACCAAAAAGATTGAGAGAACCGTTGCTCAACACTGACCATCAACTCCATCTCTTCCCTGTTTGTAACGAGGATTTTGCCCCTGGATCTTTCTGTTCTGATAAATCAGCTTTTACCTCTATAAATTTATAAAATGTCTTCTTCTTCATCAAGTGAAAATAGACTGCAGTTTCAAACATTCAAAAAGATATGTGCGCTGTGCAGAGGAGGCAACTCAGAATCCCAGTGCACATCCCAGAATCCTGGTTTTGCCCCTTACCTCCTATATAAGAGAAGAATAGCCCAATTTCACCTTGTTCCTTCAAGGGCAGCCAATGACCTCATCCTAACACAAACCATACAAAAGTACACAATGGACTCAAATTTAAAGTATCTGAAAGAAAGAAAAGGTAACAGCTGGAAAGAAAAGATGAGAGTCTCAGGTTTGTAGATATAAGTCCTACTTACCCCGCTATACAAGAATACATGCCACAAAGGGTTCCCAGTAGCATCAGAGAGTAGGAGGAGAACCAATGGGCTTGGCTAGAACCAGATGTTTCCTCCCACTTAAAGAACAGCCTCAAGAAAGGAAATGTCTCTTTCATTTAGATATCTGTGCTGAATTAATATCCCTAGTCTTCCATTGTCTGAGAGCACAAGTAAAGCCTCTTTGTCTTTACTTAAGGTGCTAACCAACGTTTCTCCCAACCTCTCGTTAATCTATAATCAGTGTTGTTTTCTAGGATGAGAAATTAGATCCTTTAAAAAAATCTGTAAAAAGTCAACACATGGCAACTTTTCTGTAGAGTATCATTACAAGACTAGATAATATTTTTGACAATTGACTCAACAATTGGATCTAAAAATCTCACACCAAAAAAAAAAAAGAACACCTGATAAATGCTCATTTTTCACATCTAGGCCAAGAAGAAAAAGCTGGTCATTTACACTAAAATGAGATTAAAGTCAAGATGCTATCCTAGAAATTCTAGAAGTTCTTAGGTTAATGGGTATTTTCCAATGGAAAGACTGTAATGACAGACATTGAAACAACCACTTCTGAGTAGAGAAGAGAAGCGCTTCTTTTCTGATAGCATGCTTGCAGCTCCTGCTTTTTTGGAGGGATTAACATGATACATAGTCATTTTTGAGCCACTCATTTTTGCTCTCTGTGTGTTTTTGTGTTTTAAGGGTCACAAACAAAGCTAGAACAATACCACTTTCCAATTTCTGACTATGTCTAAGGAGGACCATATAGTGGGAGAATAGCACAACTCCCCAAGTTAAACATCCAATTAAGTTCTTTTAATTATTAGGGACCTATATCCATATGTAATTATATATATATATATGTATATATATGCCAACCTAAAGGACAAAACAATAAAAATATCAAATACTTTAGTTACATGAAACAAACTAATAGAACTTGAGATGAAAAACAATTTTTGTCTCACAACCAGAATTCACACTTGGAAGAAATTTCAGAATGCATAATAACTACATAACAATCTCCTCTCTACAATATCCTTGAGAAATGGGCTTCCTAAATCCCTTTTTAATGTTCTCTCTCTTTTCATATTATTTTTTATTTACTTATATGTATAAATGCTTTATTACCACCAATAGAAAGTAAGATCTTTAAGGTCAGTGTATCCAGTACATAATGTTTGTTGTAACTTTTAAAATATTTTCTTTCTTTCCTACCTTCCTACCAACCATCATTTCCCTCTTCCTCCTCCTCCCTCTTTCCCCCTCCCTGACTTTCCCCCTCTTCCTCCCCTTTTCTTCTACCTCCCCTTCTCCTCCCCCTCCCTCTCTCTCAGTTTGAAGTTCTAGGTTGAGCATATGCCAATAGCTATTTCCAAATCTTTATTCAGTATTCAAATCAGCATCTATTTATTAAGTGCTTACTGTTCACTAAATACTATATACTAGAGGCTGGGGGGGCAGGGTGGGAAGAGAAAGATAATTTGTATACAAAATTTAAATGAGATGTAGCTCCTGGCCTCTATAATTCAATATAGTGATATCACACATAGAAAATAACAAAAATATAAAATAATGCATGATAATTATGATGTCTGATATTCATAACAGAAATTTAAATACTGCAATACACTATGCTTACAACATAAGAAAGATGCAAATGAAAAGAAATTAAATAAAATTTGCAGATGCCAATATAAGGTCCAAAAGGTGAAAGACATTTTTATATTAGTGCCAAATAAAAACTATTCCTACAAAAAGGCCTGAAGCTGAAGGGAACAGATGACCACATTAAAGAGCTTCTTTCCTACCCCATCTCTCATGCTTTTGAATACACTAAGGTAAGTCACCGAAGCATATTCAGCTCTCATTAAAATATATATACATATTAAGGCTTTTAAAAGAACAGAGAAGTAGATTAATAAACAAAGAAGTGTATAAGGGATAATAAAAACAGAAATAGCACAGAGAAAATCACCTTTACACTTCTGAACTTTTCAAGGTGACTCAAGAAACTCAAGACAAATCTAAATATACCAGATGACTTTTAGTGACAAAATTCTGTTAATGTTCACAGTAAAGTAAAAGTCCTTCTTTAGAGCGGTTTGTCAATATTATGTGTTTCTGAATAGAAACCTCTAACTATGTTGTTCACAGAAACAAGGTACAAGGTTAAAAGATGTGAAATGGTAAACATTTTTAAACCTTTATAACAGTTGAGAAAAGGACACTTAAAAAATCCTGAACGTACACATAGGTACTGACTTTAAACAAAGGTAAGAAAATGGATCAGTACCATCAGAAGTTTTACATAATTATTCATCCTCATCCAGAAACCTGTGAAAATTTAATGATAAACTTTAATTCATCTCTTCTTATGCATCCTTACTACCATTTAGATGAACCCCCCCCCCAAAACTATAAAACAATAAAATAGGATGGCTTTTTAAAATTCTCATAAAACTTAAAATATCAGAAGGATAGATACAATAGGAATGTGGCTGTAACCTGAGATCAACACATTTAATACAATACTGTAGGAGTGGAATTTTAATGGCAAGGAAGGTTATCATAAGTTTTACAGATATGAGTGATTTTGTTTTTCTATTGGAAGCAACTGGCCTAAAAGGAGAAAAACAATAATCAAGAGTCACATAAGGGAAGGAAAAATTGGGGGTCTCATTCAAATTTTTTATAAAAAGGACCTTAAATATTAGTTTAATTAAGATGTAAAGGGAAAAGGTAACAGGAATAAGCATTTATGTAGAACCTTCTACATGCTAGACGCTCTCCTAAGTACTATTTTACAAAATTATCTCATTTGAGTTCATATACCTAGTAAGTATACGAGGCTGGATTTGAACTCTGGTCTTCCTGGCCATTCAAATGAGGTAATGTGTAAGGTATTATGTAAACCATAAAGCATGATATAAATATCCATAAAATGTCACCTTCTACTCTTCTCGTTATCACTGTGAATGGTTTATCACTTACGCTTGATTAACATGAAGAATAAATTTTATATATCTTTTAAATATGTTGTAAGTCTATTAAATATATGTTGTATTTTATTTCATTTCAACCCAAAGTGCTACTTTTGTATCATCAGTGTTCAGAGTTTGTAGTACATATCAAGTGGTTGACTGTTCATATCTTTAAAAAATTCAGAGGGGATAGTAAAAATCTTTCATTTTGTTATAAAAACGTAGAATGTCATTTTCTCTAACAATGTAATCTATTATACCACCTAAATCTCTATAACCTTTTTGCATGGGCCAAATTTCATTGAAATCTATTCAAAATTACAGAAGTTGTACTCTTCTAAAAATGTTACCTGTCAGCATTGGGCACCAAACTATTAATCATAAATAATAAGTATCTAAATAACCTTTAGTAATATGTAAAAGTTTGATTAAAATTAGAAAATTCCCCAAAAACTCACAAGAAGAAAAGACCTTTGTAGTTTCATGAAAAGATTTTGCTTTGGTTGATTATTATTTTTAATGCATTATAGGGCATTCTTCATGTAGTGAAAGAATATCATTAATAATCTAACTGAAAGCCTGATTCTCAGTGCCTTACCTGGGAAGGGGTACCATGGTTGCTACAGATTTGCTTGTGCTGGAAAAATCCCTATGTTTGGGGCATAAGAGGCTAGCTCCAATTGTACCTCTATCACTCCTTACCTTTGTGAGTTTGGATAAGAACTAATGTCTCTAAACCTTTGTTTCCTCAACTCTAAAACTAGCACTGCCCATCTCATAAAGTTGTCATGAGGGTTAGATAAAATAATGTGAAATCGTCCTTCTATGTACTACTCCATGTAAGTGCAGAGAATAGTGTGCTGGCCTTAGAGTCAGGAAGATCTGTGTTTGAGTCTTGCCTCTGACAGTGCCCTTATGATCTTACAGACAAGTGTCATTGATCTGCACAAGCAGAAAAAGTTCTACATACTCGGAACTCATTACACTCATGAACCTAGTGAGGTAGGGGCCATTTTTATGCTCGTTTTGGAGATGAGAAAACTGAGACTCAGAAAGGTTAATTGACTTGCCCAGAATAATGTAATCAGTAAGCATCTGCCATGAAAACTTATCCCAACCCTTCCTGTCTTCAAGTTTAGCAGTCAGTGGTATCCCATGATGTAAGGTTAGATTTCTGTTATGGAATGTAAACAGCACTGCTTAGTCTGGTGTTTCAGTTTGCAAATCATAAATCATTTTGATCTACTGAATAAATCAGTAATCCAGTTAGTGTCATTTTAGTTATTAAATGAACTTGAGAAAAATTGAATCATATTTTTAAATATTCTGTAGTTATTTTTCATTAATTCATGATGCTTTCCTATTATTAGTCCAAATTAATAATGTTTGACTATACTGTACTTATCAATAGTGCTTCATCTTTTTCCTTGTGTCTCTTTAAATAAAAGGACATAAAATCTCCTTTTATATGTTTATATATTGTCTTCATTCAAAAAGGAAAAAACCTTAAACAAAAGAAATCCCTCAGCAATACAAAACCAGGCCAGAAATATTGGTACCCCTGATAAGAGTTTAATCTTCATTCCCTATACTGTGCTGCTCTCCTCAACTGTACTAATTCCCCTAACAAACTCTGCTTCCAAGATACTGTCACTCAAAATTAATAGCTATATATTTGCATAGAATACCCTCTATGACGGATACACAAATATATGCTGAGACATAGCTTCTAGATTTAACAGAAAATGAGTTAATATATTAGACAAATATGTTATCATTAATGTCAATAAACCAGTTTTTAAGAGGTTACACTTTTAATATGTAATGTGGTTAACCATTCCTGATTATTTCAATATAAATGTCTTAAAATGGGGATTTTTTGTTTTGTGATAGTGTTAAGCAGACTTTTTGAGTGGGAGGTGAGTTGGTATGTATCATTTTTGGTGGAAGATAATTTAATTTTGTGTTTTTATTACAAATTTATTTTAACATGGTCTTATGTGGAAATTGAAATGTATAAAAATGGCCAGTATTCCTAAAGTAGGGAAGGTCATGTTTTGTTCAACACTGAACTACAGTAAGACATGATATCTGAAGATGTCCTATACCTGGAAAGTCTGTATGCAGAAAGCCAACATAGTTTCCTCAATGGAGCCAATAAGTCTCCTCACAAATTTTTGAAATATTCATTCATTCATTCAAAAAAATCCTTGCACATAATCCTAACATTTAAACATAATCCCAACTTCAAACCTCCTTTCTTTATATTTATTTCAGTAGCCAGAAATCTCTGCCTTACTAATGGTCAAAGTATTGCATTACATACCAGTGATGCAAAGATAGAAACATCCCAGCACTCTCGAGAGAACAGCTGAAGTTAGGAAGGATATGGAGAAACACAACTATGGCTAGAGAGTGTGGAGAATGAAGTCAGTGCCATGTCTGTAGCAGGCAAAACAGTAATTTGACTTGTTTTTGCCTCTTTTATCAGTTCTTGGTGTTGGCAAATAGCAACAGAATTTTACTTTTCTGGCCAATCTCCTAATAAGTGAGTTTAAACTGTTAAATATGATAGCAAAACAAAGCAATAATCACAGACCTATCTATTTGTAGAAAAGGAAGGATTTCATTGGAAGATTTTAAATTATTCGATTCAACAAATATTGATTAAGCACCTAGTATGAGCAAAGCACTGTGTTAAATGCTATGGGTAACACAAAAGTTTACTATACAAAATGTCCCAAAAGTCTTACAGCAATTTTGAGCTTTGATGTTATTAAGCTAGTTATTAATAGCTATATATGAGGGATGTCATTTTTAAAAAGGTGTTAACTGGTGGTGGGGAACCTATGGCCTTGATGCCATATGTGGCCCTCTAAGGTCCTCAAGTGCAGCCCTTTGAATGAATCCAAACTTCACAGTTATAGGATTCCTTCTGTAAAACTTGCACTCAGTATAAAGGATGCACCTAAGGACCTAGAAGGTCACATGAGACCTCCAGGCTATAGGTTCCTTATCCCTGGTATTAGCTATTTAACATTACCTCTTAACTACTAAAGCTTAAAACAGTAATAGGACTTTGGGGACACCCTATAGAATACTTTGCACATAGAAGATGCAATTAAAAAATATTTGTTGAATTGAATGATTATTTAAACAATCCTATACTCAAACCCCCTTCCTTTGTATTTATTTCAGTAGCCAAAAATCTCTGCCTTACTGATAGGCCATGAAGCAGTAACAATGAAATCAGGCTTATTTTATTTAAGGAAAATGTTGGTGGTGTGAGGATCTTGAGTTTGATCTGCCTGTGTACAGTATTTAGACATGCTAAGGTATCTGCATTCTGCATGGAAAGTGAAAATTGAGCAACTGCAATGTTATGAGTGGCTAGCAACCCTACAGATGGAGGCATCACTTTTAAAACTAGATCCTTTGAGAGAGAATATTTTCATTAACATAGATATAGACTGAAAATAAATAAACATAGACATTGGACTGAGCTTTGGAAATTTGGTCTCATTTTACCATATTTTAGATGTGCAATCAATATGTTTCAGTCATCAAGAGTTTCTTAAACTAATCCCTCTCCCTAATCTGGTAAGGAAAGTGATTGGGATGAGAAAAGTATTAAAATCAATAGTGTGAAAAACATAAAATATGTTTACCATGTGAAGAGCACCCAGTGTTCTTCACAACCTTGCTATTCTGTCTGTCCTATCAGATTCCTTGATTTGTTGCTAACATTTCCCAAAGCTCATTCTGAGGGGGGTGGAACAGTAATAATGCATGTGGCTTTGGATGTCCATACATAAATGTGCAGAGTATGTGCAATAAACAAAGTTAACCCATGAACATCAGTCACTAACACATGGTGAGATGTAATTTGTGCCTACAATATGTCAGTGCAAATCTGTACTTTATTCTAAAGAAACAGCTTAGACAAAAGGGGAAGCAGAATACATCATGAGATCTTTTTCTCTCTCACTCACTCCACTCCTCAAAACCTGTCTTTATCTCTTCCTTTGTTCCAATCTCTGAAGGAGATGTGAGTCCCTTCCTTGACAAGGCTAACCCTTCTATTTTTGTTCTTGCTCATCTCATAAGTACCCTTTGCCCCTCTGACTGGACTCTGATTGAAGGTCAGTGCTATGGAATACAGGGTCTCTATTCAGCATAATCTTCCCTTCATTCCTACCAAGTACACTGCTTTTGGACTTCTTTCGACCTCGCCATCATGCCCCCATACCAGGTACCTTCCCCTGCTGCTTTTCAGCTTCCTTTTGTCTATTGTCTTCCCCCATTAGATTGTAAGGTTCTTGAAGACATGGGCCATCTTTTTAACTTGCATGTATATCACTAGGACTTAACATAGTGCCTGGCATGCAGCAGGAGCTTAATAAATGTTTATTGACTGATTGATTATTGTTCCTATTTCTGCTACCTTGTCCCAAAAGTTTCCTCTGATCATTCTTCCTCTTTCTGTCCCCTTCAAACTCCTGAAGGAAATAAAGAAAGAAAGAGAGAGAGAAAGAGAGAAAGAAAGAGAGAGAGAGAGAGAGAAAGAAAGAAAAAGAAAGAAAGAAAGAAAGAAAGAAAGAAAGAAAGAAAGAAAGAAAGAAAGAAAGAAAGAAAGAAAGAAAGGAAGGAAGGAAGGAAGGAAGGAAGGAAGGAAGGAAGGAAGGAAGGAAGGAAGGAAGGAAGGAAGGAAGGAAGGAAGGTATGTTTAGCCACTGTCATTTACTGGATCATCATTCCTCTGCCAACGGTAGTGTGGGCTTCCCTAAAGGCTATCAGAGATACTCTTCTTTTATCTCCCAAACGTACCCTCTGTTGCCTGGAACATCATAGTCAGAACTAGTTGCTGACTTACTGTCTAGGGATCTCATCAGTTCTCTTGTATTCATATCTCTATGCAGACAACTCTATCAACTGAATTTTTATGTCCAGTCTTGCTCTTCCCCCAGAGAACTAATCCTGTATTTCCAACTCCCTGCTAGACAATTTCAATTAGATTTAGCATAAACATCTCAAAGTCAGCATTTCTAAAATACAGCTCACTGTCTTTCACTCAAAACCCATCTCTTCTACAAATGTTTCTATTTCTGTTGAGGATAATATCATTTTTTCAATTATAAGGGTTCACAACCTCAAAGTCATCCTTAATTCTTTCCTCTCCCTAACCCTCATATCCAGTCAGCTGATTCAGCAGCTCCCAAGGCCTGCTCTTGGTTTGCTGGGACCTGTTCTATGCAGGCAGGACCTGGGCTGGATTGTGCTCTTCTCTCACCCAGGTGTGACAGACCTTTCCTGCTGACCTTCTAATTTACCTTGAGGTGGCAATTTATTTCACTTTGCCCCTTTGTGGGTTCTGCTGCTCCAGGAATTGCTTTATGGCATTATTTTAAGATGTTTGGAGAGGTCTGGGGGAGAGCTCAGGTAAGTTTCTGCCTTTTCTCCACTATCTTCAAAACTAGATTTCTAAAGCAAGGATTTGGGTTCTTTTGCTTGGCTCCAGGAGTAAGGGCAAAACAAGGACTAACTAGCAAATATTGCAAAAGATTTTTACTTTCTATAATGAAAATTCCTAACTGGAGTTTTTAGAAGTGGAATGAGATGAGAAAAGATGGGAGCCTCTCTCTAACTTTCTTGCTTTGAAATCAGCAAAGGGTAAAAGGCCCATAATTCAATCAAGCCTCCATTAATAAGAGAAATCTTGGAGTTTGACTCAAACTCTTGATCAATTTAGTTTTTTCTGTACCTACTATCCACATATTGTTGTGGTTTGTCCTTCATTCTCCAAGAAGACCATGACATTAGGAAGGTGATCCCATGACTTGCAAGTGAATTAGATTTAAGTAAGGGAAAGTCGTGCAAAGACACCAGTCTCACTTTCTCCTCTGGAGCCATGTGGGTACAGCGGCAAGATATAGATCAGGATGACTGGAAATGGCCCCACATCCATACGTAAAGATTCTGGTTGGACAATGAAAGAATCTGCAAAGCAAAAATGAGCTTATGCCCTAAAGGGTTGATGGGTTAATGATCACATATATCTCCATATTTTAGTTTGAGACTCTACTCAAATTCAGGAGCAAAGCCTATCAATCACATGCAGGCAAAGTGCCCGAAGACACCAACCACTGGGAAAAAGTTTCTTGACATAATCATCCTTTAAAATTTCTATATTCTTAGTACTTACTGATAACAAAGGATATTAGCAACTTCTTCTAAGTGTCCAATATTCATGGAGCACCTCCTGCTACATAACTGTAAGACAAGGAGAAGGGGCTAAATTGGGTGTAGCTACATTGCCTATATAGGAAAGTTGAGTACCATAAAAAATTACCATGTTCATATGTCAAATAAGTAGAAAAATGAGGAATAAAGGATACACTTTCTGATTCTCAATCTTTCCATCACTTTTCTTCCATTGGAAGAGTCAATAAGAAAATCCTCAGTGTATGTATGTAAAATATGATGGAAAGGCTATAAAAGTGGAATAGAATTCCATAGAAGGTAGTCAGTTTTCCATTGTTCAATGTATTCAAATAGAGTCTGAATGACCCTTTTTCAGAGTTGATGTAGAAGAGATTCTGCTTTTTCAGGTGTGAATTGGACTAGATGACTTATGATATTCCCTGCAATTCTGAGATTTTATAATTCTATCATGAACTCATCTTTCAATACAAACACTAAATTGGTGTTGCTCCAATTTAAGTAGGAATAAACAGCTTTGTAGATAGGCCTTGGATCATAGCTTGGAGCCGGAAGGAATGGTAGCCAGAATACAATAAGCCAATCCCTTGCTTTTGCAGATGAGGAAACTGAGGACCAGAGAAGGGAGGTGACTTGTCCAAAGTCACACAACTAGAAAGTGGCAGAACCCAGAGTTTGAATCCAGGTTCTTTGACTCCAAATCCAGAACTCTTTCTACTACACCATGCCTTTGTTCTTCTATTCACATTTTATTTTATTTTATTTTCCTACAAACCTTTCTATAAAGCAATGTTTCTCAAACATTTTCAATCAGTGAACCACTTCTATGAATTAAACTTAATTTATGAATTAAACTTTATAAATTAAACTTAACTCTCTCTCTCTCTCTCTCTCTCTCTCTCTCCATATTTTTAAAACCCCAAAATCCTCACCATCCCTTAGAGGCAGTTATGGGACACAATGGATAGACTGGTGGGTCTGGAGTTAAAATGACAAGTTGGCCCTGGACAAGTCACCTAATCTTGACTCAATTTCCTCAAAAGTAAATTGGAGATAATAATACCTCTCCAGTTTTCTTGTGATAATCAAATGAGGTAATATTTTTAAGCATTTAACCCAGTTTATGGCACATAGTAGATGCTTAACAAATATTTATTTCCTTTTTCCACTTACTTTTTAACTTTACTAGATATAAAACTGGAAAAACAATGGCAAGACACCAATAAGGACTATCATAAATAAATTTTTTATTTCTCTGAAAACAAGTAGACATCCTCGTGTATACAAAGCATTATAACAAGAACCTTGCCCTCCCTCACTCACTACTACTGAGTGCCCTCTCAGGCCACTAGTCCCCAGCCCATAATTTGAGAAGGACAGTAATCAATCAAAGAATATGAATGAGGACATGGAATAAGAGGAGAGCGTTCTCTCCACAGTAAGTGATACAGACATATACTGAGTAATCAAATTCTTCCAAAAGCCCTCTTCTGTGGGAGGAGAGAAGATCATTAAAGAAATATGGCTCAGCCCTACAGACTCACATACATGACTAACTAGACATTAGATTACCAGGCAATTTACTTCATAATTTCACTCATAACTGAAAGCAAACATATGCCATTTCAGAGAACTTGTATCTACATTCTATCACGAACATCAAAAAGCTCACCTATACACAGGGGAAAGTTGATGGAAATGCAGGAAAGGATCTGTTTTCATTAGGTCCATCAGTGGCTGGTTGTTGTTTGTTGTTGTTGTTGTTGTTGTTGTGTTTGCCTTTCCCCTTAAGGGAAAACCAGAGTATTGAATTCTAAAATCTCTGCCCAGCAGGTGGGCCCCTCCAACTCGCTGTGAGAGACATATCACACTTGGCTGTGTTGAGACACGATTCTCAGATCCCTGTTCTAAATAAAAATAGTTGTGTGGAGAGAAGATCACCTTCAAATATATCACATTCGTCTATTTTTCTATCCCACACACAACCAAATGAATAATACTACTTTTATCCCCATACATTATCCAGAACCTGCTTAAGACCTCCCAGTTCAATGAAATTCACTTCAATGAAAATAGTCAAATCCCTGCTATACGTAGGGAATTGTGCATTGTGTCTAAAGCATTTTGAGAAAAATATTTCAAAAGTAAATTGTAATCATGAAATATAAATTACAAAAGCATATTATCATTTGATGGTTACAAACTCAGGCTCTGAAACTCAAGGATACAGGAGTACCTTTGAGACATTTCAAAACTCACAAGGTTGATAACTTCACTCTCTTCCCTTAGAACAGAAAATAAACACAGAGGCTAAGGATCAAGGCCATTTATTGGGCCTCGTAGTGGAAAAGACATCATATTCCTTACCTTTCCCTCATGGTCTCTCACTGGATCCCATGAGCACAGCCCAAGAATGAACAGAACAGCTGAGGAAAAAGAAACAACTTCTTCCTATACCCACAAATGCGCTGCTCACCTTGCTTAGTGTCATGACCCAGTACATAAACTGATAGGTTTGAATGGCTCCAGTACTGGCACAAATCTAAGATGAGAGATGTTCATCTTTGGTAGAGAAGGCCTTTGGTGAAAGGTAGCTTCACACAGCAAAATAATTCAGATCTATTGAATGTGCCAAACAATTAAAATGTACTTAAATGCTCTATGGGCTAGGAAAATTGGTGCTTTCTTTTTCTTCTATTTATTGCCTGTCAAAACCCCTTTTATTTACAACAGCTCTTTTTGTGGTAGCAAAGAACTGGAAACCAAGGGGATGCCCATCAACTGGGGAATGGCTAAACAAACTGTGGTATATGAATGTAATGGAATACTACTGTGCTACAAGAAATGAGGAGCAGACAGATTTCATTATGACTTCAAAAGACATATATGAACTGATGCTGAGTGAGGGGAGTAGAACCAGGAGATCATTATACACAATTACAGACTCACGGTATCTGTAAGGACTCACTTTGATAGACATGGCACTTCTCATCAATGCAAGGTTCAAAAACAGCTCCAAAAGACTCATGATGGAAAAAGCTATGCACATCCAGAGAAAGAATTATGGAGTCTGAATGCAGATTGAGGCAATTATTGCTCTGGTTTTTTTCTTCTGTTTTGGTTTCGTTTCTTCTTTCTCATGGTTCGTTCCATTGGTTATAATTCTTCTTTACAACTGGACTATTACACAAATAAGTTCAATGCAAAGGTATATGCAGAACCTGTATCAGATTACATGCTGTTTGGGGGTGAGGGGGTGGAGAGGGAGGGAGAGAAAATTTGGAACTCAAAAACTTCTGGAACTGAGTGTTGTAAACTAAAAATAAAAAATAAATTAATAAAAAAGGAAAAAAAAGAAACAATAACAAAACCCTTTTCAAGGCAGTATCAGTGAGACTGGTAACTTTGACTGGCTCAAGAAACCTAGTACTGCCAGGGAGTTAAAAGCAACATTTTCAATAAAATATTTGAGCCCTGGGAAATGTCAACCTACAAAACAACCAAAAGATCAGGTATTAGAACTCAACTTTTCCAAGAGAGAATAAGGGTTAATGAACAGATGTTTTTCTCAATGAGCCAAGGAAAATTTCCAGGTTCATCTGTAGTAAATCCATTGAGGTCCGTCCATTCCTGGAAATGTTACAAGTCAAAAAACACAAAGGGCCAGGATAGCCACAGACACTATAATTGGTGCTTTAATAATAGTCTGATCTCTTACTAGAGGACTTCCTTTTCTCACTGATGCTGCTGACTTTCTTGTTTTTATTTTGTATTATTATAAAAACAGAGCAGCAGGAAGTTACCTCTGGGACAGTATTTGGTGGGGCTGCTTACAACACATTGCAACAATCTCTCCTCCTGTGAGTGTCCTGTGGACTAGATGTCTCTTAGATGTTAAAATAGCACAGTTTCTCTACTGCTTTTGGCAGGCTGTTTCTCAGATATCAAGTGGATAGTGAAGGATTTCTGGATTGGGGAGAGTCAGGGAGGTGGAAGAAAGGAGAGGCTCCAGGTAACCTATATGCAAAGTTAATGTCTGTTCAAACCAGGAACAGCAGGGCATGACCTTCATAAATATCTTCCTATAGACACAGCTTAAAATATAGTGTTCCAGTGGTGCTTAATGGCTGGGTAAATAAACCCTGTGCTTTTTTATGAGCTGTGTGTGTGTGTGTGTGTGTGTGTGTGTGTGCGCGCGCGCGCGCGCGCATGCATATGGAACATTGCTAAGCATGATTACAGAATAGTTCATCCAAACTGAATGTTAAACCAATGGGAGGATCTTCTCGCTTACCACTACCTCAGTGTCCTGATATTAATCAATCAACAAGCATTTATTAAGTCTCTATGTCAGGCATTGTGTTAGTTAGTCTCTGGCTGTTAAAATACAAAAATGAGACATCCTTGACTTCAAGAAGCTTGTAGGTTTCAGGGGATATGTGGACTTGGATGAGAAAAAGGTATCATAATATTTCATAAAGTAATTGGTTTCCTTTGTAATACTATATATTTTACTTTATTCATTTAAAAATGTGATTCTGAGAAGGGGTCCTTGGCTTCACCAGACTGGCAAAGAGGTTGTGGCACAGAATAGATTGACAAAAGGCCTCTTACAGGAGATGGCACTAGAGCAGAAACTTGAAGGGAACCAAGGAGTTCCAAAAAGAAGGGGTGAAGAGGCAGAACATTCCAGACAGAGAGGACAACCTACGTAAAGGCATAATGGGATATGGAATGTTGGTAAACAGCATGCAGAATAGCTGAATTCAGAGGTAGTATTGTATAATCAGTCTAGAAAGAGTTTGGAGTGAGTCTGAGAAGGACATTAATTGTCAAAGGAAGGAGTTTACATTTTAACCTAAAGTCAATGGGGAGCCACATAAGATTCTTGAGCAGAAGAGTGATATGATTGGAACTACACTTTAATAATATCAATTTAGAATCTATGTGAGAGATTGGAAAAAGCAGAGAGTGAATGTGGGGAAAGCAATTAGGAAACTATTTGAATAACCCAGACAAGAAATGATTGGTCCCTGGTCTAGGGTAGTTGTGGTATGAGTAGAGAGAATAATAGCTGGCATTTTAATCATGCTTTACGTTTCAAAGAGCTTCACAAATATTAAATCATTTTTAATGGGATGAACACAAGGTCAATAATATTGGCAACCTACTGGATATAGGAAGGGGGAAGAATAAGGAGTCAAAGATGATTCTTGGTTTCTGAACCTGGACATAGGAAGAATGGAGGGAAGGGAGCAGAAGAGGCAGGTTGAGAGGGAAAGATAGAGTTCTGTTTTTGATGTGTTGAGTTTGAGTTCCTAAATGTAACAGCAACCAAGTTAGCACACCTAGGATGACCTGATAGCATAGATTTTTTTTT
>CM053622.1:284514360-284530172 GCA_028646595.1 Phalanger gymnotis
AAGGAGCCTATGGAGACATTTCAAGGGGTCTGTGAACTTGGATGGAGTGAAAATTATATTTTGTTTCATTTTTACTATTTACTTTATCATCCTACATTTTTTTTATTTGATTCATTTTAAATGCTGAAAAGAAGTCCATAGGCTTTACCAGACTGCTAAAGGAGTCATGACAATAGAAAGGTTAAGGGTCCCTTCATTCCAGCAAAAGAGAGGCTTCTAAAACATGACAGAAATACTCACCTTTCCCCTTTGTGTCTGGCATCTCATTTAAAAGTCAGAATTAATAAAAGTAGGACCATTAAATACCCATGGTGACTAGGACTAGGGGTGGGTGAGAAAAGGAGGAAGTTACATGGAAATTTCAGAAATACTATATCCTCTTTGTCAGATCAATTAGTCCACAGCCTGAGGGCCAAATGCAGCTTGCAGCCTGATTGTGAGCAGCCCTTGAGCTAAGAAAGTACCTTATATTTTTAAATACAATAAAACTTTATTTAAAACTTTATTTAAACTTTATTTAAAAAAGGTAAAAACCATGGGGCCAAATGCTTGACATAGTTTGTGTAGCCCTGTCTAGTCCAAGCAATGATGAAATTAAGAGGTTTTTTTTTTTTCTTAACAAAACCCTAGTGAGAGGAGGCAATGTGGTACAGTGGAATTGGCTCTGGAGTCAGAGAACCTGGGTTTGAATCCTGCCTCAAACATTTTCTGTATGATGTTGGACAAGTTGCATAACTTCCTTGCACCTCAGATTCTTCACATGTAAAATGAGAGTTGGAATAGATATCCCTACGATCCCTTTCTACTCAAGAGCTGTGATCCTGTCTGAAAGGGAAGTTGAGACTTGTTACTCTCCTGCCCTCCAATGATCCCTGAATAATGTTTCCTAGTGAGCCTTAAAAGTCTTTTCAGCAGAGTAGATATCATGTTGAATTTGTAGTCAAGAAGACCTCAGCTTATTCATTTGTGTGACCTTGGAAAAATCATTTAACCTCTCTGAGTCTGTGTCTGGGGATAAAGGGAATTTGCAGAAGAATTGGATAATCCAGTTATTGCTCAAAGCAATAGGAACTTTTATTTGGTATGTTTGAGGGAAGACCCAAAAGGGAAGGTCACAAACATGAACAAAGGAGGCATAAAAACAAAAAGAGAGGCTGAGAGTAGCCAAGGAGCTACACTACATTGAGGTAAGACCTTCCATCTCTAAATTAGGGTCTCTAATTGACCTCATTCACCTAGAGGCCAAGGCTGATACCTCCAAAGCAACTATCATCAAGATTCAAGGAGAATATACAAAGAGGGATGTAGCCAGTAAATGTTAAACATGGTCTCCAAGGCTGTAATAGGAAGAGGGAAGTCCATGATGGTTTGGAATTCCCAGATTTTTGCTTCACAGCAGCTCAAGGGTCACCCTAGGAGTCATGGAAGCTCTAGAATGTAACTCATGGTAGTTCCTAGAAGCTGAGGATGGGGAAACACATCCTCAGAGTATCAGAATCAGAGTTCCTCTGAGGTTTACTAGGGAAAATGCCTTAGCCTGAAAGGACCAGGGTCTCCCATTGCATCATGGACCATCTCCAGTTTCCCTGATGAATATCTGGTCACTGGACCTCCAGATGGCTCTGTGACTTTGCACAGCCCTCCCTCACTCAAATTAAAGCCGACTACTTTCCTGATGTCATGGTCCTCTTTGAAAACAAAGGACAAACACAACCAACAAGGGAAAAGAACTATTCCACTCAATTGCTTTTTTTTTTGATTGCCTGCCCCTTAGGTCATAGTCAGGGAGCAACCAAAGAGTAAAATGGAAGTGTCTGGCTTATATTGTCTCAAATATAAAAGTTTCCATATGTGGAGGGGGAAGAGGAGAGGAATGAGGAATGTTCCAGAAAAAGAGCAATACCAAAGGGAAGGAGGAATACGCAGAAGGAGGAGAAATGCCTAGGAAACAGACAGCCAGTTCGATACAGATCTTTTTTTTCATACTGTAACAGAAATGACAATAGCACCTACTGATGTGAGGATCAAATGCAATAATGAATCTAAGGCACTTTGCAAATCTTTAAGTGCCAGATAAATTCTAACTAAAGTTATTATTTTTATTATAATATCACTAAAGTCAGGATAGTAATACTAGCGAGGTAAGGGAATGGCTGCTGTCCCCTACTTTTCCCATCTGGGTCACTTAGCCAATATCCTCACTTCACTGGCAGGCCAATATGATGTAGCCAAATGAGTACTGCAATTGTAGATAGAAGAGGCTTGGGTCTTAATCCTGACTTCAGAATTCATTAAAAAGTCATCCTGGGCAAATTATTTAACCTACCCCAGTTTCCTCATTTGTAAAATGGGAAGAATATATATATATGTATATATTATTTGTAGACTTTGTAATATTATATGAATATCACATTTCGTTATTAGTAATGTTACCACTATCTCCAAAAGCGGATTGCAAAATACAATTCCGTGTAGTTCCCTTCAACCCACCTATCACTTTGACCCACCATTTACCATGAAACCACTATTGGGATTTTTTTAAGGTTCAGAAAAAATAGCAAATCTTATAAACTTTCTCCAAAATGTGTTTTAACATTTAGTGAAAAAGATTCCAATGTCTGTAATGGATTGGTCACTAAATTTCTCACTGTTGTTACTTGTGAACCAAAAGCACTGTATCCACACTCAAAAATAAACTCCTTCAATGATTAAGCATTTATTATGTTCCAGGCACTATACTAAGTCTTGGAATACAAGATGATATTCCCTGACCTTAAGCAGCATACATTCTCATAAGAGAAGACAACACAAAAAAGAGAGATAAGATTTTGGGGTGAGGGTATATACATATATATATATACACATATGTGTGTGTGTGTATGAATATATATGTGGGGGGGGTGTACATATACACAAGTGTATGTGTATTTATAGAGCTCCTAGGTTTTATTTGAAATTCTCCAAGCATTCAACAACAAAAAAATTCAAATAAATCTTCAGAGAGGTGTGTTTATTTTCTGTATAAAAAGCAGATGTTGTAATGGAATTTCTGTCAGAACCCTCATGTGGCTCTACAAGGAACAGGCAAATGTATTATTTAACTATGTTTAGATGAAATGCAAATCAGGGAAGAAAATGAGAAAGGAAAGAAGGAAGGAAGGAAGGAAGGAAGGAAGGAAGGAAGGAAGGAAGGAAGGAAGGAAGGAAGGAAGGAAGGAAGGAAGGAAGGAAAGAAAGAAATGAAAAATTATTCCATGCACAGTATTCTTCATGCATGGAAACACAATCTAAGGGGAGATTTCCAATAGGGCTGCTCGGAAGGCTTGAAAAACTGTAAAATGATGAAATGAGATAGCAATTATGCAATGTGAATTACCAGTCTTTCTCACATTTACCCAACCACGTGAGTAATTTTCTTTGATTTTTCATTTATAAGTTTTACTATAGTTTCAAAGATTCCTGATGAGAGAATGAGGGAGGGAGGCAAGGAGGGAGAGAGAGAGAGAGAGAGAGAGAGAGAGAGAGAGAGAGAGAGAGAGAGAGAATGTCCCTCCAGAGAAGCCAAGATACTTAATGCCATAAAAAACCACTTTTGATTATCCCTTCTGTGCCTTTAGTCTCACTCTCCTCTTACACTCCAATTTGCATCTATCAGTTCCTTCAAATCAAGCCCAAGATTCACCAAGATATCATCCCTAATTCCACTCTGACAAGTCCTCTAATTTACACCATAATCATGATTACAATGTGTGTCATATTCTCTTTCATTCTTCCTTCATTTCTTAACAGTTTGTTTCATATAGACATGTTTTGCATTTCAGCTGAATTATAAGTACCTTTAGGGCCAGGGAATGGGTCTCCTACATTTTTGTATATACCCCTAGCACCAAGAAAATACAAGACACAAGCATAAAAGCAATGGGCCACTGCTGGGTACACAGGGACCCAAATGAATGCTTATTTAGTGGGTGAATGAATGAACAAACAAATGAATGAATATGAGCAAAAGAAATTAGCACATAGGGAAAATATGTATCTAAATATGGTGGTACACTAACTGATCTTCAAAAGCTTTTCTTTTCCTGACAAATTTGAGTGACTCTCTTTGGGAGAAGAAGGCATCCATTTGGGGAATAAAAAGAGATCCTGTTTCTATACCCAAAAGAAAATGAATGAGACAGCTAAAACAAAAAAGCACACCAATTTTTAACAGCTCTTTCCCGTCCCACCTAAGGTTCCTGTGATATATCAGCAGCCTTTAAGGTGACAAATCACTTTCCTTTAATTAGCTCTACTTCAGACTAACTGCCCCCAAACAGATGCTTGCAAAGCTACATTTACTACAACTGATAGTCTTTAAAAAAGTGATCCACAACTTGGGGGTCTATGCAATTCCATCAGGTTCTATTTCTGGCTCTGACACTGATTCATTCTGTCACTTTAAGAAAGTTACATCACCTTCTATATTGGAAAAAAATATACTCTATAAATACAGTGTGTTCACATTGGTTCCCATTGTATGCAATAGTCACCATATGCAATCAGAGAATATTTCAACCATCAATATCTTGTAATCCAACCCTTTGTTAATCTGATTCTTTTAAAATATATAAGCAACTTTTCTCCTCTTGGAGGCATGTGTGTTTTCATAAAGTCTTCTAAAGCATAATAAACCTTTCTCAGATATAAGGTTGACAATGTTCAGAAAGTTTGTCTTTTAGTGTCCAGACTAGATTATATGTTAAAGAGTGATACTTCAAGCCTGACACCTATTTTAAATGCTTCTATTTCTTATTTCAGCCAATAACTCAGTTTTGTAGTTAATTTGTTATTTTGGGATATGAACACAGATCTGTAGACTGTAATTTATGGATACAGCTGCTAATGTTTATCTGAAAGTAAATCCCAGTTTTATCTAGGTTATGTTCCATGTGCAGACACATGACCATTTGCAGATAGGGGCACATTGGTCCAAGCGTTTAAAGCTTGATGTTTTAAAAAATATCCTCTGAGTTGACTTGTTTATGCTCTATTGCCCAAGTCAGAGGAAGTGTGAGAATCTCATTCCTTTTCCTGCCTCTTTGCCTTTGAAAAAGCTGTTTGCCTTTCTGGAATGTTCTCCCTCCTCACTTGCATCTGTGTTTTGGAATGCCAAGCTTTTTTCAAGGGTCACTTCAAATGTCATCTTGTCCAAAAAGTTTTTCCTGATTCCTCCTGTTAGTTCTTTATACATATATACACCTAGAAAATATTTTATTTCTATTGTATACATATTTATATAATCTCTGTACATGTGGTTTACTCTTCCAGAAGAATGTAAAAAGTACATTATATGAATACCTTTTGAACTAATTTGAATTGAATTGCATTATCATATTTTCATTTTCAAGATATACATACATTTTGTTAATTTTGAAAGGTTCTAAATTGATCACTACACTTAGAAAATATTTGTTTACTCATGGGTATGCCTGTTATATGTAAATTGGCAATTTTGAATATATGAGGAAAAATATGTTTATTTTTGATTCTAGTTATTGGGACAAGAACTCACTATTCCACAAAAACTGATGGAAAAACTTAAAAGAAATTATCTGGTCAAAACTAGGTATAAGACCAACCTCTCATGTAACATATAAGACAAGTTCTAAATGGACACAGGATTTAAAGAGTGAAATCATAAACAAAATAAAGGAACATAGAAGAAATTACCTGACAGATCTATGCCTAGGGCAAAAGTTCATGACTAAACAAAAGAGATGATTATAGAAGATAAAATGGATTTGATTTAAAAATTCCAATTACATAAAATCAATAAGAATTACACATACATAAGCAATATAGTTTAAATTACCAGAGAAGCCAAAAATGGGGGGGGGGAATCTTTATAGCAAATTGCTCTGATAAATGTTTCATTTCTAAGATGTGTGATTCAAATTACAAAAATAAGAGCCATTCCCCAATTGATAAAGGATAAGAATAAGTATTTTTCAGAGGAAGAAATAGAAATGATCAATGAAAAAACGTATTTTAAAAACCACTAATAATTAGAAAAATGAAAATTAAAACAACGTGATGTACTACCTCAAGCCCATCAGACTGGCAAAAATGACAACAAAAGGAAAATGACAAATGCTAAAGAGGCTCTGGGGAAATAGGTACATTCATATATGATTGGTAGAAGTGTGAAGTGCTCCAGACACTGTGTAAAACAATTTGTAACTATGCCCAAAAAGCAATTAAACTGGGCATATTCTTTGACCCAAAGATAATGCCACTGTACCCATGTGTAAAATATATCTGTGTGTGTAAATTATGTATATATATATATATACATATATATATATATATATATATATATATATTCCTCTTTTGTAGTGGCAAAGAATTGGAAACTGAGAGGATAGCCATCATCTGGGGAATGGTTGAACACATGGCTTGTAAATGTGATGGAATATTATTGTGCTGTAAGAAATAATAAATGAGGATGGTTTTGAAAAAAACTGGGCAACACTTGTATGAAAATATAAAAATGAAGTGAACAGAACCAGGAGAAAATTTTATACAAAAATAATATTATAAAATAAGCAACTTTAAAAGACTTATGAATTCTGATCCACACAATGACCAACCATACTTCCAAAGGACTCATGAAAAAACATGCTGCCCACCTCCTGACAGAATAGTTATGGACTCAGTGTGCAAACTGAAGTATATTTTCTTTCCTTTATTTTTTTCTTTTCCTTTCTTTCTTTTGTATATGTCTATTGCAGAAATTTGTTCTGTTTGAACATGTCTGTTCATGTGTATGTAGACACACATATCACATACACATACACATATACATATATATGCATATATATAATGGATTTTTTCTTGCCTTCTCAAAAAATAAGGGAAGAAGGTGGGAGGGAGAGAATTTGGAACAGAAAATAAATTAAAATTTAATTTTAAAATAAGTTTATTTACAAGGGACTTCTCATTATTAATCTTTTATCCTTTTTCACAGAAATACATGATAAGACAAATCCTAAAAATAACTCATTCTTTCTCAATACTTAACAGCAAATGCCATTTTACCCCTCTATTAGATAACAAGAGTTTCTAGGAAGCATGACATCCCTGGACACAATTGCCAATTAATACAAAATTACATGTATCATTTGTTTTTTTTAATAAGTTGGTCCATTTTAGTAGGAAATTATTTATATGAAAGGCAATATTATTTGTTCAACAAGGACAATGAAGTTTTCTTTTATATAAAGGAAGAAATAACCCACATGGAAAAGAAAGGGGAACAAAGATCTTTGAGGGTGCCCAGGAAATTCTCTGCTGAGAGGTTAAAAGGGATCAGTGGCTTAAACTGAAATAGCCAATGCAGAGGATGTTTAAATATTTCAATATATATTTGATTTCATTGAAATGGACACTTTTTCCAATGGTACAGATTATAATCCATTTATACCTTCTTTCTCATGTAGTTTGACTCTCATCCATATCTTCCATTAAGTTTCAAATAGGGGTCCACTCAATTTTCTGGCACCTTTCTCTAGCTCTTTTGATAATGTCTGAATACCAGTGGAGTATGTAGATTTCTTAAGTTTTCTTTGGTCTCACCACATGATCAACCCACTTTCATTTCTAGTTATACATATTTCTCTGATGACATTTTTCACATGTTCTGGACAATTCTTCATTGTTAATTCATTCATACCCATTATGTTCCTCTCCCTTGCTATCTGGAAAATGAATTTGTTGTGTACAAAATGAGACAAAAACCTACCTGATAGTGATACACCCTAATGACCTCTACCTATTTCTTCCAATTCATATAGGAATTGATACCATCAGAAAGATGAATACAAAAATCTGTAAAGACAATGAAGTCCTAGAAAAGAAACTGAAGGAATTAAAGAAATAGATAGCGATTTTTATTATTACTTCTGATTAAAAGTATAGACTTCAGAAGACCAATCAAAACCCTAAGGTAGCAGTTAGCTAAGAGACTGGTGTCAGAGAATAGTATTTAGCTTTCTTGATCAGAACTTAATAAATGAAAATAATGGGCTCATCACCAAGGACAAAATATATCTAAGAAGGACCAGAAGAATTCTATTTATCTGAAGTATTACCGATCATATCAAGAGGGCTTCAAACTGAAATCAGAGATTTCAAACTAATAGCAGCAATGACAAGATAGAAGATGAGAGAAAAGAACAGTCATGTCTGGGGCTGGCTACATGGAAGAGACTTTCATATAGACTTTAGTTAGGAGTTCCAAAGCTGAACAGGTTGACTTTTCAAGAGCACATTCACAAGAGGTATGTATCAGAGTCTGTGGCATAAGCAGTAGGGCAGAAAATGAGATAACCAAAGAAAATTATGCAAAGGTTTAAGGCTCTGAGGAGGAAGAGATCATGAGCAACTGAGGAATCAGACTTTACGGACGAAAGCCACCTGAGTTGGACTTAGAAGGAAGATGAGGATTTTGAAAAGTAGGGAAAAAAAGAAAACACATTCTCCAAAGTGGATGTAGCATGAGTAAATACAAAAAGGTAGTTGGTGGAGTAAAGTACTGAGAGGAAACCAAATAGTCCAATTTGGCTGGACCATAAAGTTCCCAAAGTAGAGTGGTATAAAATAAAGGATTGAATGATCGTTGGAATCTAGATTGTGACGGCCTTAAAAGAAAGCCTTAAAAAAGTTCTATTTTATTTGTAAAACATAGGAAGCTATGAAAGGCTTCTGAGTAGAGGAGGGGCATGTACTTTAGGAAGTCTCTCATGATATTTTTAGAGATAAGAAGGAATGAAATGAACAAAATAATAGTATGAATGGACGGGATCAGAAATGGTAGAACAAAAAAGTGGTGATTAATGGAGTGATTTCAAATTGAGGGAGGCATCTAGCACAATTGTACTATACTCTGTGTTCTATTCAACATTTCTTTTATCAATGACTATGATGAAAGCAAGCATAACATACTTATTAAATTTGCACACGTTTCAAATATAGGCAAGAATTTAGAAAGGTAAATATCAAATATAAAGGGTAAATATAAAGTAGCTCAATGGATAGAGTTCTGGGCCTGGAGTCAGGAAGACCTGAGTTCAAATCCAGCCTCACACATTTAAAAGCTGTGTGACCCTGGACAAGTCATTTAACCTCTATTTACCTTAATTTACTAGAGAAGAAAATGGCAAACCACTCCATTATCTTTGCCAAGAAAACTCCATGGCCAGTGTTAAATTTTGGCAGAATGATTAATTGAGGCACAGCATCTGCCTGAATAAAGGGAACAGAGGAAAACAGCTCAAGTGCAAAAGCCAGAAGCATTTATTAAGCAAGTACAACACATGCACACGGGAGCAGTAGACCTAGTCCCGGCTGGTCCAATGATTAGGTTTTATGGAGTGGTTTATATGTTTTTACAACAAATGGAGGTAGGAGAATAAGAGAAGTACAGAGTACTCACAACTAGGATGTCTGTGCAAGCTCTGTCAGTATGGGGCTGATATGAACCAGTATGAGCCAACCCTGTGTTTGCTGACACAGAATTATTCTGGCTTCACCCAGTGAACACTGGTATGTCAAGCTAGAACAACATTCATCCCACCTCCTGATTGACTGATCCCAGTTCCCAGATTATTTCAGCCTGTCCTGGATAATAAGGGAGCTCAGGCAAATCAAAGTGATTAACAAACTCATTCATTCCATTTCCACGACAATATGATCCACAGGTTCACAAAGATTCATAAAAGACCAAACAACAACAAACATGAAGTTCTATATTAATAAATCACACAAAGTATAGCATAGGGGAAATGTGGCTAAGAAACTGTTCATGTAAAAAAAAATCCTCCTGGATTCAGCTGACTGCAAAGACAATAAAAAATATCCATCATCATCATCATCATCATCATCATCATCATCATCATCATCATCCTCATTGTTAGTTATGGCGGCAGTGGTTGTAGTAGTGTTTTGTTGTTATTAGTAGTGTAATATGGAAGCCACTCACCTCACAAAGAGCAAATGCAGACATTTTTGATCCAAACCTGCGATTTCATTCGCATGGGGAAGTGCCAATGAGGAAACTTCTATCAATGAAAATCAGCAACAGTTCTGCAATTTATGATCTTAGACAGTAGTCGGAGACACATTGATGGTTAGGTTTCTTGCTCAGGGTCACATAGGCAGTGTGTCAGATAAGACCTTTGAATCCAGATATTCGGGCTCCAAAGCCATCTCTTTATACACTATACCACATTATCTCAAATAGAATTTTAGACTGCATTTAATCAGAACCATCATTCCCATGATAAAGAAGTGATCATCATAGGATCAGAGATTTCTAGGTGGAAAAAAACTTAGAAGTCATGGAATCCAATAGACTTTATTTTATTTACAGACTAACAAATTGAAGAGTTTAAGCAGCAAGATCACTTAGGAGATTAAATTTGAATCAAGATCTCTGATGCCAAATCCAGAACTTTCTTTCCAATCCCCCACTCTATGCTCTTCTCTGGTCTAAAGTATCTAAAGCAGGGCTGTCCAAAATGTGGCCCAATGACCTCATGTGGCCTGCACAGCAATTAATTTGGCCTGCCTACAAGCATAGAAATTTACATAAATGCTTCAGTAAAAGAAGCCAAGCTACTGCAGAGCTTTCACTAAAACAGCAAATCAAAATATATTGTTTATTGTTTCAATAAAAACCTAAGGTTGGACAGCCCTGATCTGAAATAAAGTGCACCAAGAGCTAATATATTATATCCTACTCTGGGTAACACATCTTGGTAGGGGAATTGGCCAGATGGAATGTGAGCAATATAATGAAATTGATGCATTTCATTCAAAACAAACTGAAAGAACTGAGGATAAAGAATAGGAAGAGATGCAATAAGGCTGAATATTCCACAAAGTGATTAATCATACACTGCTAAAACATGGTTGCACCCCAAAGGAGCAGGTCTTTATTTAAAAAAAAACACTAAAACAATATAACTTACTGATATTTAAACACATTAAGAATCATTGGCCCTCTCTTAAAGAGTAACAAAGCCAAGACAATATGGAGTCATAATAATGAATACACATGGGAGAGAAAAATTATAAGTTTCATATCTGAAGGCAGAGAAAAACAAATATCCCATTCCTATTGAGAAAGAAATATTACTTCCCAAGAAATGAGGATTCACAATGAATTCACCTCTCCATATAGGCAGCCTATTACACTAGAAGGAGTTATGGATTGAAGGCATTAAAACCACTCTAATGCCAAGTGTACCACAAAAAAAAGCTTTGCATAGCCAGAAGCGAGATAGTTTACCACTCTGAGCCTCGTTTCTATTATGAGCTATAATTCATGAAATTTGGGATCCAGTTTCAAAATCTTTGTAAGTCATACCTGAACATTTTGTACTGTCTAATAGCTGTAACCAGGGAATGGCTATCGACAATTCAGCTAATTAATATCTTGGTTGTATAACTATGATAGAGGACAATCATTTCTCTCTCTAATTGTGATTCTTTGCTTTGATAACAACTGTCATTATGTTTAGATATTTAGAAAGCTCAACCCTTTATTTACTGATTTGAAAACAAAAGAAAAAAACAATAAAATATAAAAATTAATTAATGCTTTATAGGTGCAGGGAAAAATTATCTTTAGCACGGTACAAACATTTTAAGCATTCTTTTTTCTGAAATAAAAATAGAATCCATATATACATATGAAATTCAAATATATTATTTTATTTTGTTGGCATTAATGAGTATAATAAACTGAGACCTCTACTAAAATAGAAAAATAATTAGCAAAAATAGTTGGCAAAATATAGTTACCTAATGTAATATAAATCTGATCAAAGATCTTCCCAACACATTCAGCAGGTCTCAGATGGGCCTTGGTGGGAAGGCCTGATTATGTCTTTGTTTGTAAGTAGGCCCCAAACCCCCACTTACTAGGTGCTAAGCCCATGTGGGCCTGAAGCCCTCAGGGTCCTAAGGAGAGTTGGTAAGACCAGAGCCAGTGTTATGTGCCTGAGTTCTAGTCAATCAGATGATGGCTAGGACTGTATAAAAAGAGAGCCTAGAACTGGGAGGAAAGGTTTTTTTTTTTCTTTTCATCATAGAAAACAAATATTGCAAAATCTATATCTGAACACCATATTTTGTGGAACAGTAGAAAAGAGATATGTATTCCTTTCTAATTGATTTCAAATATATAACCTCTAATTGTCTCTTTTAGGAATACATTCATTATGTGTTATGCAACTAATAAATGAACATCAAGAAAATAATCACAGGAGTCAATATGGCAGTGTAAAAACAGGGACTTGCTTGAGCTCTCCCTCAGATCCCTCCAAATACCTATAAAATTGACTCTAAACAAATTCTAGAGATATAGAATCCATGAAAAGACAGAATGAAACAAATCTCCACCCCAAGACAGCCTGGATGGTAGCTGGGAAGAGTTTATGGCACCGTGCTGGTAGCAGAGTGCAGCCCAAGTGAGGGTCATGCCAGAACAGACAAGGCCAGAGGACACCAGGTGGAGCAGGCCTCAGGCACTGAATCCCTGAGCTGTGGTGATTTCCAGACTTTTCAACCCATAAAAAAGACAACTTAGCAGGTCAGTGGGAAAACTCTGTTGGACACAGATGAGAGAGGGCATAGCCCAGGCCTCAGCCCCAGGGCTGCTTCCATAGTTCCAGGCCTATAGATGGTGGGGGAATCAAGTGACTGGCCAAAGTGGGAGGACAGGGATCTCTTTGCTGGTGCTGAGACAGGATTCTCTTGCTTTGCCTTTCTTCGATCGGGGTCACAGTCCTGGTTAGTGGTTTTGAGAGGAGGAGGAGCACTGGTGTGAGTGCAAAACCACATAAGCTTGGAACAGAACACTCTCCACTCTGGAAGCAGAATTCTACCATTGCAAAGAGCTAAAAAGTCCAAGTGATTGGCTGGGAAAATGAGGATACAGCATTAAAAAACCACAGACTATAGAATATTACTTTGGTGGCAAATAAGATCAAAACATACACACAGAAGACAACAAAGTCAAAGATCCTACATCAATAGCCTCCAAGAAAAATATGAATTGGTCTCAGGCCATGGAAGAGCTCAAAAAGGATTTAGAAAATCGAGTAAGAGAACTAGAGGAAAAATTGAGAAGAGAAATGAGAATGATGCAAGAACATCGCGAAAAACGAGTCAACAGCTTGCTAAAGGAGACACAAAAAAATGCTGAAGAAAATAATACCTTAAAAAATAGACTAATCCAAATGGCAAAAGAGCTCCAAAAAGCCAATGAGGAGAAGAATGCCTTGAAAGGCAGAATTAGCCAAATGGAAAAGGAGGCCCAAAAGACCACTGAAGAAAATACTAGCTTAAAAATTAGATTGGAGCAAGTGGAAGCTAGTGACTTGATGAGAAATCAAGATATAAAACAGAACCAAAGGAATGAAAAAATGGAAGACAATGTGAAATATCTCGTTGGAAAAACCACTGAACTGGAAAATAGATCCAGGAGAGATAATTTAAAAATTATTGGACTACCTGAAAACCATGATCAAAATAAGAGCCTAGATATCATCTCTCAAGAAATTATCAAGGAGAACTGCCCAGATATTCTAGAGCCAGAGGGCAAAATAGAAATTGAAAGAAGCCACCAACTGCCTCCTGAAAAAGATCCCAAAAAGAAAACTCCTAGGAATGCTGTCATCAAATTCCAGAGTTCCCAGATCAAGGAGAAAATACTGCAAGCAGCCAGAAAGAAATAATTTGAGTACTGTGGAAACACAATCAGGATAACACAAGATCTAGAAGCTTTAACATTAAGGGATC
Source organism: Phalanger gymnotis (assembly GCA_028646595.1). Lineage (NCBI taxonomy): Eukaryota > Metazoa > Chordata > Mammalia > Diprotodontia > Phalangeridae > Phalanger > Phalanger gymnotis. The sequence continues at coordinate 284,528,209 of CM053622.1, forward strand.
AAAGGGCTTGGAATATGATAATCTGGAGGTCAATGGAGCTAGGATTAAAACTAAGAATCACCTACCCAGCAAAACTGAGTATCATGCTCCAAGGCAAAATATGGATTTTCAATATAATAGAGGACTTTCAAGTTTTTTCAGTGAAAAGACCAGAGCTGAATAGAAAATCTGACTTTCAAACACAAGAATCAAGAGAAGCATGAAAAGGTAAACAAGAAAGAGAAATCATAAGGGACTTACTAAGGTTGAACTGTTTTGTTTACATTCCCACATGGAAAGATGATGTGTGTAATTCATGAGACCTCAGTAATAAGGTAGCTGAAGGGAATACACACACACACACACATAGACAGAAGGCACAGGGTGAGTTGAATATGAAGGGATATCTAAAAAAATCAAATCAAATTAAGGGATGAGAGAGGAATATATTGAGAGAGGGAGAAAGGGAGAGATAGAATAGGGTAAATTATCTTGCATAAAAGTGGCAAGAAAAAGCAGTTCATTGGAAGGGAAGAGGGGGCAGGTGAGGGCGAATGAGTGAATCTTGTTCTCATCAGATCTGACTTGAGGAGGGAATACCATACACACTCAGTTGGGTATCTTACCACACATGAAAGTAGGCAGAAAGGGATAAAAAAGGGGACAATAAAAAGGAGGGCAGATGGGGAAGAAGTAATCTAAAGCAAACACTTCTGAAAAGGGACAGGGTCAAGGGAGAAAATTAAATAAAGAGGGACAGGATAGGAGGGAGGGAAATATAATTAGTCTTTCACAACATGACTATTTATGGGAGTGTTTTGTATAATGATACATGTGTGGCCTGTGTGGAATTGCTTGCCTTCTTAGGGAGAGTAGGTGGGGAGGGAGGAGGGGAGAGAATTTGGAACTCAAAGTTTTAAAAGCAGATGATCAAAAAAAAAAAGGTTGTTTTTGCATGCAACGGGGAAATAAGATATACAGGCAACGGGACATAGAAATCTGTCTTGCCCTATAGTAAAGTAAGGGGAAAAGGGATGAGGGGAGGGGAAGGGGGTGATAGAAGGGAGGGCTGACTGGAGAACAAGGCAATCAGAATATATGCCATGCTGGAGTCGGAGTAGAAATGGGGAGAAAATTTGTAACTCAAAATGTTGTGGAAATCAATGTTGAAAACTAAAAAAATATCGAATAAAAAAATCCTAAATTTTTTTTAAAAAGCAGAATTAGCCAAATGGAAAAGGAGGTCCAAAAGCTCACTGAAGAAAATGATTACTTAAAAATTAGAATGGAACAAATGGAAGCTAATGACTTTATGAGAAATCAACAAATTACAAAACAGAACCAAAATAATGAAAAAAATAGAAGACAATGTAAAATATCTCATTGGAAAAACCACTGACCTAGAGAATCAATCCAGCAGAGATAATTTAAAAATTATTGGACTATCTGAAAGCCATGATAAAAAAAGGAGCCCTGGGGCAGCTAGGTGGTGCAGTGAGTAGGGCATGGCCCTGGAGTCAGGAGTACCTGAGTTCAAATCCCGCCTCAGACACTTGACACATTTACTAGCTGTGTGACCCTGGGCAAGTCACTTAATCCCAATTGCCCTGCCTTCCCTCCTACCAGAAAAAGGACCCTAGACATAATCTTTCAAGAAATTATCAAGGAGAACTGCCCTGATATTCTAGAGCCAGAGGGTAAAATAGAAATTGAAAGAATCCACTGATCACCTCTTGAAAGAGATCCCAAAAAGAAAACTCCTACGAATATTATAGTCAAATTCCAGAGTAACCAAGTTAAGGATCAAATACATGGAGCAGCCAGAAAGAAACAATTTAAGTATTGTGGAAACACAATCAGAATAACACAAGATCTAGCAGCTTCTACCTTAAGGGATCAAAGGGCTTAGAATATGATATTCTAGAGGGCAAAGGAGCTAGGATTAAAACCAAGAATCTCCTAACCAGCAAAACTGAGTATAATAC
>CM053622.1:284530672-284566962 GCA_028646595.1 Phalanger gymnotis
GCACAGGGTTAGTTGAATATGAAGGTATGATATCTAAAAAAATAAAATAAAATTAAGGAATGAGAGAAGGATATATTGAGAGAGGGAGAAAGGGAGAGATAGAATGGGGTAAATTATCACATAAAAGAGGCAAGAAAAAGCTGATATAATGGAAAGGAAGAGGAGGTAGGTGAAAAGGAATGAATGAACCTTGCTCTCATCAAATTTGGCTTAAGGAGGGAATAACATACACACTCAATTGGGTATCTTACCCTACAGAAAAGTAGGGGGGAAGGGGATAAGTGGGGGGGGGGAAGTGATAGAATGTAGGGCAGATTTGGGGAGAAGGCATTCAAAAGTAAACACTTTTGAAAGGGGACAGGGTCAAGGGAGAAAATTGAATAAATGGGGGATGAGATGGGATGGAGGGAAATATAGTTAGTCTTTCGCATCATGACTATTATGGAAGTGTTTTGCATACTGATCCGTGTATAACCTATATTTAATCATTTGCTTTCTCAAGGAGGGTGGGTGGGGAAGGAAGAAGAGAGAATTTGGAACTTAAACTTCTAAAAACAAGTGTTAAAATTGTTTTTATATGCAACTGGGAAATAAGATATACAGGCAAGGGGGTATGGAAATCTATCTGGCCCTACCAGAAAGCAAGGGAGAAGGGGCCAGGGTTGGGGGGGAGGAGGAATAAAGTGCTAGAAATGAGGGCTGACTGGGGAAAGGGGCAATCAGGGTGTGGGAGGGTTGGGTTGAGTAGAGAAAATTTGTAACTCAAAATCTTGTGGAAATGAATGTTGAAAACTAAAAATTAATTAATTAATCTGAAAAAACAAGGAAGTCAAATATAGGAAAATGCAATAAAATTCTCTTCGATGGCTCAAATAAAGACAATTCACAAGTAAAAAAAAAATAATCACGAAGAACCAGGATGCCTTTGTCAAGAAAAATCCATAACAAGATAACATAATTTACCTATTTTGTTAACAGTAGTAGTAGGTGACAGATGAGAGAAATGTTCTAGATGCATTTTACCCAGATTGTATCAAGTCATTTGATTTCTCATGCTATCATTTAGGAAAAGATAGAGGAATATGGCTAAAAATATTAAGGTTTTAAGTGGGTTTGGAACTAATCAAATGGCAAGACACAAAGGATAGCCACTAACAGCTCAATATCAGCAGGAAGATGTCTAGTGGAGTGCTTCAAGGATCCTGTGCAATTTGAAATCATAGCAATGACTTAGATGATGGCATAGATGGTGTGCTTTTTATCAGTCTTGAAAAATGAAATGAAACTGAGATTAATTAATGCATTGGATGATAGATAATAGAATCCAAAAAGATCTTATCAATCAAAAATTTTAGAACTCTCATAAGATGAAATTTAGTAGCGCTAAATTCAATGTACTACGTATGATTACAAAAGAAAATTCAATTGCATAGACACAATATGGTAGTATATGTTGCTAGATAGAAATTTTAGGTTTTCCTAGCTTCTTTGATGCTTGGATTTCCTCAGCACTTCTCTCTAGGCCTGGTCTTATTCTGCTCTTGACAATTATTTCCTATATATTCAATTGAACCTGCTCTCAAAATTTCCACTCCTGTTTACTTCCTTGGTAAACTAAGGTGATACAAAACAGCATCAATGTTCAAAGAGATTATAATTTAGATATTGAAGCCAGCCTTGGGTATGTGAAGACTTATAGATAATGTATAATTAAATAATAATATCAAATAATAACATTGATAATAATAAATAATAATATTTCAATGTTTTAATTTATGTATAACTACAGCAACGTGAATATTTCTTTCAGTGATACATATAGTTGGCAACCCATCCATGTTTACCCATCCTGGATGATTTTTGTACATATCTTCTCATAAATTTGCCACAGGATGTTCACCCACCATGCTGGGGACCTTCTTATAAATGTTTTAACATTATATAGGTACTAATAAAGTATGTGGGCTACTCATCATTTCATTTCCAATTTATCTCTCATTTTTACTACATAACTGGCCTTCCTTTTCCAAGTAGCCACATATCTCTCTGATGAAATCCTCAATATATAATTTGTCCTGGGGCATCCTTCAATGATAATTTGTTTCACTTAAAAAATGTTTTATTGATATATTCTGTTGTTACATTACCAACATTTCCTGATTACCCCTGCCATGAGAGCTTTCTTGTGAAAAAATTAAGTAAAAAATAACAACACATTGACGTCATCTGAAAGCATGAATGTCCCACACCCTCAGCCTTCAACCTCTCTATTTTAAGTATTTTATTCTTTTTAACTGACAGAAATTAATTTTCTTTTTTATACTCCCCACACTACACTGGGAAAGGAGAGAAAGAAAAGCAAATTCCTTTTAGCAAATATGTCAAATAGTCAAACAAAACAAATTCTCTCATTGGCTGTGTTCAAAAGATATGTCTCATATATAGCCTAAATCCATCACATCTCTGTCAGGAAATGGATACAATGTTTTATTGTCAGTCCTCTGGAATCATTACTAGTTATTGCATTGATCGGGGATCTTACATTTTTTGACTTTTTGTCTTTACAATGTTGTCATTCTTGTAAAAATTGTTCTTCTGGTCCTGTTCCTTTCATTCTTCTTTGGTTTCACAACTGTCCATTTAAATGATATTGATGTCATGGTATAAATTGTTCTTTTGTTTCTGCTCCTTTCATTCTTCCTTATTTCATAAAATTCTTCAAAATTGTCCATTTCTAAAGTATTGATGTTATGGGATAAATTTGAACTTATACTATAAATTTATACTGCAAATAAAATAAGCCAACTTATTTTCTTCTAGTTATGCTACCTTCTTTCTGCATCTGTTCATATAAAATTTAGCATGTCCCCTCAATATCATTTACATTCTGATTTCTTACAGCACAATAGCATTCCTTCACATTCGTATGCCACAATTTACTTAGTCATTCCTGAATAGATAGGTGTCTCTTTCATTTCCAATTTTCTTGTAGTCTGCTATAAATATTTTTGTCCATAGAAGAACTTTTTTATTCCTTTAACATTTTACCCAATTGTTAAATGGATTATACATATGAACAAACAGTTCTCAAGGGAGGAAACCCATGATATCTATAGCTATATAAAGAATGTTCCAAATTACTATTAATTAGAGGAATTCAGTTAACATCATTCTGAGATTCCATTTCACATGCATCAAATTGGAAAAGATGACAAAAAAGAAAAATGACAAATGTTGGAAGGCCTTGAGAATACAGTCATACTGGTTCAGTGTTGGTGAACTTTTCAATGGGTACAAGTATTCTGAAAAGCAATTTAGAATTATACACAAAAAGTTACAGAAAGGTTCATTTTCATAGAACACTGCTAAGACTATACCCAAAAAGTTATGGGTAATATTTTGCAATCTACTCATGTCTAGCGTGTGCTTCTTGTTGCCCTTTCAGTTATCTACAAATTAATTCTTCAAAGTCTGTAGTATTCAATCATATGTAGGCATATAGCATCACTATAAGAATATTAAGATAAAAATTATTTGTTTGATGGAGAAACTCAGGGTCATTAAAATGTTACACAATTTCCCAAAGTTAATTCAGTCCCACCTCCTTTTGTTTACTTCTAAGAACAGTTTATTTATAATTTGTTGTGTCTGTCCAAGAAATTTATACTGATGGACTAGGGCATTGTCTATATATACAGCTGTTTATCATGGTCTATATAATAGGTGTATTTGTCCACTTGATTAAGCAAACAAGGGATGGGGATTGGATTTGTGATTTTGTTAATATGCAGAACTCCAAGGTGAGGAAACAAGACCTACAAATTAGTCCAGTACCCTTTCTATAAGCATTGAAAAGTTGTATACCTTGCCTAAGGTTATATAGATAATGTTTCAGAAGCAAGGCTGGAGCCCAGGTCTTCCTAATTTTACAGCTGGCTCTCTATTAGTCACCTCTTCAGGTGACTAATAATAAAATATTCAAAAGAATCAACAATAGAAATAGTTCCATAAAGCCAGGCATTATTTGTTGCCAAATGAGTGACTTAGACAATAAACAGTATCAAAGTAAGGAAGAGAGAGATCACTGTTGACTGAGGTAGTTGAATAAATAATATAAACTGATCCCGTAAGATTATTCCCCTAGTGATCTGTGTATGTGTAGAGGAGAGAGAGAACATTTTTTGAGGGTAGAAAAGCACCGAGAAAACATAAAGCATTTTTCTGGGAAAGGCTGGCAAGAATGAAGCATTCTTATAGGAGAGGACGAGTTACTTTTTATATTCCCTTTATTTAGCTTTACAAAATGTTTTGGAAAATATGTATGTAATTTATGTTACTTTTAATGAGTATTTTCTTTCATATTTGAATTTACATCTGTAGCTTAGATGTTTAAAAATCAGTAACATCCCCTACATACACACAGCTGTCTTACACTGGGTGCATCAATGACTGACTTATATTAGGTGTTAGTCAAACATCCTGTCCCATAAAGACACTTCATAAGGAACTGGGTTCTTATCTCTGAGCAATGGCACAAAAGAGCAGCATGAACCCAGACATAGAACACTAATTCCTTCTTTCTTTAGAGTTCAAAAAATGATTGACTTCTCTGGTAGCTAGGTTTGCAATTTTACAGAATACAAATCAATGCAAGGAATCATCATAAAGTGATCAATAAAAATTATTGGCCAATAAAAGAGAACTAGATGGTACAGTGGATGGAGCACTGGGCTTGGAATGAAGAAGACTGATCTTCATGAGTTCAAATCCAGCTTCAAACACTTATTAACTATGTGACCTTGGGCAAGTCACTTAACCTTGCTTGCCTCAGTTCCTCATATGTAAAATGAGTTAGAGAAGGAAATGACAAACTACTCTAGCATCTTTGCCAAGAAAATCCCAAATGTGGTCATGAACAGTTAGACATGACTGAAATAGCTGAACAGCAACGAAAGACATTTAAAGCATTCTCACAAAAGAAATCAGATGTTGGTGGATTACTTGCTTTGTAAATACCACCAAAAGGAGAAATACAAGAAATGTAAATATAGCAACCATGGAAGGCACAAGTAATGAAACATTTCCCAGAAGAAAAAAAAAGTGTGGGGGGGATAAAGAGGAGAAAGATAGCTATGGGGTTAAAACAACAACAGTAACAACAAATAACAACAGAGGGACCGTTAAGAGATTTCATCTTAAAATCCACAATGAGAGAGGTGGAGTTCCAATGACAAATTATGAGGAAGAATTGAAGCTTAGATCCCACAACATACCCCTTCCACAATGATCTAGAAAATGCACAAGGCTTAACTCTGAAAAATCTGAGAAAAAATCACAGCAAACCATTTTTCCAACCCAGGTCTGCTTAAGAAGACAAAGCGAAAGTTCTGCAAACATTGTGAACTGGAACTGGCTAGGATCCACTTGTGAAGGATTTCAAGGACTGAAAATCAGCCTATGTTGGGCATTAGAGCAGGAAATACTGGGCCGGGAAGAGATCCAAAAAGATGCCTGAACTAGTGTGAGGTACAAAGCAGGTGTCATGAGACAGCTCTCTTGCCCACTAATTCTGAGTCAACTTGAGTAGAGAACATTTGCTAACTGTAAAAAACAAGTTCTGATGCAAATAATAGCTATATGGCTCTGATCCCAATAGCACAGAGGGGACCCAGTTTATGCCCAGACCAAAGCCTGCAATGGAGTAACCAGAGCAGGAGTCCTACAAGAAAGGAAACCTGTAGTTTGATCACTCTAAACCTACAACATTTCCCATAAGATTACTAGTGGCTGAGTCAAGAAGCTATCTACTAAAACTTCCAGCCAGGTAAAAGCTAAGAGACCCAAATCTTGGCCAGGAATTTACATAATGCAGACCAGAAAGACAATAAGGAGATTTTGCCATAGATCACAGTACTTTCAATGAAGTAAAAGCTTGCAGGCACCCAACCAGAGCTTTAAAAATAGCAAAAGGAAGCAAGAGGAGACAAACTGAGGCCAGACTTTTTCCCCAGAAGTATCTAAAGGCCAGCACTAATATAAAGTCCAAAATCGAGAAATAGGCTGAGAAAATGAGCAAGTCAAGAATTCTACCATAAAGAACTTAAATGGCAACAGGGAAGCTCAAGAGAGAAGAGTATCATAAAGCAAAAAGAACTGATGTTTAAAAAAATAAACAAAAAAGGGGGGGAATTTAAGAATTATTGGACTACTTGACAGGCATAATTTTTTTAAAAAAAAAGAGCCTAGAAATCATATTTCAAAAAATCATAAAAAACTGCCCAAATCTCTTAGGCAAAAGAAGAGGAAGGATTCCACCAATTACCAAAAGAAAAATAGTATAACCAAAATCTAGCTGCAAGGTCAAAGAAAAAAATATTGCAAGCCACAAAAGAAAGGATTCAGGTACCAAGGAGACACAGTCAGAATTACACATAATGCGTCAACTGTTACTACAAGTGAAAAGAGAGCTTGAAATGCGATAGTCTAGAAGGCAAAAGATCTAGACTTGCAACCAAAAATAACTTACTGAGAAAAATTGTTTAAAAATTGTACATTGGGAAAAAAAATAAAAATTTATGAAATAGAGGACTTCAAGTATTTCTGATAAAAAGAATAGAGCTCAGTAGAATATTTAATATAGGACCAAAGGAGTGAAGAGAAGAATAAAAAGGTAAATAAAACAAGCAATCATGAGGGGCTATACAAGATAAAAGTATTTACATTTTTATTGAATAAAAATACATGAAGCCCTCCCGAACTTTATCATCAGTGTTCATAAAGGAATACTAATTAGAGGGCATGGGAATGATTCCATTTTGACAACCTTAAGAAGAATGCACAGATTGAGGAAGAGGAATATACTGCAAAAGGAGGGGAAGAAAGAGGAAAAATAGGGAAAATTAAAACATATATAGGATGCACAAATAGGAGTCTATATGATAAGGAAGAGGGAGTGGAGAAGAACTGGAGACACTTGAACCTCACTTTCACCTGGACTGGTCAAAAAGATGAAAAACACATACAAAGGGGAATACACACACACACACACACACACACACACACACACACACACCTGACTACAGAAATGTATTTCATCCAATAAGGAAGCAGAAGGGAAAGAGATTAAGGGGAAAAGGGAAGAGAGAGTAGAGTAGATTAAGGGAAGGATTAGTCAGAAGCAGAATAAACTTTTAAAGAGGGGGCAAAAAGCAAAGAGGATAAAAAGCATAAAAGAATATAATGGAAGAAAATACATCATAAGCAATTATAACTGTGAATGTTAATGAGATTAACTTACTCAAAATTGAAGAAAGCAGAATTGATTAGAAACTACAATCCAATAATGTGTTGTTTACAAAAAACACAATCAAAAGAGAAAAATACACAAAGGGTTAAAATACAGGGTGTTCCTAAAATCTGGACACATAGACAATAATGCATATTTTCAAGAAATGAAAAAAATGAAATTTTCAACATTTTATTTAATTGGAATATTATCAAATAACATATTCAATGTGATTTCCATTATTTGTGATGCAAAGGTTGGTGAGCTTTGCAAGATTCACGTGAACTCGATGCAATAACTCCACATTGCCATCAACTTTAGCACATTCACTCTTTATGCATTCAATCAAGTCTGTTGCATCTCCGATTTTGAATACACTTTCTCATTTAGCATACCCCAGAAAAAAGAAGTTGCTGAACAACACAGGGTCTTCAGTGAAATGGTTAATGAGATGTTAATGGTATTCCCTATGTATTCAGATTTTAGGGATACCTGTAAGGGACTGGAATAAAATCTATTTTATTTCAGTTGAAGTAAAAATCAAAAAGGCAAGGGTAACAACCATGAACTCAGACAAAGCAACAGCAAAAAAATAGATTTAATTAAAAGAGATTAACAGGAAAACTACACTTTATAATAATTTAACTTAATTACAATGAGTCAACATTTAACAATGAGTAAATATCAATATTAAATATATAACATAGTATATAAATTCTTAAAGAAAAAATTAAATGAGTTAGGAAGAAATAGACAGCAAAACTATAATAATGGGAGATCAATATACCCCCTCACAGATACAGATATATCTAACCAAAAAAAAATGAAGAAAAAAAAATTGAAAAACCTGAATGGAATTTTAGAAAAGTTAGATATGGGAGACCTAATGGGAATATTGAATAGAAGTAGAAAGAAATATGCCTACTGGGGCAGTTAAGTGGTGCAGTAAGTAGAGCATGGGCCCTGGAATCAGGAGGACCTGAGTTCAAATTCAGCCTCAGACACTTGACACACTTACTATCTGTGTGGCCTTGGGCAAGTCACTTCCCCAATTTCCCTGCTTTCCCCCCTCCAAGAAATATGCCTATTTCTCAGCAATGCATAGCATCTTCACAAAAATTAATTGGAAACTAATTTAATCCTATAGAATGGATGGGTCAAAGAGCAAATCATAGACTATCAATAATATAATTAAAATAAGGAGAACAATGAAACAACATAACAAAACTTTTAAGATGCAACCAAAGCAGGAGTTATAGGAAAGTTTATGTCATTAAAAATGTTTATCAGTAAAAAGAGAAAAAGCAGATCCATTAATTGGGCATGTAACTTTAAAAATATTCTTGAAAACAAAAAAAAGTAAACCCTCAATTAAACACAAAAATAGAAATCCTGAAAATCAAAGGAAAAGTTAACAAAAGTGAAAGCAAAAATAAAAAAGAAAGCCATTGAATTAACAAATAAAATTAGGAGCTAGAGTGTTTTTTTAAAATAATAAAAATAGATAACCCATTACCTAAATTGATTTTTAAATAAGAAAATCCAATTACTAGTATCAAAAATAAAAAGGTAAATTCAAAAAAAATAGAAAGTAAAAGAAATTATTAGGAACTATTTTGCCTATATCGTAATACAATTGGTAATCTAAATGAAATGGATGAATATTCACAAAAATATAAATTGCCCACATGAACAGAATAGGAAATAAAATACTTAATAAACTTATCTTAGAAAAATATATTGAGAAAGCTATAAATGAATCCCCAAAAGAAACCTGGAACTTTTCGAGTGAATTCTACCAAACTTTTAAAGAACAATTAATTCCAATGCTATTTAAACTTCCTAGAAAAAAATAGGAAAATTATGTGTCCTACTAAATTCCTTCTATGACACAAATATGTTTTTGATACATTGGGAGAATCAAAACAGTGAAAGAAAACTATAGACCAATATCTCTAACAAATATTGATACAAAAATATAAAGAAAATATCAGCAAGGATATTATAGCTACATATCACAATAATTATATAGCAAAAGCACAATGAATTTATAATAGGAATACAGAGTTTGTTCAGCATGAGGAAAATTATGAACAAAATTGACTATTAACAAAGACAATGAAAATTACATGATTACATCAATCACTACAGAAAAATAACTTTACAATTGTAGTATTAATGTGATTGAAGATCTTCCCCACCCATTCAATAGGCCTCAGGTGGGACTAGGTGGGAAAGTTTGATTATATCTTTGTTTGTAAGTAGGCCTAAAGCCCCTACTTAATAGGTGCTAAGCCTGTATGGGCCTGAAACCCTCAGGACCCTAAGGAGAGTTGCTAAGACCAGAGCCAATGATATGTGCTCTGAATTCTAGTCAATCATGAATTCAGCCAATCAGAGACCTGATCTCTAGCCAATCAGATGCCAGCTAGGACTGTATAAAAGGAGAACCCAGAATTAAAGAGAAGCAGAATTGAAGAGGAACAGAACTGAGAGCAGCAGGACTGAGAGGAAGACATTCAGGCAGCAAAGCTGCAGAAGAGAGTACTGAAGTGGCGAGTTAGAATTTGTGAGTGATTCCCTAGCAGGGGAGAAGATTACAGGATGATTTGGTTCCTTGCTGTAATACTGTGTTATAATTTCCTTGTTATTACATTGAGGTGGGCTTACTGGTTTTGAAATATAATTGCTATTATATCAAATTGGGAGTATTGGTTCTCAGATTTGATCCTCTGGAATCTAAATAAATGTTGTACTTCCTCTGCCTTCTACCTAGAGAGTTTTCATACTTCATGATCCCAAACCATTCAGACATGTTCATGGTCATCCTCGAGGTCAGGAACTTTGCCTTACTCATATGACAATATACCTTAATTACTATTACACACACTAGAAAGCATAGGAATAAATGGAACTTTTCTTAAAATGACAAGTAGTGTTTATAGCCAAAGATCCAGCCATATTTATAATGCAAATAAGCTAGAAGCCTTTCTGGAAAGATCAAGGGGTAACAGAAGAATATCCATTATCACCATTACTCTTCAGTATAGTCCTAGAAATGCTAACTATTGCAATAAAACAATAAAAATAAATTGAAAGGATAAGCATAAACAAATTGAAAACAAAAGTGTTATTTTTTCAAATGATATAATGGTTTAATCAGAAAAGCCTAGAGAGTCAGCTTGAAAAAAAATAAAACTGATTAAAACAATTAAAAACTTCAGTAACATTACAGGATATAACTAATGTATATCATTAGTATTTCAATATATCATCAATAAAACCCAGCAGAAATAGAAAAAGAAATTCTATTTAAAATAAGCATACACAGTACAAAATACTGGGAAGTCTAAGATATGCACAGGAGCTATACTAAAATACACTTCATATGAATAAAGACATCTAAATAGTAGGAGAATATTAATTGCTCATGTGTAGACTGAACCAATGTAATAAAAATGACAATACAACTTAAGTTAATGTATTTATTCACCTATCAAATAATTATGGAGCTAAAAATAATAACAAAATTCAACTGGAGGAACAAAAGGTCAAATAATATCAACTGAGTCAATAGGAAAAAAAAGTGGAGAAAGAAGGCCTAGGAGTATTGAATATTAACCTATACCACAAAACCATAATCATCAAAACAATTTGGCAATGGTTAAGAAATAGAGTTAATGAGTGTAAGAAGTTAGGAACACAATACACAGAAGCAAACAAACACAGTAACCTGGAGTATAAAGAACCAAAGGATCTCAGCTACTGGAGCAAGAACTCAGACAAAACATTGTTGGAAAACTATAAATGCCATCAGGCTAAAACTCGTTATAGACCAATACATACCAAGACAAATTTCAAATGGGTACATGACTTAGACATAAAGGATGGCATCATAATCAAATTAGAAAAGTACTGGGGGGGGGGGAACCAAGATAAAGGAGAAAAGGTAGAGACTTTCCTGAGTTTGTATCCAAACACTTCCAAATACCTTTAAATAATGCCCCCCCAACAAATGCTGGGGCAGCAGAGCCCACTAAAGGATAGAATGAAATAATTTTCCAGCCCAAGATAATTTAAAAGGTCTCTAGGAAAGGTCTATTGCACTGGGGTGAGAGTGCAGTGCAATCCAGAACAGGCCTGCCTGCACAGACCAGGCCCCAGAGGAGCATGCTTAGGAAGTGACTGAATCAGCAGTGACTGAGGCTACTTCTAAAGCTCTAAGCCCTCAGATGGTAAGGGGGTTGAACAACTGGTCAGAGGGAGATTATAGGGGCTTCTTTGCTGGCACCTGAGGCAAGATTCTGTTGCTTTATTAATACCAAGATATGGGTCGCAATGCTGGGTCTTTGGCCCACGGCAAGGAGGAGCACGAGCAAACCAAAGCTTGCAGGGCTGTGGGAACACGCACCCTCTTCACAGTTTCAGGTCAAAAAAGAGTGTTTGTGATCACTCACAGACCAGAGCACAGGCCAGGAGATTAGTAAACATACTTCTCCTTAGATCATACCACCTTGGAAGAGCTAAAACTTACAGGTTCCTAGAAGTGCTTCTGAAAACAGTTGCATAAAAACCCCGAAGCTTATGGCAGTGCACCCTCCAACCTGGAAGCAGAGTCCCACTTCAGCAAAAGTCAAAAGTTAAGCAATAGACTGGAAAAATTAGAAGCAACAGAAAAAAATTCTGACTATAGAAAGTTACTAGGGTGACAAGAAAAACCAAAACACATACTCAGAAGACAATAAAGTCAAAACTACTACATCCAAAACCTCCAAGAAAATATGAATTGGTGTCAGGTCATGGAAAAGCTCAAAAAAGGATATTGAGGATGCAGAGCCAAGATGGTGGAGTACAGGCAGACACTTGACTGAGCTCTCCCCCAAACCCCTCCAAATACCTTTTAAAAATTACTCTAAACAAATTCTAGAGCAGCAGAACCCACAAAAAGACAGAGAGAAACAAATTTCCAGCCCAAGACAACTTGGAAGGTCAGCAGGAAAGTTCTGTAGCACCAGAGTGAGAAGGCAGCACAGTCGAGTGCAAGCTGTACCTGCATAACCTTGGCCCCAGCAAACTAGGAGCAGGCCTTGGGAGTGACTGAATCAGCAGCGGCAGCAGCTGCAGCAGTGGCTGCCTGCATAGTTCTCAGCCCATAGATATTAAGGATATCAAATAAGTGGTCAGAAAGAGATTCCTGGGGTCCTTTTGCTACCTCTGAGGCAGGACTCTGTTGCTTTGCCCATGCTCAGATCCAGGTCCAGGGTGGCAGTCCCAGGGTGTGAGGAGCATTATCATAGCAGAGCTTACAGCCACAGCAAATACGGAACCCTCCTCACAGTTCCAGGGCAGAAAAGAGTGTTTGGGGTCTCTCACAGACCAGAGCACAGTCCAGGAGAGCAGTACACCCCTCTCCTTAGATCATACTACCTTGGAAGAACTGAAAACTTACAGATCCTTAGAAGTATCTCTGAAAATAGCCACACAAACCCATGAAACTTAGGAAAGTGTGCCCTCCACCCTGGAAGCAGAGCCTTACTTTAACAACAGTTAAAAGTCAAATAATAAGCTGAGGATATGAGAAAACAATGGGAACAACTCTACCGAGAGTTACTATGGTGACAAAGAAGATCAAAACACATACTCAGAAGAAAACAACAAAATCAAAGCTTCTACATCCAAAGCCTTTAAGTAAATATGAATTGGTCTCAGGCTATGGAAGAGGTCAAAAAGGGTTCTGAAAATCAAGTAAGAGAGGTAGAGGAAAAATTGGTAAGAAAAATGAGAGTGATGCAAATAAATCATGAAAAATGAGCTAATGGCTTGGTAAAGGAGACACAAAAAATATTTAAGAAAATAACACCTTAAAAAAAGAGACTAGACCAAATGGTAAAAGAACCAATGAAGGGAAGAATGCCTTAAAAAGCAAATCAGCCAAATGGGAGAGGAGGTCCAAAAGCTCACTGAAGAAAATAATTCCTTAAAAATTGGAATGGAACAAATGGAAGCTAGTGACTTTATGAGAAATCAAGAAACAGTAAAACAAAATCAAAGGAATGAAAAATAAAAGACAATGTGAAATCTCTCATAAGAAAAAAAAAACTGACCTGTAAAATAGATCCATAGAGAGAATTGTAAAATTATTGGACTACTTGAAAGTCATGGTCAGAAAAAGAGCCTAGACACCATCTTTCAAGAAACTATCAAGGGAAACTGCCCTGATGTTTTAGATCCAGAAGTAAAATAGAAATGGAAAGAATCCATCTGTCACCTCTGGAAAGAAATGTCAAAATGAAAACCACCAGGAATATTATAGCCAGATTCCAGGATTCCCAAGTCAAGGAGAAAACATTGCAAACAGCCCAGAAGAAACAATTCAAGCATCATGGAGCCAAAGTCAGACTAACACAAGATTTAGCAGCCTCTACGTTAAAGGATCAGAGGGCTTGGAATATGATATTCTAGAGGGCAAAAGAGCTAGGATTACAAGCAAGAATCACTACCCAGCAAAACTGAATATAATCCTTCAGGGGAAAATGTGGATATTCAATGAGATAGAGGACTTTCAAGCATTCTCGATGAGAAGACCAGAGTTGAACAGAAAATTTGATTTTCAAATACAAGACTGAAGAGAAACGTAAAAATGTAAACAGGAAAGAGAAAGCATAAGAGACTTAATAAGTTTTAACTCTTTATATTCTGACGTGGAAAGATGATATTTGTAACTCATAAGACCTTTCTCATTATTAGGGTAGTTAGAAGGAGCATACATAGAAGGCACAAGTGTGAGTTGAATATGAAGGGAAGATATCTAAAAAAATAAAATTAAGGGGTGAGAAAGGAATGTACTGAGAGAAAGAGAAAAGGAAAAGTAGAATGGTGTAAATTATCTCACATAAGATAGGCAAGATAAAGCTTTTGCAGTGGAGAGGAAGAGGGGGGAGGTAAGTGAGCCTTACTCTCATCAGAATTGCCTCAAAGAGGGAATGACATACACACTCAATTGGATGCAGAAATCTATATCACCCTACAGGAAAATAGGAGGGGCAGGGGATAAGAGAAAGCGGGGGTGATAGGAGGGAGGGCAGATTGAGGGAGAGAGTAGTCACAAGCATAACACTTTTGGGGAGGGACACGGTGAAAGGAGAGAGAGAATAAAATAAATGGGGGTAGGGAATAGAATTACAGAACAGGATTATAATTAGTGATAATAACTATAAAAAATTTTGAAGCAACTTTCTGTGATAAAGGCCTCATTTCTTAAACATATAGAAAACTGAGTCAAATTTATAAGAATAAGAGCCATTCCCCAATTGATAAATGATCAAAAGATATGATCAGTTTTCAGATGAAATAATCAGAGGTATCTATATCTATAGAGGTATATAAAACAAAGACTCTAACTCATTATTGATTGCAGAAATGCAAATTAAAATAATACTGAGGTCCTACCTCTTACCTATAAGATTGGCTAATAGGACAGAAAAGGTAAATGACAAATGTTGGAGGGAACATGGGAAAAATGAGACTTTAATGCACTGTTAGTGTTGTGAATTGATTCAAGCTTTCTGTAGAGCAATGTGAAACTATGCCCAAAAGGCTATAAAACCATGCATACCTTTTGACCTAGCAAGACCACACTGGGTCTGTATCCCAAAACAGATTTTTTAAAAATGAAAAGGAAAAGGGCCTATATGTACAAAAATGTGTACAGCAGCTCTTTTCTGGGAGTAAAGAATTAAAAGTTGAGGGGATGCCCATCAACTAGGAATGGCTGAATAAGTTGTGCTATGTGATTATGATGGAATACTATTGTACTCTAAGAAATGTGGAGCAGGATGCTCTCAGAAAAACCTGGAAAGACTGGCATGAGCTAATGCAAAGTGGAATGAACTATGTACAAAATAACAGGAATTTTATAAGATGTTCAGCCATGAATGTCTTAGCTATTCTCGGCAATACAATGATCCAAGACAACTCTGAAGCACTTATGATGAAAAATGCTATCTGTTCCCAGAGAAAGAACTGTTGGAATCTCAATACAGATTGAAACATAGTTTTGAAAATAAAATTCCTTTATTTTTCTTGAGGTCTTTTTTTCTTGTCTGTTTTCTTTCACAACATGACTATTATGGACATATTTTGCATGACTACATATATTTAAACTATATGAGATTTCTTGCCTTCTCAATGGGAGGGAGGTAAGGAGGGAGGAAAAGAAAGAATTTGGAATTCAAAGTTTTAAAAACCAATGTTAAAATTGATTTTACATGTAACAGGAGAACAATAAAATACTGAATAAAAGTTTTAAAAAAGATTTTGAAAATCAACAGAGGTAGAGGAAAAGTGGGAAGGGAAATAAGAGTGATGCAAGAAAGTCATGAAAAAAGAGTCAATACCTTGGTAAAGGAGGCACAGAGAAATACTGAAGAAAATAACACTTTAAAAACAAACTAGATCAAATGGTAAAAGACGTACAAAAATCCAATGAGGAAAAGAACATGCTTGAAAGCAAAATTGGCCACATGGAAAAAGATATACAAAAGTTCACTAAAGAAAAGAACTTAAAAAGAATTGACCAAATGGAAAAGCTGGTACAAAAGCCTACTGAAGAAAGTAATTCCTTAAAAATTAGAATTGAGCAAGCGGAAGTTAATGATTTTATGAGACATCAAGAAAAAAATAAAACAAAACCAAAAGAATGAAAAACTAGAAGGCAATGTGAAATGTCTCATAGGAAAAACAAAAAATGCAGGAGAGATAATTTTAAAATATTGGACTACACAAAAACCATCATTTAAAAAGGAGCCTAGACATCATCTTTCAAGAAATTATCAGGAAGGAGCCAAGATGGCAGAGAAAAAGCAAGGATTTGCTTGAGTTCTCCCCCAAATCCTTCCAAATACCTGTAAAAAAATTACTCTAAACAAAATGTAGAACTACAGAACTCACAAAATGAGAATGAAACAAGTCTCCAGCCCAAGTTAGACTGGAAGGTTGATGGGAAGGGAGCAGAGTTCAGCCCAGCATGTCCCACGCTACCACAGATCAGGCTGGAGCAGATCAGCAGAACAGTCCTCAGGGCACTGAATCACTGGCAGCTGTAGTGATTTCCAGACTTCTAAACCCACAAACACCAAAGATATCATAAACGGTCAGTGGGAAAACTCTGTCACACCTGGGTGAGAGAAGATCATGGTCCAGCTCCAGCCCTGGAAGCTTTGACAGCAGCAGCAGAAGCAGCAGCTGCAGTGACAACAGCAGAAGCAGCAGCAGCTACAGCAGTGGCTGCTTCTAGAACTCCAGATCCACAGATGGTGGGGGGATCAAGTGGCTGATCAGAGCAGGAGTGCAGGGATCTCATTGCTGGCACGGAGGCAGGATTTTTTTTTTTGCCCTCTTTGGATCTGGGTCACAGTCCTGGGTGGCAGCCCTGGGGTGAAGAAGAGCACCAGTATGGCAGAGCTTGTGGTGGCTATGGAGAGGGAATCCTCCTCCCAGTTCCAGGGCAAAGAAGAGTGACTGAGGTCACTCATAGACCAGAGCACAGGAAACACCTCTCCTTGGATCATACCACCTCAGAAGAACTGAAAATTTACAGGTGCCTAGAAGTGGCTCTGAAAACAGCTGCACAAAACCCCTGAAGCTTGGGACAGAGCATTCTCTTGAGAAAGAGCTCAAAAGTCAAGTAATTGGCTGGGGAAATGAGACAGCATTAAAAAACCTCAGACTATAGAATCTTGCTTTGGTGACAAAGAAGATCAAAACATACAACCAGAAGACAATAAAGTCAAAGATCCTACATCAAAAGCCTCCAAGAAAAATATGAATTGGTCAAAGTCCATGGAAGAGCTCAAAAAGGATTTTGAAAATCAAGTAAGAGAAGTAGAGGAAAAATTAAGAAAAGAATTGAGAGTGATGCAAAAAAAACACAAAAAATGGGTCAACAGCTTGCTAAAAGAGACCCAAAAAATAGTGAAGAAAATAACACCTTAAAAAAAGAGACTAGACCAAATCGCAAAAGAGGTTCAAAAAGCCAATGAGAAGAAGAATGCCATAGGTCCAAAAGCTCATTGAAGAATATCATTCCTCAAAAATCAGAATGGAGCAAATGGAAGCTAATGACTTTATTAGAAATCAAGAAATAATAAAATAGAACCAAAAGAATGAAAAAAATAGAACACAATGTGAAATATCTCATTGGAAATCCAGGAGATCCAGGAAAGATAATTTAAAAATTATTGGACTACCTGAAAGCCATGATCAAAAAAAAAGAGCCTAGATATCATCTTTCAAGAAATTATCAAGGAAAACTGCCCTGATATTCTAAAACCAGAGGGTAAGGTACAAATTGAAAGAATCCACCAATCACCTCTTGAAAAAGATCCCAAAAGAAAAACTCCTAAGAATATTGTAGCCAAATTCCAGAATTCTCCGGTCAAGGAGAAAATATTGCAAGCATCCAGACAGAAACAAATTGAGTATTGTGGAAACGCAATCAAGATAACACAGGATCTAGCAGCTTCTACATTAAGGGATCGAAGGGCTTGGAATATCATATTCAGGAGGTCAAAGCAGCTAGGATTAAAACCAAGAATCACCTACCCAGCAAAACTGAGTATAGTACTTCAGGGGAAAAGAATGGATATTCAATGAAATAGAAGACTTTCAAGCATTCTTGGTGAATGACCAGATGTCGTTCACCAAGATGAAAAGACCAGAGCTGAATAGAAATTTTGATTTTAAAATACAAGAATCAGGAGAACATGAAAAGGTAAACAGGAAAGAGAAATCATAAAGGACTTATTAAAGTTGAACTGTTTACATTCCTACATGGAAAGATGATATTTGTAACTCATGAGACCTTTCTCAGTATTAGGGAGGTTGAAGCGAATATACATACACAAGTATACACACACACACACACACACATATATATATATATGTCTATATATGTATGTATGTATATATACATATGTATATATATATACGGAGAGAGAGCGCAGAGTGAGTTGAATATGAAGGGATGATATCTAAAAAAATAAAATTAAAGAGTGAGAGAGGAATATAGTAGGAAAAAGGGAAAGGGTCAGGTAAAATGGGGTAAATTATCTCACGTAAAAGAAGCAAGAAAAAACTGTTATAATGAAAGGGAAGAGGGAGACAGTTAAAGGGAATGAGTGAGCCTTACTTTCATCGTATTTGGCTTAAGGAGGGAACAACATACACACGCATTTGGGTATCTTATCCTACAGGAAAAAAGGGAGGAAAAGGATAAGAGGAGGAGATGATAGAAGAGAGGGCACATTGGGGGAGGGGTAGTCAGAAGCAAACACTTTTGTAAAGGGACAAAGGAGAAAATTGAATAAATGGAGGATGGGATAGGATGGAGGGAAATACAGTTAGTCTTTCACAACATGACTGTTATAGAAGTGTTTTGCATAATGGCACATGTATAACCTATATTGAATTGCTTGCCTTCTTAAGGATGGTGAATGGAGAGGGAAGAATGGAGATTATGTGGAACTCAAAGTTTTAAAAACAAATATTAAAAATTGTTTTAACATGCAACTGTGAAATAAGATCTACAGGCAATGGAGTATAGAAATCTATCTTGGCCTAAGAGAAATTAAGGGGAAGGTGATAAGGGGTGAAGGGGATAGAAGAAAGGTCAAATTGAGGAAAAGGGTAATCAGAATGCGTACCATCTTGGGGTGGGGGAAGGGTAGAGATGGGAATAAAATTTGTAACTCAAAATCTTGTTGAAATGAATGTGTAAAACTAAAAATAAATAGATTAATCTTTTTAAAAATGCATTAAAAAGAAGTTATTAAGGAAAACTGCCCTGATATTCTGGAACTGGAGTGTAAAGTAGAAATTGAAAGAATCCACCAATCACCTTATGAAAGAGATCCCAAAATTAAAACCACCAGAAATATTATAGCCAAATTCCAGAGCTCCCAGGTCAAAGAGAAAATATTTCAAGCAGCCAGAAAGAAGCAATCCTAGTATCATGGAGCTACAGCCAGGATAGAGCAAGATTTAGCAGCTTCTACCGTAAAGGAAAGGAGGGCTTGGAATATGATATTGCAGAGGGCAAAGGAGCCAGGATTATAACCAAGAATCACCTACCCAGCAAAACCAAGTATAATCCTTTACAGGAAAATATGGATATTTAATGAAATAGAGGACTTTTGAGCAATCCTGGTGAAAAGACTAGAGCTGAATAGGAAATTTGACTTTCAAATAAAAGACTGCAGAAAAGCATAAAAATGTAAATAGGACAGAGAAATCATAAGACACTTAATAAACTTAAACTGTTTACATTCCTACATGGGAAGATGATACTTGTAACTATTAAGAGCTTTCTCATTATTATGGTAGCTGGAAGGAGTATATATAGCCAGAGAACACAGGTGTGAATTGCATATGAAGGGATAATATCTAAAAATATAAAATTAAGGGATAAGAAAGAAGAATGCACTAAAAGAAAGAAAGAGGTAGAATGGTATAAATTATCTCACATAAAAGAGGCAAGAAAAAGTTTTTACAGTGGAGAAGATTAGGGAGGTGGCAGGGAATGCTTGAACTTTACTCTCATTGGAATCAGCTCAAAGAGCAAATAACACAGAAATTTAATTGTGTATAAAAATCTATCTTACCTTTTAGCAAAGTAGGAGGGGACAAGGATAAGAGAATGTGGTGTGGTAATAGAAAGATTAATGGATTGAGGGAAGCACATATCAGAAGCAAAATGCTTTTGTGGAGAGACAGGTGAAAAGAGAGAATAGATTAGAATGACCCACCACAATTTCGGAGGACTCATAATGAAACATGATTCCACTTCCAGATGGAGAGTTTATGGACTGAGAGTGCAAACTATAGCATATTTTTTAAACATGGCTAATGCAATAATTTGTTTGGCTTGACTATACAAATTTGTAATGGATTTTGTTTTTCCTATTTCCTCAATAGAGAAAGAGAGAGGGGTATGTGGGAAGGAGTAAATTCAGAGCTCAGAATAACATTGAATGGAATCAAAAAAGTTTTAATTTTTTAAAAAATATATACATAAAGTGACAGGAATGAAAGCAGAATTTAAATAAAAGTGATTATGGTGAAACAGGCCTAAAATTCCATGGGCGAGACCTCCTAACCCTTTGTATATGATTTTTTCTTTTTTTTGTAGAAGGGAAAAACTGCAGAATTGGAGAGCCATAAATGGGAGAGGGGAAGAAGACAGAGAAGAATGTATGATGTCCCCTAATTAAGTCAATGATTTTGAAAAGGGGGAGAGAAATAACTTCTGAAGTTTCTCATGAAGAACATAGCCTACAGGAGAAGAGGTGAGGTGGCAAAGGGAAGGATTTAAATCAGCAAAGAAAGGTAGGAAATCTTAATTCAGCAGAAGCAGGGGATTCCACTGAAGAACTTTCCTAAAGTGTAGATATCCTATTATGGGAAAATGGCACCTTACAATAGGGATAATTTGCAGTAATTTTGTGCTTAGAAATACCACTACTTGTGAGAGAACATTGTGACTCCTTGATGCTTCCTGCTCTGAGACAAGAGGAATCAAAGCTTCTGATGACAACTGGCCTTTGTAGCTTGGGAGGGCATTGATCTAGAGAGGAAATTTCATGGCAAATTGGAAGAGGAGAATATCATTGGAGGACAGGTGGAAGTCATGATCTGTATAACTAAAGGCTCAAGAACATTTCCAACATGAACCAATTCTTCTATCCTTTCTTCTGTATGGAGTAATGTTTCTAAGTGATGTTTTTTTTCCTTAAGGAATACTTAGTAATTTGTTCTATGTAAATATTTTGTGTGTTCTTCTCTATTGTTCCCCATGTATTTAATTAGTTTTGTAATTATTTTGAAAGATATTTCAATTTCTCCTATTTTTTGTTATAAAGAAATGCTAGTGATTTTTCTGGATTTATTTGGTACCTTGCAACTTTGATGAGTCTATCAGTTGTCTCAAATCATATCTTTACTAATTCTCTTTGATTTTTAAAGTAAATCATGTCATGAGAAATTTGGGATAATGTTATCTCCTCTTTCTCTTTATTTATTATTATTTTTCTTTTTTTTGGAAGGGGAAGACAGGGCAATTGGGGTTAAGTGACTTGCCCAAGGTCACGCAGCTAGTAAGTGTGTTAAGCATCTGAGGCCGCATTTGAACTCAGATCCTCCTGACTCCAGGGCCGGTGGTCTATTCATTGTGCTTTACTTATTATTTTTGCTATAATTTCTGGAACTATATAAAAATAATGATGAGTGAGGGTATTACTATTTTCCCTTTTATTTATTGCATATGGTGCTTGCTTTTGGTTTTAAATATGAACATTCAATAAGACAGAGGGCTTTCAAGAATTCTTGATGAAAACGCCAGAGTGTTAGGGTAGCTAGAAGTAAGATAGATAGATAGATAGATAGATAGATAGATAGATAGATAGATAGATAGATGGCACAGGTATGAGTTGAATATGAAGGGATGATACCTAAAAAATAAAATTAAGAGTTTAAAAAGGAATTTACTAGGAAGAAGAGAATGGGGGAGGTAGAATGGGGTCAATTATCTCATAAAAGTGGCAAAAAAGAGGTTTTTTTTTCCAATGGAGGGGAAGAGGGGGGAGGTAAAGGAGAGTTAGTGAATCTTACTCATCAGAATTGGCTCAAAGAGGGAATAACATATACACTCAAATGGGTATAGAATTCTATCTTACCCTATAGGAAAGAGGAGGAGAAGGAGATAAGAGAAAGGGGGGTGATAGAAGGGAAGGCAGATTGGGCAAGGGGGTAGCCAGAAGAAGGAGGAGGGACAGGGTGAAAGGAGTGAGAGAATAGAATAAATCAAGGGCACAGGATGGAGGGAAATATAGTTCCTGTGGTTTTTCCCTTTTGTTCTGATTCTTCCTTCACAACATGACTAATACGGAAATATGTCTAATATGATTGTATTTGTATAGCCTATGTCAGATTGCATACTGTCTTGGGGAGGGGGAAAGGAGGGAGAAATCTTATAAACATGAATGCTGAAAACTATCTTTACACATAATTGGAAAAAATAAAATACTGTTAAGTGATGGAAAAAAGAAACAATGAATATGATAAATACAGAGAATCATGGATTCACAGGATCTGATGCAGAGTTAAGTAAGCAGAATTAAAAAACAGTATTCACAATTACTATAATGATGTAAATGGAATTACAAAATAATTAAAACTGAATGTTGAAAAATACAAAGCAGTCTCATGCTTCCAGAAAAGAAATATAAGATATCCCCATGCCACTATTCTGTAGAGATGGAAGGTCCGGTACATTGCACATGTTTTGAGTTTTTTTTTTTTGATATATTGATCAGTTTTCCTGAATTTTTTTCTTTAAAAAGATGACTTGTCATATGGAATGACTTTCTGAGATCCTCAGAGGAGAGAAGATACTAGGAGATTTTTTGGAGTTATAAAAGTGCAGAAGATATCAATAACAATTTATTTTTTTGAAAAATTATCAGGTTTATTATATCCTTGGTTTCCTCTTTCTCCATGCATTTGATAACATGTATATTATAAACTTCTGTTTCTTCCTTAATGCCTTGTACATTACTGTATACATAGTAAATGCTTAATAACTATTTGGTCAATTAAATTAAATGTACTAGGCACTAGCTAGTTACTAAATGCTGGAGATAAAAGGATGAATAAGGCATAAAGGGAAATTATAGCCTAATGTGTTCCCTATTTGTGTGGCTTTCTCTTGAAAATGACCTGGCACTCCAGGCAGTCTTGCAAATCTTGAGCCAAGATCAGGGAATATCAGGAGTCACTTTGTTTTTCCTTCCCCAAAGGTCTCATTATATTGAGTCCCATCATTAAACTCCCTGTCAGTCATAGGGAAATCTATTCTTCTACAAATTACCTTAGGTGCTTGTGAATGAAGTATAAGGTTCTGGAGCCCTGGAAAGGCATGTAATTAAAGGGTGGAATTCTTAGAGACATTCAGAGAAAATGCTTTTCTTTCAAGCTCCTTCACTTGCTTCATAATCAACTCAGTAGCTACTTTTTTCTAATTTGCTTCCAGACTAATTGCCATTATTCAGTCTTAATGGACCTAAGAACCATATTGAACAACCCAGAAATGCTTTTCTGGGTGACTCATGTGAACTACTAGATATCAGATTTCTGCCTTTGTGTGCAAATGGCAAGGGGTCTCTCTCTCTGTTTCTCTCTTCTCAGTAGCTTACCAATCATGATACCCATCACCTCCCTCCATCTCCCTTCAGTCCCCTGGCATTTCCTCTGCTACTAATAAGCATTATTCTGTTCTGGCAGGATTTTTGTTCTGCATCATGGAAAGAGTCACTGCTCCCTCTGACCCTGGGTCTATATCTGTGATGTTATGTTTATATTAATTTCTCACACAATAGTTATGCCGTGGAACTATACATATTAATCTACAGTTCACCTGGCCACATGTCTACAGGGCTCAAAAAAGGTTTATGTTTTACTACTCTTAGTCAATAGCGCAATTCTCTCTACTTTGCCTTTGTACCATGTGACTTAGCACCATCCAAGGCAACCCTTCCCCCTTTCTGGGGTACATATGAGTACAAAGAGAAGGCAAAAGGCAGAGAGAGGAACATTAGGGAAAACTTGACCTAATGTCAGCAAAAGCAGCAGCACAGTCTTGCAAAATGGGTTACTGACCAGCCTAAAAGCATATTCTAACATTAAATACAATATACATTTATTAAATTCCTACAACTTGCTTTGGGGTGGGGGAGGTTATAGGTTTAAATGGGCATGATTTTTGTCCTCAAGGATTTTATAGTCTAGTACATGAATAAAATTCCAGCAGAGTAATTATACACAATATTAATAAATGCATCAAAGAAGTGCAAACAAGCTGTTGTTCATACTAATTTATGATTTCTATGTATATAACAGTGTACTATGTTAAAGGACCTGCCAGTGATAATAACTATCTCTTTTCTCTTTTTTCCTGAGATAAATGAGCACTTTCATTTCTTTATTTCACAAATAAACTGGCTTTAATAATTGTTTCCTGTGAATCAATCAAACAGACCAAATCACATATCTTCATCAGACTCCTCTGACTCTTCTTTGGCTTCCATCTTGTCTGGAAGCAGACACAGCAGCAACTAGAGTAAATGCTGCAGAGGGAGACACTGTAAATGTTGAAATATCAGCCTCAACCTTTTCAGAGCGTGGGAAAGTACCATATTTCCCCATGTATAAGATACACCCTTTTTCGAAAAATTAGGGGTCTAAAAACTAGGTGTGTCTTATACAGGGCTTGTAGATTTTTTTTACTTGCATTTCCTGCTTTTTCGTGCTTGTTGTCTTTGCCTTCATTGTTTCTCATTTGTTACCAGTATATTAGGTTATATTTTACCACGTTCTGCCCAGAAATGGCTCAGAAAAGATTTTCGTACAGTGTTGAATTCAAGTTAAAAGTGATCCAGTTTGCAAAAGTGAATGGAAATCGTGCTGCTGAACATAAGTTTGGTCCTTCTCCAACTGAGAAAACAATCCGAGACTGGCTATGGGAAGAAGAAACCCTACTGAAATTGCCACTGCAGAAGAAGGTCATGAGAGGCAAGAGTGAAGAACTCAACTGCAGGAGAAGCTTGTACATGGGTGAAAAGATCCTGGGATAATATCAAGATTGAGGTCATTGTCAAGTCATTTAAGAAGTGTGGCATTTCAAATGCTGTAGATGGAAATGAGGACAAGGCAATATATGCAAACAGTGATTCATCATCAAACACAGATGAGGACAAACTAATCGATGGGAGTTTTGACAGTGATGAGGAGTTGTATGAATTTTATGATGAATAAAATTTGAGTTCAATAACTTTATGTAATATATTTTTTTCAAATTTCAGGCCCTAAAATTGAGGTGTGTCTTATACATAGGTAAATACGGTATATTCAGTCTCCACAGCTGTAGTCAAGACCTGCTTGTACCCATTCATGCTAGAGTGGAGTACCGATGGAATAATTGGGTAACCAACCGGCAGACAGATGCTGGCAACATTGTAAAGACCCTCTAAGAATCAAAAGTGCGACGTCTCCTCCATGATGTCCAGAACTTCAAGGTTGTAGATGCTACCATTGTCAAACACCTGCAGAATAATCAGACCAAAGGAGAATGGGGAGATGTTCAGCGTGTTTAATAATATGGATTCACTGGTGCCCACCTTGTCTCCAGTGTTAATCAGTAGACATCACTCAAGATTTCGATAATGCTCCTGGAAATCTTGGTGGTGATGCCCAGAGCCTGGGAGAAGAAAGTCTTCTTGGGATCCAGACTAGTGTTCTGGGCTGGCACAGTGACATCATGTGGGGTGATGGCACCAGAACAGGTGGCAGGTGGCACCTTATCGGCCAGTAGCATATCCCTAATCTCACTCAGGTCTTCCTTGGTGAACACAAAGCCCACGTTCCCCCAGATATGAGGCAGCAATTTCTCCAGAGCAGGGCTGTTCTCCAAACGCCCATGAATGGCTTTGTACATCATGGTTTTTTTTTCCTCTATCAACACTGCAGCCTTCCCACAGGACATCTAGATCTGCTGCATCTGCTTGAAGCCCATGTTGCCTCCCCTCACAACGAAGAACTTAGGATAATCATACAAAAGTTGGATGATTTGTAATTTGATTTCCAGGTAGCTCTGTCTTCCCTGGACATCTCAAAGGTGCTTCAGGGATTGCCACATGGGGTTTAAAGATGATGTCACTAACACAAGGCTCCCTGAGGGGAGCAAGTTCTGAATTCAGTGGGAAACAATCTCATAAAACAGCTTTAATAGTGAGAACAATTCAGCCTGACAGTTGCAAAATGCAGCTGAGCAACAATGAATTTAGGAAACAATGGTAGAATAACTTCTAGCCATTAAGAATGATACATTGGGCAGCGAGGTGGCACTGTGGCTACAGTGTCAAACCTAGAGTCAAGAAAACCTGAGTTCAAATCTGATCTCATATATTTACTAGCTGTGGGACCCTGGGCAACTCACTTAACTTCTATCTGCCTTGTTTCCTCATCTGCACGACAGGGATAATAATAGCATCTCCCTCCTAGGGTTGTTGTTGTAAAGCTCAAATGAGATAACAATTGTAAAGTGCTTAGCATAGTGCCTGAATGTAGAACGCACTATATACATGTAAGCTATTATTATTGTATCCAAGGAGTCTGTGTGAGAGCGGAAAAAGCCATGACTTAGGATTCAGAGGACATAGTTTCAAATGCTTCTCCAGATGCTCATTACTACTGTGATCCTGGACAAATAACTTAACTTCTCCATTCCTTCATCTGTAAAATGAGTAGGTTAGATGAAATGACCTCTGGTCCCTTCCCATTCTAATTCTATGATCCTATGATCCAAAACCTAAGCTAATCTTAAAAGTCATTCGGTAAAAAGCAAAGGCACTTTAATGATACAAAACGGATTGACAGCAGATCCATCTGTGTCTTTGTCATATGTACATTATTCAACTGGGGGAGAGCAGTTGAAGGATTCCATATAGAATATTTTAAAGTTGTTCTTTTATGAATGCACATATTTTAATACCTGAAATTTCTGCTGTCTGTGACATATAGATGTGTATGTTTGTGTGTGTCTGTGTGTCTGTGCATGATGTTGTAGCAGGTGTTAGATGAAGAAAGCTCAAAGTTTCCAAGTTTCCCTCAGTAATGCTTGGGTAAAGCAATTTTCAGACACTGGGTGATTCACATAAATTCTTTCCTCTAACCCTACTTCAAATTGTCTAAAGCACAGAGTTTTAAACAACATAGGTATTCCATAAGTATTAGTTGAAAGAGCAAAAGAATGAAGGAAATTCAGGGAAGCACGTAATTATGAAGGGACAGCTAGGAGGTGCAGTGGATAGAGGGCTGGGGCCTAGAGCCAGAAATACTTAAGATCAAATCTGGCATCAGACACTGACTATCTGTATGACCCTGAGCAAGTCACTTAATACTGTTTGCCTCAACTTTTTTCATCTCTAAAATGATCTGGAGAAGGAAACGACAAATCACTCCAGTGTCTTTGCTAAGAAAATCCCAAATGGGTCACAAAGAATTGAATATTATTACTTAAATGACTGAACAACCTCAATAACAACATATAATTAAGAACACAGAGAACTCTAAGGTCTTATCTAAAATAATTAAGATGCATCTACCATTTCTAGCCTGTTCTAGGCATATGTTATAGGGATAAGTTGGTTATCCAAGTTTAAACCAGAATGGCTGCAAATAAAGGCTATCAAATGCAAACCTCCCATTTGCTTTAACTCAGCTGCTTCCATTTCCTTCTTATCTCAGCCTCAAAGAGTGTCACCCCTTTTCAAGGCTAATTATTCCATTTATATCTTGTGCCAATCCCCTCCCACCTCCTCAGAGACCTTTCTCTTTCAATCATCCCCACTCTCAAATTCTTCAATCTATTCTTCTCTGCTGGATCATTTCCCTCTGTGTACAATGATGTTCCCCTTAAAAAAGACAAAAACAACCACAAATAATAACAACAACCCAAAATCCTTCCTGCGGCTCACTACCCCTGAAGCTTTTATCCCATCCCTCTGCTTTCCTTTAACTCTAAATACATTTGGGCAGCACTTTACAATTTACAAAGCCCTTTTTAATCATTCTGCTATATAGATGGCCAAGGCTGCTTTGCATAGTGGATGGAGTGCTGGGTTCACAATCATAAACACTTAGATTCAAAGCCCAGCCCATCTCTGACAACTGTGTGATGCTGGGCAAGGCACGGTGCTTCAAGGTGCCTTTACCAAATCAATTAAGCTCTGTGTTTTTGACACAACTTCCTAGGACAAATGGAGTTTCTACTAAGACAGACAGGATGTGGTCCAACTTGTCATCTCCCTGTTAGTGAAAGGAATTTCCACACCTCCACACCAGATGTTTCAAACTCTAATGAGAGCAGTTTATCTTGTATTAGAACGTTTACTGGTGACTCCCCAATTTCATCTCCAGTCCCTGTCTATCCCAAGCTTCAGTTAAGCCCTTCCCAGTTGTCTTCAGCTGAATGCCTTGCTTGAACTCAACCTCCACACACCCAAACTTAAACCCATTAGCTTCCCCAAAACCCTAATCCTTCTTTTGAATTCCTTAACAAAATAAATAAAAATACCAGCATACTTCCAGTTACAGAGACTCAGAGCCTCACTATAATGCTTGATTTCCTTGTGTTTTCTACATCCTAATCTGAGTCAATCACTAAAATCTCTTCATTGTTCTCTTTCCCAACATCTCTCCCATCCACCTTCTCTCCATTCCTACTGCCGCCATACTACTTCAGGTTCTCATCCTGCATTCGAGGCCATTGCCGGTTGTTCTGACCTATGTCCTGCCACTGGACCTGAATGACTCTAGGGGAGAGAATGAAGCTGATGATTTTTGCACAGCTCTGCTCCACTTCAATTCAATTCACTTGTCAAGTCAAGATATCATCCTCCTAATATAATTGGTCCTCTTTTAGAAGGAAAGATGAACAACAGTGATCGGGTTCTCATTGCTTCTTGTCTGTATCATTATGAGACACTCATCACCAGTCCTCCCACCAGATTAATATTATTGTTACACAGGTATGATAAAGTTACACAAATCCAGCACAGTCCAAAAGTTTCAATGGTTCGCCATTGCTTGACGAATAAAGTATAAATCCTTTAAGCTGGCAATAAAGATGTTCTAACATTTGACATCAACTTGCCTTTTCAGTCTTATTTCCCACTACCTCCCTTATTGCAATAGCCTCTGTTTGAGCCAAGATGGACAATGTAGCTATTTTGAGCTTCAGTATCTCCCAGGTGACCCAGGCAGGAGAAAGTCTTCTCAGAAGGGTCATTTGCCCTGCCCCATTTCTTCTCCCTCTGTTGTAACACATTTTCTACCTTTAGATTTGAGAACACCAATCAAACCAATATCATTGCTACTGGAAAGGCTGAGATAATTAATGTGTCGTCCTATGAATCTATTCATAATCTCCATGACTCCCTAGACCAAAATTCCTCTCCTGCTCACCATTCCCCTACATGGATTTTCTCTCCCTGTTAGAATGTAAGTTCCTTGTTGATAGAGATTGTCTCACTTTGTATTTAGTGTCTCTATTCCGAGCTCCTAAAATCACAATTCTGAGCCCTCAGTAGGCACTAAATAAATGTCCCTTATTCATTTGAACTCTAAAATTCCTCTAACCACAATTTCCTTTCTTTCAATGTCTCCTTCTGCCTCATACCTCATATTCATCAGATCCACCCATCTTCCATCTTTCCATTCTCTATCCTGTCCCAGGCTTATTTTCCATCCTCCATTCATGCTCTTGACTGTAAGCTTGATCAATTCAACTATTTAGCATTGGCTAGCCTTAAATCACTTCCCTCCTTCTTCTATCATCATTATCACATTGCCACACTCCGACTCTAGGCTATCCCTTACCGTCAGTTTTTCTCTACCTTTACTGGAGTGCTGCTGAGGGCTATCAGTACAAGGTATGATATCTTGTGGACTAGGTTCAATGCACATTTATGTTCTCTAATCCCAACTGGGTTCCCAGTGCTTCCTAACAACATTTTTATTCTTCCTTGATTAAGTCTCTATCACACTCTTCACAGCAAGCCAGTCTCTCTTCTCAGACCTCCTAGATAACCTCTTCCACCTCCCATCTCTTCCATAAAGGATCTCACTTTCTACTTTACTGTGAAAATAGAGGCCATGGATAAGTACTCTCTTCTCTCCAATCCAAGTCTCCAAATCCCTATGTATAATTTCCCATTTTTGTCTCCTTTGATCCAGTTTCTGATTTGTTTTTAAAAGTGGTCCTTCTTCTTGGCAAGGCCAACCTCAATGTAATCTTAAACTAATCCCCCCCCCATCTCAAACAGTCAATCAACTGACATAAATTGAGTACAATTTAGCACCATGCCTGTGACACAGTTGGTGCTTAATAAATGTTTATTAATTGATTGATTAATGTGCCAAGTAAACTCAGGATACATAGGTAAAAAATGCTCCCTGCATCAAAGAATTAATATTCTAACAGGAAAGGGAAAACATTAATAAGAATATACAAGATATATACAGAGTAGATAGAGGTCATCTCAGAGATGAAGGAACTAGTACCTGGGGGAGGATCAGGAATGGTCTTCTACAGAAGGTAAGGTTTGAACTGAGTCGAAGTAAGCCAGGAGGCAAAGCGAAGGAAGAACATTCCAAAAGACATTCAGTGCAAAGGAAGAGGGACAGGAGATCAAGAGTCATGTGTGAGGAACAGGTCAGTACAGCCTACTCTTCCAACAGTTTGCCCCTTCATTTATTCCTTTGTTTTAAAATCACCATTCTCTTCATATCCGCCAGGTTTATTCCATAATATCCATAAACATACCCAAGTTTCTCTCAGCCTAAAAAACAAAACAATTTGTTTTAAACACCTTAACTTAACCCTGTCGTTTCCTAAAGCTTTTTTCCTAGGGCACCTCTCCCTTTCGCAGCCATACCCTTTGTCTTTTCTCCTTAGTGTTTTATTCTTTTCACCTTCTTCTCTTGTAAATCTTTTACAATCTGATTCCCAATTTCACAAATGGAATAAATTGCTCTCTCCAAGATTACAATGAATTTCTAACTGTAAAATCTAATGGATTTTTCTCAGTCTTTGTTGAACTTAATCTCTCGGCAGATTTTGACACTATCAACCATCCTCTCCTCCTACGTGCTCTGTTCTCCCTTCATGCCACTGTTCTCTACTGGTTCTCCTCCTATCTGACCATCAGTATCCTTTGCTGAGACATCATCTTTCCTACATCCATCAGGCCCACCTCAAGGTTCTGTCCTTCTCTTCTTCAGTGATTGCATCAATTCCCATGGGTTCATATCTCTACGCAGAGAATTCCTAATTCTATATGTCTAGTTATGATCTCTCCCCTGAACTCATCCCACATTACTATTCTATTACTAAGCATTTCCAAATATCTGTTTCATAAGTAGGTATCTCAAAACCATCATGTCCAAAACATCATCTCCTCCACATCTTCCCACCAAAGACTCTCCTCCAAACTTCCCTGTTTCTGATGATTGCACCAGCATGTTTCTAGCCATCTAAGGTCAAAACCAAAAGTCTTCCTTGATTCCCCTCTCTCCCTCCACCTCAAATACAATTACCAAGTCAATCATCAATGAACAAGCTACTTAATTACTTCTCTACTAATAAGTCATGCCAATTTTAACTCTATAACTTCTCTACTTCCATCTCTTTCCTTCTACTTGGATAGCCTCTCCCCTACCCAAGTCAGATACTCAATATTTTTTTTCTTGGACTGTTGTGAAAGATTCTTAATTAATATCTCTGTTTCTTATTCTCTCTATTCAACTTATCCTCTACATAACTGCAAAACTGATTTTCCTAAAACACTTCTCTAACAATGTCATTTCCTTACCCAGAAATCGTCAATGATTCCCTATTGCCTTTAAGATACTATGCAAAATCTTCAGTGTGGTACTTAAAACTCTGCACAATCTAACTTCTATCTATCCTTCTAGACTTATTTTGCTTTTCTCCCTTTCATGGATTCTGTTTCTGGTTAAACTGCATTGGATCTGCTCTTCCTTGTTTTGTTTTGTTTTTTGTTTTGTTTTTGAAGGGAGAAGGCAGGGCAGTCGGGGTTGAGTGACTTGCCCAAGGTCACACAGCTAATAAGTGTGTCATCTGAGGTCAGATTTGAACTCAGGTCCTCCTGACTCCAGGGCCAGTGCTCTACTCACTGCACCACCTAGCTGCCCTGCATCTGCTCTTCCCCATAGACAACATTCTATTTTTCTTTTCTGCCCTTTGTATAATCAGTTTCCTACACATCTTCTCTTCCTCTCGTCCTCATAGACACCATATCCCAAGTTAAGCTTAAAATGTTACTTCTAATACAAAGGAAATTGTAAAAAGTTGTTTAATATCATGCTTGGAGGGTAAGAGTTAAACAGTTGTTTATTTTATGGAAAATACATAAGAAAAGGCCCAAGGAATATAAATAGAAAAAATGCCTATAACTATGCATGGACATTGAAACTGCAGCATCGTATGAATTGATTGGAGGCCTTAGGCCTCAGAGAAGAGCGTATCTTGGCATCAGAAATGTTAGCAACAATCTGTGGTGACAATTAGAGGACAAGTTCTTTTTGACAATCAACCAGGAAGTGAGCTCTATCCCTGAAGGAGTTGGGAAGATTTCACAATCCTCAATGTGATGAGCCTCTTCCCTTCTCATTTTTGTCCTTTGATATTAAGGGAATCATTTGATAACCTTTCCTATAAATGTCCTTTAAGAATGGTTTTTCTCTTGGTGAAAGTGAAATTGAAAACTCAGATCTCATTAGGAGCAGCTGCAACAGGAGTCTGTTAGTAAATGTTTAACAACCAGCTCTCTGAAAAGCAAGACACCATTTAAAGTTTAATCTGAATTATTTACATTTTCTTCATCAGTTTCTTAAGTCTAGACAATCAATAAAACAATAAATCAAGCCCTGCTCTGTAGCATTTGCAGATTTCTGAGGAATAAATTCTCACACTGAAAATGAAATCATCGTCTTGAAGCCAACTACTGAGAAGTTGAAATTTCAGACTTTTGTAGGAGTGTCTAAGCCACCTAGAAGCTTTACTGTACCCTCTCTATTCAATTTAGTAAAAATACTCTAATCTATAATGGTAATATGCATACCTTCAGGGTCATTCTGGGAAAAAGATTAGAGTGTTAATAGGAATGAAGTAGGATCCAAATTAGTTACGAGGAACCTCATGGTTTACTCCATAGACTAAACAAGATAAGATAGAAGCTGGGTAAGCCAGGGAAATGCTGTGAGTCAAGGACCCCAGAAAAGTACACTTGCATGTGAGCAAAAAAGCAGAAGAAGGCCTCAATCCAGGTCCTGCAACTGTGGTCATGCCCGTGCAAAAGACTTTAGGCTAGCAGCATGGACTTGTAGCAACACCTAGTGGCTTCCATGAGACTGCCCTTGGGAAGCACGTGGGCAGTGCTTGATCACCCAGCTGTCTTTGAGGCTCCAGAGCTCATGCAAGGGAGATGTTCTTGTGGAGAAGCAAAAGCCATATTTACTGAAACTAAATCTATTTCCTCTATTTTCTATTGTTACTTCTAACCCAAATATTCAAGAATTTCTCAGAAAATAGAACAATTCTTTTTCTTTCAATTTGTATACGATGTCCAAAATTTATTTCTTGATATTTCCATTAAGAATTATAGAAACAATTTTGAAATGTCAGAGCTCTTCCTAACATTGAGGAAGGAATAATCCACTGAAAGTGCTAAGACTGAGCTTGAAACAATGACTGGACATAAGCAAACTCTCTCTTAAAACTCTAAATCTCCAGATAACTTATTAGGATATCTCAGATTCTCTGGTAGGATTCTAAGGTTAGAATTGTCTACAGATTGGCTTTGTCATGGACTTTAAGTTTTAAGCCTCTTAGATCCCATTTGGTCATAAATAAGTTACAGTCTCAAATTCATCAAAGCACTCAAACCCTCAAATAGCTGCTTCTAGGTGAGTAAGCTAGGGAACAATTTATACCCTTTGTTCTCCAGAATAATAAAGTATCACACATAAAAATGAGTGTGTGTGCTAAGAATAAGTCAGAACAGGGCAGCTATTTTCATTGTACTCAGGGAATGCAGTAAATGGGCCATTTTATGTTCATCTATTATACATGGAATTTAAGCATATTTTTCATGTTTAAATTACAGTTTCTCTGGGCCTTAAAGAAAAAGCCACAACTAACAAAGGTAGCAAGATGATTGCTTCTCTATGTAAACATGTATGTGTTGCATGTAATATTTATATCATATATATATAATTTCACATGTATTATACACAACACATATGTGTGCATGTGTATATATTCAGACATATACAGGCATACACAAAGGTAGATATAAAGACAGATGCATTTAAAGACATATAGTTAGATGAATGACACTTCAAAAAGAGGAAAAAAATTTATGGAGAAAAAAAGTCAACTTTCAATTGTATTTCTTAATAGAAATAGAGGCATGAACAAGCCAAGATTTATTGTTCTATATTTGACTTCAGAGTGTGTTTTCAAACTCATGTTACAATTAAAATAAAAATGTTCTAGAACCTAAATCCTACTGCAACTATCCCCTTTCTTCCATCCTTTTTTCCTTCCCCATTTTGGCTTTAAATTTTTCTGCAACACATCCCTCCCTTGGAGCCAGGGAAATAATGAAACTTATTTCTAGACACACAAACTGTGTTGTGAATTTTGACCCAACCAGTCAAGTTTGATTGTTTTTATAACAAGAATGAGTGATAATGGCAGGACAGTTGGAATGCTGCTACACCTCAAACTAATAAAAGAACCAGGAAAAAGCCTTCACTTCAATAGGTGGTTCCTTTCTGGATGATTTATAGAAGGGCAAACATTAAGATCACACAGGATGGAAAGGTGTGGAAGGGTTGTAATCTGGTCAAGAGAGTACCCTCAACAGTGAGATTAAGTACTTGTTTGTATCTTATTTTACAAGTCTCATGCAGGCTTAACTTTAGTGTTCTGGTTGCAAAGACTGAGGTCGCAATTAGACTGATAAAAGAGACAAGCAGAGTGGGTGATGATGTTAATAAAAACTTAAGTGGTGTATCTTACAACTGGAAGAGATCCTAGTCCAGTTTTCTAGTCTTTAAATAAGTGAGGCATTAATATTTTCATCTGATAGATGAGAAAACTGTCTCAAGATCACACACAGCTAGCGAGTTATTGATAGGGACTGAATCCCAGATCTCCTACCTAGTAATAACGTTGCTCCTTCCTCTATGTTTTATTGTTAATAATTGATAACAACAATGGGGAGGCATAGCTTAATACTAGATTGGCCTCAATGTCCAGAAGACCTGGATTCAAATTCCACATGTGCTATAACACACTCATTGTGCACCTCTGGACTAGTTATTTGTTCTCTTAGTGCCACTCTTATCTCATCTAGGGGTGAGATAACTTTTTCAAGACTATAAGTTGGAGAATATTTGCTGAATTGCATTGGTAAAGGGAGTTTCCAAACTAGGAAATTCCTAAAAAAGTGAAATCATGGAGACAGGCTGGGAGAAAGCCAGGCACCCGAAACCGGCTGAGATCTCCAGGCCTCCCAACACAGGACGGCAGCCTGTGGAAGCGACAAAAGGCACTACAATGCCACCAGCCGTGAAACACCAGCTCCTGAGGCTTGCAACCCAAAAGTATGAAACACCTCTTCTTGAACTTCTGGGAGACATAATGGCCAGGTAAACGGCTCTAATCCCTCCCCCCCTCACCCAGAGAATTCCTCAGGAAAAAAAAAAAGAACTCTGGAACAGAGGAGATAGAAGTGGGGCTTCAGTGGCCAAATAGTAGAAGTTCATTAATTCCAGAGGGGCAGAGGCGGCAGGGGTCAACACCAGAAGCCCAGACGTAATCTTGCTCCCCTAGTGGAAGTGCCCACACCAGCTCAAACAATAAAAAGCTGAGACCAATGCTGAAGAGCAACAGTGCTGGAGAGCAACCATAGGCAAAGAGACATCAGGGAGCCAGACTCCTCCCCCACGCCTCAGGAAACTGAAGGCTATAATTCACAAAGACAACTAGACTCACGATCCTCAGAATAAGAAAGCTGGGACAGAGAACCCTGAGCCCCAAAGGCAGAAATTTGTTGTAAAGCCAGGAAAAGGCTAACCAACATAAAGAAAAATACAAAAAAACTGAGGACCATTGATTCTTTTTATGGAGACAGGCATGATCAAAATACCAATTTGGAAGAGGACAGCAATGACACTATAGATACATCTGATACCTCAAAAGGTAATGTGAACTGGTCTCCAGACCAAAAAGCATTACTGGAAGAGCTAAAGGAGGATTTTAAAAACCAAATTAGGGAGCTAAAGGAAAATACAGAAAAAAAAA
>CM053622.1:284567462-284588282 GCA_028646595.1 Phalanger gymnotis
AAATAAGATGCACAAGCAGTAGGGCATAGAGATTTATCTTGCCCTACAAGAAAGGAAGAGAAAGGGGGATGGGAGGGGAATGGGGTGATGGAGGGGAGGGCAGACTGGGGAACAGGGCAACCAGAGTGTATGCCATCTTGGAGTTGGGGGGGGGAGGAAATGGGGAGAAAATTTGTAATTCAAACGCCTGTGAAAATCAATGCTGAAAACCAAACATGTTAAAAATAAATTAAAATAAAAAAAATAAAAAATAGGGGGTGGTAGGCTAAATAAGTTTGGGAATCTCTGCTCTACACTCTCCTTCCTTTGGATCTTGTCCCCTCAGTGAGTCAGCTCAACTCTATACTGTTCCCTTGGTCCCTTATCTTACTGTCTATCTTGCCTTCTCAAGCCTCAGCCTTAGATTACTTTTAGCATCTATTTTCTTTGTTCCTATTCACACACTATTTATTAAAGCAGGAGAAAATTCTTAAACTGTATCAACTGAATCCTCTACAAATTTATGTTACATAATCTCAGCTCAGACCTCACTGCAGCAAGGCAGGTCCTTTATACCTTCCTAATTGATATACTATCTTGCTTACCACAGCAAGTGTGTGGTAAGCACACTTTTTGCAAAATGTCCCATCCATACTCAGATCTCTCATGGCTCCTCTCCCCACCACCCTCCCATTTGAAAACCTTACCTAATGTTTCACTGAAAAAAATCAAACCCATTCACTGAGGTGATAGAGGAATTTTAGAGGAAATTTAAAGAGTTTGGGGAAAGATAAGGTAATGAATTTCATTTCAGAGTAATTGTGTTTAAGACATTATTAGGACTACCAGGTAAAGATGCCCAATGATATAGGACTAGAATTCAGAAGAGAGATTAAGGCGAGACATATTGATTGTGAAGTCAGCAATATAAAAATGATTATTGATTTCATGGAATTTTAGGGAGGAGGAAGGGAGACAGACAGACAGACAGACAGACACACACACACACACACACACACACACACACACACACACACACACACACACACACATTTCATCCCAGGCATTTTCTCTGGCTGTTCTCCATGCCTGGAATGCTCTCTCTGCTCATCTCTAGCCACTGGCTTCCTGGCTTCCTTTAGGTCCCAACTAAAATCCCATCCTATACAAGAAGCCTTTCCCAATCCATCTTAATTCAAGCATTTTCCATTTTAATTACTTTCCATTTTTCCTGAATATAACTTATTTGTTAATATTTGTTGTTTCCCCCATTAGATTGTGAGATCCTTGAGGGCAGGGACTGTCATTTAACATTTTTTGTATCCCTAGTGACTGGAACATAGTAAGTGCTTAATAAATGTTTCACTGAGGTACTAGAGCCGAGATGGTGAAGAAAAGGCAGGGATTACCTAAGATATCCAAATTCCCCTCCAGAAAACTTTATTTTTCTTTTGAGTCAATCAGGTTAAATGACTTTTCCAGGGTCACACATCCAGTAAGTTTCTGAGGTCAGATTTGAACTCAGGCCTTCCTGACTCCAGGGCCAGTACTCTATCCATCGTGCCACCTAGCTGCCCCAGATGACTTTACATAATACAAAACAAATTATGGAGTGACAGAATCAGAAAACAACTTTCCAGCCCAGCACAACTTAGAAGGTTGGCAGAAAAGGTTTGTTGCAGCAGAGAGGGGAATGCAGTTCAACACAAGCTGTGGCCAGCACAGACTGGGCCCCAGCAAATAGCGGCAGACCTTGGAGGCCACTGAGTCAGTAATGGCTCTCTGACCTTTTAGCCCACAGGTGGTAAGGGGGTCAGTCAACTGGTCAGAAAGAGATTAAAGGGCTAATCTTTACTTTTCTGGCACTGGGTGCAAGACTCTGTTGCGTTGCTCATATGTAGATTTGGGTCATGTCACAGTCCCAGGTCAAGGAGGAACACTAACACACAAGAGCTTGGAACTGCAATTGCAGTTCCCCACAACTAGAGCTGGGAACCTGGTCACAGTTCCAAAGAAGAGAAGAGGTTTATTTTGTTTTTTGAGGGGGGAAGGCAGGGCAATTGGGGTTAAGTGACTCGCCCAAGGTCATACAGCTAGTACATGTGTCAAGTGTCTGAGGCCAGATTTGAACTCAGGTGCTCCTGACTCCAGAGCTGGTGCTCTACTCACTGCACCAACTAGCTGCCCCAAGAGAAGAGCTTTTGGTCATTAATACACCAGAGCACAGTGCAGGAAAGGAGTGACAACACCTTTCCTTAGATCATACCACTTTAGAAGAACTGAAAGCTTTTAGACACCCAGAACTAGCTCTGAAAACAGCTACACAAAATATCTGAAGCTTGGGATAGTGCCACCTCCAAAATGGGAACAGAGCTCAACTTTAACATGAAGCTAAAAGTCAGGGAATTAGTTGGAAAAATGAGCAAACTACAAAAAAAAAAAAGATCTTGACCATAAAAAGCTACTACAGTGACAGGGAAGATCAAAACACAAATACAGAAGAAGACAACAAAGTCAAAATTACTACATTAAAAGCCTCAAAGAAAAATGTGAATTGACCTCAGGCCAAAAACGAACTCCTAGAAGCACTCAAAAGGAATTTTTTTTTAATTAAATAAGAGAGGTAAAGGAAAATGGGAAGAGAAATGATAGTAATACAAGAAAATCATGGGGGGTGGGGAGATTCAACAGTTTGGTAAAGGAGGCACAAAAAGATGCTGAAGAAAATAACACCTTAAAAAAAGGCACAAAAATCCAATAACAAGGAGAACTCTTTAAAAAGCAGAGTTGGCCAAATGGAAAAAGATGTACAAAAATTCAGTGAAGAAAAGAACTCCTTAAAATATAAAATTAGCCAAATGTAAAAGGACATACAAAATTGCAATGAAGAAAATAATTTTTTTAAAATAAAATTATAATTGGACAAGTAGAAGCTAATCACTTCATGAGACATCAAGATGCAATGAAATAAAATCAGAAATGAAAAAAATAAAAGAAAATGTGAAATATCTCATTGGAAAAACAACTGACTTGGAAAATAAAACAAGAAGAGATCATTTAAAAATTATTGGACTACCTGAAAGCCATGATCAAATAAAGGGGGGAGGGAGGCCTAGACATCATATTTCAAGAAATTATCAAGGAAAACTGCCTTGATATTCTAGAATTAGAGGGTAAAATATAAATTGAAAGAAACTACTGTCCACCTCCTGAAAGATGCCTCAAAATGAAAACTCCCAATATTATAGCCAAATTCCAGAGCTCCCAGACAAAATATTGCAAGGAGCCAGAAATATCATGGAACCACAGTCAGAATAACACAAAATTTAGCAGCTTCTATATTAAAGGATCAGAGAGCTTGGAGTGTGATATTCTAGAGGGCAAAGGAGCTAGAATTACAACCAAGAATCGCCTACTCAGCAAAAGTGAGCAGTATCTCTCAGGATAAAATGGGCATTCAATGAAACAGAAGAATTTCAAGCATTCTTGATGAAAAGACCAGAGTTGAATAGAAAATTTTATTTTCAAATACAAGACTCAAGAGAAGCAAAAAAAAAAAAGTAAAGAGGAAAAAGAAATCATAAAGAATTCCATAAGGTTAAACTGTTTACATTCCTCTGTTGAGTATAGAAATCAATCTTCTCCTGTAAGAAAATAATAAGGGAAAAGGATAAGAGAAGGTAAGATTAATAGAAAGGGGGCAGATTAAGGGAGGCAGTAGTCAGAAGCAAAACACTTTTGAGCATGGCCAGGATAAAAGACAGAGAACAAAATAAATGGCAGGGGAAAGAATATGATGAAAGGAAATATAGTTAACAATTACAACAGTGAAAGAAAATTTACAGCAAATATTTCTGATAAAGGCCTCATTTCTCAAATATATAGAGAACTGAGTCAAATTTATGAAAATAAGAGTCATTTCCTAATTGATAAATGGTTGAAGGATATAAACAGTTTTCAGACAAAATAATCAATAATCCAAGTAATAATCTATAATCATATGGAAAAACTATAGTCATGAAAAAATGAAAAAAATTGCTCTAAATCACTATTGATACAAATACAAATCAAACTCTAACTGCCTATTAGACATCTCAAATTAGTTGTCGTGTGATCTTAAACTCAGCACATCCAAAATTGGGTTATCTTACACACACACACACACACACACACACACACACACACACACACACACACGCATTAAATACTCATTACTTCTGAACTTCCCTATTAAATGTTGAAGGCACTGCCATCCTCCCAATAACCCTCATTCCTAACATAGGTGTCATCTTCAACTTCTAACTCTCCCTCTCTCTCAGCCCCCAAATATAATTTGACAAGTCCTAAAGATTTTACCTTCATAACATCTCTTGCATATGCCTCCTTCTTGGCTCTCACACTGCCATCACCCTGATGGAGGCACTCTTCACCTCATACCTGTACTTTTACATTAGCCTTCTAATTGGGTTCCCTGCCTCTAGTCTCTCCTTATTCTAGTTCATCCTCCATTCCATTGTCAAAGTGACCTTCCTAAAGTACATATCTAACCACTTCACACACACCTACAATAAATTCCAGTGGCTCCCTATTACCTTCAGGATCAAATATAAAATCTCCTTTTATGTATTCAAAGCCCTTACTAAGCAGATACCCTCTTACTTTTCTTATCTTCTTGCATCTTTTTCCTACAATCCAGTGACACTGAATCCTTGCTGTTCCTGGCACAAGATATTTGTCTCCAGACTCTAGGCATTGTCACTGGCTGTCCCCCATTCTAGAATTCTCTCCCTCTATATCTCCACCTCCTGGTTTCCTTCATATCTCAACTAAAACCTCATTTTCTGCAGGAAGCTTTTCCCAATTACCTTCTATACATCTTGTTATTTGCGTATTGCCTTTCCCATTAGACTGTGATCCCCTTGGGAAAGAAGTAGTCTTTTTTCCTTTCTTTGTATCCTCTGCCCTTATCTTAGTGCCTAGTAAATAGCGGACAGATAATAAATAATTGTTGATTTGAAATGACTTGTCCTCTGATAACAGAGTCTATCCCTAGGCCCATCCTGTTGCTTTTTCTGTTGTATAGGCTTTGTCAGAACTTGAGATCCACTGGCTTTGAGATCCCAAAGTCAATCTCATTCCACAATGAGGACTCACAAGAGAGCTTTAGTAAACAACTTTTACTGATAGGAAATTCTTCATGCCTTCCATTTCTCCTCAGGGTATAGCATAAGCAGTTGTTGTCCTATCCATGCAAATGTTTCATATGTTTGAATGCGTCCCCTGTCTGTTTTACATCTCTTCTTCACAAGTAAAAATTGTAGTTTCTTCGATTATTCTTACTAAGCCCCTTTTTCCAACCCTTCTGTCAACATGGAATTCTCCTTAGAATGATCTCCATATTGTTATCATCTGGTTGTAACATACTAAAATCTAGATCTGTCTCTAGTTCTTGGCAGTGCTGGCAGGTCTAGGTGGAGACTTCATCAAAGTAGCTGAGTGAGTGGCAATGTCTAAGCCCATTTAACCTTGATCACCACAAAAGGGGGAAGAAGAGTCAAGGAGAAAAGGTGGGGGGGATGGCCCTTGGAAAACTTTGCTTTGAAAAAAAAGAGCATAGTCCACATACATGAGAAAAACAAAAAGGGAAATGTGTAAATATTATGAGATTGTTAAAGAAAAAAAACAAATTTCCCAGAAGAAAAAGAAAATACTACCAAAACAATAGTGAAGCCACTAGAAGGAAAAAAAAAACCATAATCACCATAAGAATCTCCAGCAGAGTTTAGAAGGGCAAAAAAGAATTAAAGAAAGAAAATAACAATATAACACCTGAATAGAGTACATGTCACATTTTATGTGTGTGTGTGTCTGTGTCTTTGTGTGTGTGTGTGTGTGTCTGTGTAAATACACGGCTACATTTGGGGCACTGCAGTAGTGAAAGTCTGTCTCCTATGTTTATCTTTCTTTAGGC
The DNA here is from genome assembly GCA_028646595.1 of Phalanger gymnotis. Taxonomy (NCBI): domain Eukaryota; kingdom Metazoa; phylum Chordata; class Mammalia; order Diprotodontia; family Phalangeridae; genus Phalanger; species Phalanger gymnotis. The sequence goes on from CM053622.1 coordinate 284,573,413, forward strand.
TACAGAAACAATGTATTATTTTAATGAATTAATGATCTATCAGGGCATTGTAACATCTCTTTTGTTTACTAGAGGATGATCATCCTATGGTACCTGAGCTATTCCCCCTGCCACTGTAGAACATGGATGCAAGCAACAGTTCTGAGCAGCTTTATCCTTTACTAACCAGGGTTCAGCACGTAAACTAGGGTCTTCGAATCTAGCATTCTATCCATTAATACCACATTGATACTAGTAAAGAAAAAAATAAGTATGGAAATTAGGATGAAAACTTGAATGCTAAAAGAATCCTTGAAAAAGGCAAAGAATAAATTGTAGAACAAATGATGGAGAAATCTTGCTAAAAGCTGACAAAGAAGTTGACAGATTCAGAAATCAACCTAAAAAATAGATGGAATAATGAAAATAGTAATAATAATTATTATGATGATTATGATTAATAGCTAGCATTTATATGGCACCTACTATGTTCCAGACACTGTACTAAGCACTTTACAAATGGTATCCTATGTGACCCTCACAAGAACCCTGGGAGCCAGGTGCTCCCCTTATCTCTTATTTTACATTTTCCTCATTTTATAGCTGAAGAAACTGAGGTAAATGGAGATTAAATGAATTTTCCAAGGTCACACAGCTAGTAAGTGCCTAAGACCAAATTTGAACTAAAACTCCAGGCACAGTGTTCTATCATATGCACCACCTAGAACAATATTAGACAATATCAACACCATGCTATATGATTATCTCAATACATTTTTAAAAGATTCTGAAAATTGCATTTCTTTATGCTAAAAAATAATAAAACAGCATGAAAAGATCCCTTCCTTAATATGATCAAAAATATGTCTCTAAAGCCAAGTCAATATTTTTTGTAAAGAAGAAATTTTAGAAGCTTCCAAATAAGCTGAGAGAGAAAGCAAGGATGACTCCTGTTTTTACTATTATTTAACATAGTATTAAAATGTTTTCTAATACAATAAAACAAGAAAAAATGAAGGGAATTGGCATCAGAAAAAAAGGAGACAAAACTATTCACTTGCTGAAATGTTGGATCACTTAGAAAACCCTAGAAAATCAATCAGTAAACTAATCAAGACAATAGCATCAGCAAAGTGGCATAATAAAAAATAGTTCCACATAATTAGCATTTCTATTTATATAACAAAAACCAAGAAAAAAAAGGTTTTTTTTTAAATTCTACTTAAAATTGCACAAAAGTTTTGAGTGTTAGTTAACTTGAAAGTAAACTTAGAAATCTGCAAGTAGATACATAGTATAGGGAAAATATAATAAATGTGTATATATGCATATACACACACATTTATATAGATATATATGTGAATGGGAATAATACTGGGAAAATATAGGGAAAAATACTGAGACAGATATTTAGTTGTATCAGTATTATAAAAAATGATAAGATTGCCCAAATTAAACTATAGACTTGGTGCTATGTCAGTCAAATCACCAATGACATACTTGATAGAATTAGACAAAATCATAGTAAAATTCTTAAGAACAAAACTCTATCCTGGTCAGACCATGGTTAGAGGAGGATATCAGGTTCTAGGCACCACATTTTAGGAAAGATAACGAAAAGTTTGAGAGGATCTAGGGAAGATTAACCAGGATGAGTATTACTTGAAAGAACTGAGGTATGTTAACCTGAATTATAAAAGACTTAGGGAAAGTAATAGAGTTATCAAAAAGAAGACAACTTCCATTTCCTATGTTTTTTCAATCCAATGTAATTTCAAAATCCCTTGAAATTACATTTTGATGACAAATTCTAAAGTATTTTCTATGCATATCAGTTGAGAGAAGTAAAAATCATCATTTTCATCTTTTGGCAAAAACAATTATCTCTTAACTTGATTGACAACAGATTCACATAAGTGAAGTACTCAGATAAATGTGTGTGTGTGTGTGTGTGTTCACTAAAAATTCTCCTCTGATACCTCATTGTAGTCTTGAGATGACACTGACTCTTCCAAGGCTAGTCCAGCCAAGAACAAGCTGTGGAACATTCTACCAAACTAAAAATCTTAGAGCACAGACCCTAAGAAAAGGACTATGCCATCATGTGGGGCTAGCACTGCCATAATGTGATCAAAACTGCATGACATAACTGCTATACAGAAGAGAATATTTAGAACAACTCATTTAAACAAAAAAAAATTCAACACAAATTGGTTTCATTATACGTGATCCTCAAACTGGCTTCAATTTTCCAGTGAAGATGAAATGATGCATTACTTTTAGATACAAAAATGGAAATATGCACATTTGTAAACAGGCCTTATGGCTCTTAACTACATGCCAAGAACCATTTAGAATCACTCAAAAACAACTGAAACATCAACACAATTTGAAAGAGGGCCATTAGCCATGCAAATGTCAAGTTATCTCACACTTATCAAGAGCAGAATAAACAAAACAGTGAACTCTTTGGATAGTGCTTTTGAGCTATTCAGTCTCTGGTGACTTTGAATGGCAGTAAAACTATTTCCAGATGGGGTTCAATTAAATCTAAGCATAGCAGGACTATTTATAATCTTTCTCATTCTGAACAAATTAGAGAGTTATTAAATTAGCCTTCTTACTTGATTCATCACAATCTTGTCCCACGTTGAACTCAAAATCTACTAAAACTCTCGGGTCCTTTTAAGATCAACTTTTGTTTTTCTACATCTCTTCTTTCCTAGACCTATTTTGTTTGTTTGCTTTTAACCAGATTTTGGGTCTTCATTATTCTCCATTAAATTTCATCTTATTTGCCTATTATTATCACTATCAGAAACTTTTAAAAACTCATTTCTAATTACCCCTTTTACCTTTATAGCAACATGACTTTTATTTAGCATGTTATCTACCTTGATCTTCATCACTATTAAAAAATTTCTAAAGAGAACAGGACAAAACAGAGCTCTGTTGTCCTCCATTGGAGATTTTATTCTAGATTAATGCATAATTTACTACTAATTCCATAATGACTCTGGTATGTCAACTCAAGAACCTGCTATACACAGATCAGTTAAAAGAACTGGGGAGTTTTGAAGAAAGAAGAGATATGATAGCATTCTTTGAGTATTTGAAAGACTGTCAAATGGAAACGGATTTTTTTTCCTGGATAAAAGAGAAAGAAATAGTAACGGAGAGGCATTTTAAAGTTTGTTGTAAGAAAATACTTCCTGATAGAAAGAGTTATCTAAAATTGAAATGGGCTATGCCAGAAGATAATGTGTTTTCCCTCCTTATAGGCAGGCCTTCACACAAATGTAGGATCACCACTTATCAGTGATGTTGCAAGGTGGCCATTTTTTTTAAGTATGGGTTTGATTGGCTGGCTTCTGAGGTCCCTTACAGCTCTGATATTTTATAATTAGATTCTATAATTCTGTGAATTAGTTCCTAATTTTATCTAATTATATTATTAAATTTTAATGAGACTGGGGAAGTGTCATATCTATCCTCCTGTGTTCCAGGTCCTAATTCCAAAGCATTACTTACTCCTGTGCTAGGACCATGGATTTCTGCTTGGTAAGCAATATCAAGACCTAGTCTAGTCCCACACCCAACAGTCTACTTCTTTGTCCTGCTTCTTTTCTCCAACTTTCATTTGCAAATCAGCACTACAACCCCCGTCCTTGGATACTGAGTAATTGATGTGCATTCTAACCCAGCCTAAAATACTCCCTACAGTAAATTCTCTATTTTCATACTATGCCGCCCCCCTTCATAAGTCTGACTCTAAAAACAGTCATCAAATCAGTGCTACCTAGGAAAAAACCCCTCCTTGGCTACCACTTCAAAAATTCAGTTTGGTAGTGGAAAAACTAGTTCTAGAACCCAGGTATCTAGTTTCCTCTCCTATGATTAAAAACAAATTGTAGCTAAATAAATTGTAGTACTGGAATACTATTGTGCTATAAGAAATGAGGAGCAGATGGACTTCATTATAACCTGGAAAAATTTATACGAGCTGATGCTAAGTGAGGAGGGCAGAACCAGGAGATCATTATACATGATTAAAAACACGCAGTATCTATAAGGCCTAACATTGATAGACTTTGCTCTTCTCACCAATGTGAGGTTCAAAGACAGCTCCAAAAGACTCATGATGGAAAAAGCTATGCACATCCAGAGCAAGAATTACAGAGTTTGCATGCAGATTGAGGTAAACTATTTGCTCTCTTTTTTTTACCTTGTTTTTTAGTTTCATTTCTTCTTTCTCATGATTCATTCCATTGATTATAATTCTTCTTTACAACTTGACTATTATGTAAATAAGTTTAATGTGAAGGTATATGTAGAACCTACACTGGATTACCTGCTGTCTTGGTGGGGAAGGAGGGAGAGAAAATTTGGAACCCCAAAAAATGTGGAACTGAGTGTTTAAAAATAAATTTATAATTAAAAAAATTAAAAATTAAAAGAAAAAAACATTCCACAATGACTCTATTTCTTTATCCTTGTCCTAGCAAGAATACTCTTCTCTGGTTGAAGTACTGCAGCTATTTTTCCCTTGTCAACAGAGACCTAACAAGTCTGATAGTCCATACGGTGAAAAGGAAAGAAGTGGATACTAAAAATACTATTAGTCCACATATATAAATTATCTTATCTGTAAACTGACCCTACCCAGGTATCAATAGCACCTTGTTTGGCAGCTCTAAAAAACAGGGCAATCGTATACCAAAAAAAATTTCCAAAAGAAATATCAATAAAAGATCTTGTTAAAATATTTTAAAAGATCTTATTAAAATGTTTTAAAAGATCTGACTACTTTTGAACTAAAAATGGGATTCAAAATTAACTGTACCATTTTTAAGTGCTGAATCAAGTTGTTCTTTACAAATGACTAGGTCTCACATATTAATCTGTGTATTTATTTCCTTTCTAGTTTTATCTTAGTTACATCCTCAATTCGTTAATCTGTTCTTTTTATCTTTTTTGGTGTAAATATTTGGAGATACAAAATATCCCCTAAAGACTGTTTTGCTGGCATCTCAAAAGTTAATTTTATTTGATGAAATTATCAGTTGGTTCTATGATTTTGTTTTTGATCCACCGATTCTTTAAGATTATTTCCTCTCTATGTAAATTTGATTCTTTTATTCACTAGCCTTTTATTGAGTATATTTTTATTGAGTTATCAATAAGGAATGTCTTTGACATTTCTGCTTTTCTGTATTTTACTTAATTGTTCTGCCCTAGCATATGACAGAATTTTGTAAAGGTATTACATGCAGCTGAGAAATGTAGATACTCCTTCATATACTGAAAAATTGCCAGAGATCTACCATCTCTAACTTTTTCTAAAATTCTTTTCACAGCCTTAATTTTTTTTTCATAAAAATAATTTTTATTAGGTTTGCCTAGATCTTAAAGAGTCATATTGAGGTCTCTGGCTATGTTTTGCTTTCTACTACTATCTTTAATATATTTACCTTATTCTTTAAGTGCAAAGATGCTATGTCATAGGATATGTTAAATACTGATATTATTTCACTACCAATGGTTCCTTTAAGCACAATGTAGTTTCCTTGTTTATCTTTATTTTTAAAATGTCTTTTTTTTCCTATTGCCTTGTTTGAGATCATAAATTGTTACTCCCTTCTGTTCTAAGTTTATTGAGACATAATAAATTCAGTGTTAGTTCAGCTACTCATTTTTGCTTTGAAAATTTAAAGTATATTTCTTTTAAGTAACATATTGTATTCTGAGAGTCTGCTTTTTATTTTTCTGTTATCATCTTCTATTTTATGGGTCAGTTCATCCCATTTGTATACATGGGTATGAACATTAATTGTGAATTTTCCTCCATGATATATTCTTATACTTTTTCCACCTCTTTTCCTCCTACTTCCCATTTACAAAGAAAAAAAGTGTATACAGAGAAGGAATATGATCAGCACTAGTGATTTATAATTGAAGTAATCAGCTTCCATTCTGTTGTCCTTCCTATATTCCCCTTAAAGACTCTGATAGTTAATTCTTACCTTTTCTTTCTTTTTAATCCCCCATTTTACAACCCACCTTCCAAAGAAAAGCTCATTTTTCTTATAACCATTCTCAACTCTACCTTCTCTCTTAAAGTTCCCCCTCCTTCTTTTTATCCTTTTTGAGTTTAACATATTTCTCTGCCACACTCTTTGTGTGTATATGTGTGTGTCCAACCTTCTTTTGTCCATTCCAGCTTCTTCCATCCCTTCTTTCATGTTTATATACTCTTTTGGAGTGGCATCCCAATTAAGAGAAATAGTATACTCCCTTTCCTTCATGATCATTTACTTCTTAATGTATTCCATTTCCCCATTGCTTTTTTTCTTCTTAAAGACCTTTCAAACCATCTCTCTTACTTAGCTCTCACTTTGACCCTTGAAGAAATTATAGCTCTAAAGGATCACTTATTTCTGCTCCTTCTATTAGAATGTAAGTACTTTATCATTATTTATCCCCCTTCTAAATGTTCAAATGTATTTAAATATCCAGTTTTCCCTTGACATATTTGTGCTTATCGGTCAGTCAATAGATGGTATTCATTAATTGCTCAATATATTCCAGGCACTTTATTCATACTATGATTGAAATAAGATAGTCCTTGACCTCAGTAAGTCCAGATTCTAATGGCGGCAGTAACATGTAATAACTAGTTACATACGGCTGTGTTTATGTTTCAAAGTTTCTACTTAGCTCTGGTCTTTCTACCAGAAATGTTTGATGTTCCTTTTTTCCACTAAAGGTCCATTTTCTTCTATAGGATTATACTTGGTTTGGGACAGTAAATTACTCTTCATTATAAGCCTTTATGTTTCATTTTTTGGAATATCAAATTCCAAGATTTTCTTTCCCTAATATGGTTACTTCCAAGTCTTGTATGATCCTGATTGTGGCTACTTTGCATTGAACTCACTTTCTACTTGCTTTCAACATTTTTTTCTTTGCTCTGGAAGTTCTAGATTTTGACTATGATATTCCTGAAAATTTTTATTTTGCATTTTCATTTAGGTAGTGAGTGAAGGAGAATTTTTCTTTTTACTTTTCTCTCTGACTCTAATATATCCAGACAGTTTTCATTTATGATTTCTTGAAATCACACAGAAAACCCCCATACGAATTTTTGTTTGTTTGTTTGTTTGGTCATAGTTTTCATGGAATCTAAAGATTCTTAAATTTTCTCATCTTGTTTTCCAGGTGAGTTGGTTTTGATAATAGATATCTAATATTTTTGTATAATTTTTCAATTATTGTTCTAATGTTTCTTTTTTGCCTTATTTGATCACTGAGTCTTATTTGCTCCATTAATTTCCAGGAAGTCTTTTACTTACATAATATTTTTTTTTACCTTTTTATCCTAAGATATTTATTATCCTTCCAATTCTTTTCATCAGTGCTCTTATTTTACTTATAATTTTATTTTTTTAATCTCTTGCTTCTTTTCTTCTGTGTACTCTTGTCCTTGTGGTTAAGCCATTTTTTTTCTTAAGGCTCTGCTTCTAGTTATTATGGAGTCACCCTTTTCTCACTAATTGAGATTCATAATAATTCTCTACGGTGTTTAGTATTTTTGTTCACTGATGTCTCCATCCTTAGTTCCTAGTTTCAGAACTTGTACCAAAGGCAAGCTCTACACACACACACATACACACACACACACACACACACACACACACACACACACACACACCACATTCTTGGATGGAGTAGTAATGCCTTAATTGATACTTACATTGATTTCCTGATCTCCTTCCATTGGATTCCAACCTTCCCTTCTGTTTCCTGGGCAAATTTCAAGGCTCTTTGTATCATCCAGGTTTATAGTACTATGGTCTCCAGGGCCTTCTAGAATATCTCAATTCATAGGGCTGTAGACTTCTAAAACCCATGAGACCTCTCAGTAAGCATCCATTTCTGCCCCCTAACCCTGCATTTACAGTGAGAGCACTGTGGGTTTCCAGCCCCTCTAGTAGTTTTCCAATCTGAGGATCCTGGGCTCCATGCCCCTAAGGAACAGAGTATGCAAATTTAAGTTACCCTTTGGAGAATCTTTGATCAGAGGACTGGCAGGCTTTCTGATTTTGTTGTGCCTGTGAGAAGGAATTCCATAGGCTTCTGATTTTATTTTTTGTGTGTAGTCCTGGGTTCCTGTACAACCTTTTTTACTATCATCTTAATCAGAAATCTTCTTCTACTTATCTGCAGATAAATTAGCTTATTTGTAAATGGGTCTGTTTCTGCATATGGACTCATTTCATTCCTATGCACAAAAACTCCCACAAGCTTTCTGTAGAAAGCTTTCAACCGATAATCATTTAAGTTTATGCACATTTCATCTAGCACATGAAATTCATTCCCGGATGCCCATATGTACACATCAACTTTATGCATATGGGCTTCCATTAGACAATTACAATATCACCGGGTGTATTATGTCACTCCACTTCGAATTTACTGTTTTACCTAGTTTCAACTTCATGGAACAAAATGCCCCTCTGGAGACAATTTCATTACTCCTAATCTTATCAGTATACTGTCAGCTAAGCCTTGATTGCCACCACCCTCCTTACCTCCTCTCCCCTCTGATTAGAAGACTGGCATATGGAATGCCAAATTCCTCAGAATACTTTTCTTTATAGAGACCAGAAACTGGACTCTCAGTTCCTTCTACTTTGCATTTGCTGCTCTGCCTGGTTTCAATTCCATGAAATAAGATGTACCAGGTACCCCTGGTATGTCACGCCAACACTTTCCTGCCTCCTTTTGTGTGCTATCTCTCCACCACCATTAGACTATGACCTCCTTGAGGGCAGGGACTGTCTTTATATTTCTTAATTTTATCCCCAGTGCTTACTATAATGCTTGGCACGTAATAGGCACTTAACAAATATTTCTTGACTTGTATTTGACTGGACTGGATTGTTGAGAGGAACCAGAGCTGGGAACAGGTATTTCAAAAAGCAAGATCATTTAACTGCTATACAAATTTTTTCAATTAAATGCTGAGGAATTGTAATTAAAAGTAGTTCCTTCCAGTAGCCTAAGGCAGGGAACCACAAGAGAAACTTAAAGAGAGAAGTGATCCCCAAAAGTGTTTTAAAAAATCTTAATGGATGGTATAGCTTTATACTGCCAAATATACAAAAAAAAAAGAGGCCCAAAATCATCAACTACTTCAGCTGTTCTGCATTAAAATGCACGTTTTTAAAACTACAAAAAGGAAAGAGCTTAGTCTAACACTCTCCTATTCAAATCTCTCAAAGAGTCTATCTTTACGTTGTCTAATTAAGAATTAGACAACGTAAAGATAGACTCTTTGAGAGAAACAGTTAAGCTGGCTGGATCTCTCATTGTCCTAATGTAGTCCCAATGATGCCCTAGAAGCACATCCATCACATTCTAAAATGTTAAAGCAAGAACATAGAGAAGTTTTTTGAAAGGTAATTTTAGTTTGTGTTTTTGCAAACTCAGGTAATGAAATTAAAGATTTCCCAAAGCTTGAAATGAATCTAACTTATGAGGATAAATGGATTTTGCTGACTCTTGGCAATTGTAAGTAATATTAAAAAGACTTCAAATAGTTCAGTGGGCCCATTCAACAAAAGGTAATATGCCCACAGGTCTAAAGTTTTAGCCAACTGAATCAAACTATTTAGCCTCCAAATCAGCCTAGACATAAAACATCAGCATCCTCAGTCATGAAGGCTTCCAAAGAAATTAATTGTGCTCTAAGAGCCTTTATCTGGGGAAAGAGTAGTATTGCTGCACCTCTACTCAGGACAAGGGTGGTTAGTTTGTCTTTCCCTCCTCAAATTTCTCACAACACTTTGTCTGGACTTCTTTTTTTATTGTTCAGTCAGTCATGTCCTTTATTCATGACTTTATTTGGAGTTTTCCTAGCAAAGAAATTGGAGTGGTCTATCAGTTTCTTCTCCAGCTCATTTTACAGATGAAGAACTAAGGTAATTGGGATTAAGTGACTTGCCCAGGGTCACATAGCTGGTAAATGTCTGAGGCCAGTTTTGAACTCAGAAGATGACTCTTCTTGACTTCAAACCCAGTGTTCTATCCACTGTGCCACCTAGCTACCCAGTTGGACTTCTCCTTTAAACTGATGCCATTCTGTACTGTATTTGAGGTACGCACATCTTTAATTTCCCCTCCATTAGATTATAAACTCCTGGAGGGCATATCATATACTTTATTTCAATTTTTTGTCTCCAGGACCTAGCAGAATATCTTTCTTGAAGTAGACAGTAAATATTTACTGACTTGACTCCCCAAACAGGAATGTGTTGGTAAATATTTAACAACTAGCTATCCTGATACCCTTTTAAGTTTAATCTACAGTGTTAACATTTTCTCAAATACTTTTCTAATTCTAGACAATCACCAGAACGATAACTCAAGCTCTGATTTGGAGTATTTGCCAATTTCCTGAGGTGTGAATGCTTACCCTGAAAATTTGACACCTGCCTCTTGAGACCCTGCTTGGACTAGGAATAGTCAGACATCTACATATCCATCTGTATTGTTCATGTAGTGTTAATGTACTGTTAGTGCAATGGGAAGATCTTTCCCATCCATTAACAGGCCCGAGTGACCTGTCTGAATCACTTGAGCTTGTTGTGTTGTTGTTGAGCTTGCCGGAAGGGTAGAGCAGAACTGAGAGGAAGTGAGACAGAGTAGACAGAGCGGGGAGAAAGAGACACACACTTTGTCCCAGACACCTTGGGAGACCTGGGGGATAAAAAGACAGAAAGAAAACAATCCCTGATCTCAAAGAACTTATATTTCATTAGGGGTAAAGAACAGGAACACAGACAAGTTAACACAAAAGATGCAGAGAGCCCTGTGCAGAAAATTTCACTTTAGCCAAACCTTGAAGGAAGCTCAGGATTCTAGGTGAGGAGGGGAATCCATTCCAGGCATGGACAACAGCCAGTCTGTGAAAAGACACAGACATAGGGAATATAATGTTATTTTGGGGAAGAACATGTATGCCATTTTGACTGGAGTATAGAATATATGAAGGAGGTAATGTAGAACAAGCCTAGCATGTTAGGCTGGAGCCAATGATTTGTCTTAAATGCCAAACAGAAGAATTTGCATTTTATCCTGGCAAAAATTGGGGCTTAATGAGATAGAGAATGGCATGGCTAAAACTGTCCTTTAGGAATATCAATCTGTTAGCAGTGAGGATAACAGATTAGAGAGGGAAGAAACTGAAGGCAAACCAATTAGGAAATTATTGCAATAGACCAAGTGAGAAGTGATGAGAGCCTGATCTGGATTGGTGTCCATGTGAGTATAAAGGAGATGAATCCTAAAAATGTTTGGAGGCAAAGCTAATAAAACTTGCCATGTAAAACATGGCAAACTAATCGGTGATGCATGTAGGCATGTATCAAAGCCAAAGATTTAAGGAGTCAACAGTTAGGAAAGGCAGCATGATACAATTCTTCATTTACACAGCATTTTTCTCAAAACAACTTGAGGAGGTTGCAATATACATAGTACTGTCCCCATTTTACATATGAGAAAACAGAGATTGTTTTTTCTCCATGATCACATAGGAACTATCCAAGGCAGAATTCAGGTATCCTGAATCCCAGGTTAGTATGCTATCCACTGTACCATTATATCTCTCAGTAGAATAGAAAAAACATCCAACTTGGGAGTCATGAGACTTAGTTCAGTCACTAATTCACTGTATGGCCTTGGGCAATTGACTGGCTATCAGAACCCCACCTCATTACTAAACACATATTAACAGTCTTTAGAGAAACCTTCTCTTTATAGGTATTGCAATACATCTGAGGGGGATAGATATGTTTCTGGAGCATCATTGAAACTCCATTAGGCCAAGTAAATCTGAGTTCCAGCTGATTGAATTCTTTTGGCTAATTTATAAGGCAACTGCCATATTAAAAGGTGCCACAAGATTCACTCAGCAAATTATCTCCTTTAACTCTTCCAATATAGTACCTAATGTACTCATTATCTAATTTGCTCTGTGGGTTAAGACCCCCTGCTGAAATCCATTTATTTTAGCTGTGAGAAAGAACATACATTCACCTCTATTACTAGTAGGTAGTAAGAATTTAGATGATATTCGCTACATAGACAAACTGACCAGATGACATGTAGCAGCTATAAATCAAAGCTGAGAGTTTTATTCTCCAAGAAGTAGGAGAGTCAGCACAGAGCACAAGGGAAAGCACTTTGGAATGGCAGTCGAGAGACTAATATTCTAAACATGGCTGTGCCTCTAACCGATCATGCCACATTTCATGTCAGCTTCGGTTTTCTCTCGTGTACAATGAAGGTGTTAGATAGCATGACCTCTAAGAAACATTCATCTGCCTCTCCCATGTTTAGATTCTGAACTATACCAACAGAAGATCAAAGAGATTACCATGCTCTACACAATGGCGAAAAAATATGAGAGGTCAAGGAAATACCAGAAACTTATTATTGCCCTTTCTCAATTGAGAAATCGCACTTTTAATGGGGGACAAACCTTAGAGTGGGTCATACATACAACCCTGTTGCATCTAGCTTAGAAGCTAAAGACAGGTCTGCTGCTGAGGCTCACAGAGGTTCAAGAAATTTGGCCTTCCCTGCAGCATATCTGGAGACATAGGACCCTCTGTCTCATTAGGGGATCCAGATCTCTCCTTTCAGAGAGAATGTAAAAAACTTTCCCCTTTCAGAGAGGAGGAAGGTATGGGGTCTCAATTCCCCACTCCAGAAGAAAGTGAGGGCTATTTATATGCAAATAGAAATCAGCACATTCCCCCCACCCCCAGTCTTCCACTTCTATGACCTCACCTCTCTATTTCTTACATGCAAAAAAAAAAGTCTAAGAGAAGGGAGGGTTAATTTTTCCCATGAAATGAGAAAAAATAGAGATGAGGGAAACTAAGCATGCTGAGGGGTTGGGAAGTGTCCTGAATAGGCTTGAAAAAGAAAGGATATAAGGAAAGAATAAAGTAGTAGTATATCGCCCAGGAACAGACTTCGGCTTACCACTTGGAGAAGACTCAATGAGGTTGAGATTCAATGCATTGCAGATCCCCGTGATGCCCTCTATCCTGTAGCAGGATGGAAGGGCACGAATAAGCCCCTTTTCACTTCTGTCTCACTCACTTGAGGTGGGCGAGAGGCACTCTCTGAAGCTGAAGCTCCTGTTTGCTCTCTACTGTAAAAAGCACAGGAATTGGGAAGCCAAAGCCATGGGAGGATAGTAGAGAACAGATGCCCCACCTCCTTATTTCTTCAATTTTCTTGATTGACTGTTTGACATTAATACCCTGAGCCTGAAGAATACTGAAGGGCTATCCTCAAAAGAAACACTCTAGCCCTGGGCCCAAGAGACAGGACCCACTGGTTCCAATCTCAGTCTATCCCCTACTTTCAGGGCCCACACCCCAACATTGGCTAACGAGGAATTGCCCCTATCACTTCAAACTTGGAATGACCCCAGGCAATAAAGGAGGAAGAAATTAAAGTGTTTTCTTTTGTATTAATCCTGCATCCCTGGGCCAGAGATCAGGCCAGTCTGGGAGGGGAAGCACTGATATCATGCCTCCATTCGGCCCCTTGAATTTATGGCCACTCCCTAAACAAACCGCAAGGGCATACTGATCCCAGTCTATGGACCCCAAGATGCCCCTCCTTACCCTGACTATACTGTGTATACATATGTCATCTACATATATGTTTGTTAAATCCACACTGCCATGTTTAAAAAAAAAGAAAATCAAAATGTTGTTGAGAGATGCAGGGAAATCTTTCCCTTCATCCTCTATGTTCAATTTTTTTGAAGTCTTAGTGTTTTTTTAATCCTTGTAAAGTTAGATTTATAAGATTACACATTCAATAATAAGAACACAGTAGTTCAGTCACTGCCTTCTCCTACTTCTGCCTACCTAACTTTCAGTACCCAGCTCCTTCATTCCTGGAGCCTTCTCAGATTACTCCAACCCATAATAATCTTTTCCTTTTCCAAATACTTGCAATATTTTTTCTCTATACCATAGAATTTAGCACTTGAATATACATTATAAATGTTATAGGGCTCTCCAGTCATTTCTAATAGGTAAGACTTGCCTTCCTATCTAAAACGTAAATGCATGGCAAGCAGGAATCTTGTCTTATACTTCTTTTGTGTCCTTCATGGAGCTTAATAGACACATAGTAAGAAATCCACAAATATTTATTGTTTGAGTAAATGATCAAGGAGGTACTCTTGATGTCTGCATAGAATGACCAACCTTCTGTCAGCACCTTTCCTTCTACACAGTCTTTACATTTGTATTGTTCTAAGTTTGAATTTCACCCAGTCTAAGGATTTTCCTTTTTCTAGGTTTATATGTTCCTGTGCTTATGAGAGAGTATGACCCTGTGTCGGTAAGGCAAAACGGGCTCCTTAGCACTTAGTTCCACAAGTGCCCTTGAAGAGTTTGGCTTTTGTTTGCTTTGAGTGATTCAGCTATTTCATTGAATCTTGTTAAGTGCTAAGCCCCAGGCCCAAGATTTGGGTGTCCTTGGGGCCTCCTTGCCTCAGGGGAGGGTTTAGTTTAGACATGAGTTTGAGTGACATGTCTGGAACAGCGGGGGCTCTTGAACCACGTGGGTTTGAGTCCGCCTCTTTGTGGCGATTTTGGGTCATGTGGGTGAGTCGCATGTGTGACTCACCCCTGATGCTGACAAAGATAAAAGCCAGGGGTTGGCCTCTTCTTCCTTGGAGCTCCGAGACACAACAGGAGTGGCGAGTGACTCTGAGCCAGCCTTGTTGAGCTCCCGGCTGAACTCAGATGTTGATGGTTCCTTGGTAACTATGAATTGTATTGGGTCTGTCTGTT
>CM053622.1:284588782-284615241 GCA_028646595.1 Phalanger gymnotis
TTCCACTCAAAAGAAACAAAAGCCATGCTAATGAGACAATTTTGCTTAACAACACACAGAGTGATGAGTTCTTTTGGCTAGAAGACCTATCACATCTTAGGTAAGTTGTGATATGCATTACTGGAGGGAGTAGGATCACTTATCAAATCATGGGTCACTGAAGTGATCTGAGGATGCGAGGTTGCTCAAGGGCTCATGTATTTCCACACAGAAGAGATGCTATAAGATTACTGTTAGAGCAAAAAGTTGGGACATAATAGTAAAATACAATGGCTAAGATATCTGAAAAGAGCACCTAAGTCAGTGAGATTTCCTAGCACTACTAAGAATACCTGAAAGACAAGATTGGGCAAGGCAAAAGACAGTGGGAAGCTAAGAAGGAATATGATCTAACTCCCAGTATTGGTGGGCAGCTAGTTGGTGCAGTGGATAGAACGCTGGGTCTGGAGTCAGAAAGACATCTTCTTGAGTTCGAATCTGGCCTCGTACATTTACTAGCTGTATGACCCTGGGCAAGTCACTTAACTATGTTTGCCTCAGTTCTTCATCTATAAAGTGAGCAGAAGAAGGAAAGAGCAAATCACTCCAGTATCTTTGCCAAGAAAACCCCAAATAGGGTCATGAAGAATTGGACATGACTGAACAACAATCCAGTTTTGATACAAAGGCCAGAATAACCACTATAACCCTGTAACTTCTTTTCTTTTGTTGCAACCTTTTCTCCCCTATATTTCTGTCCCTGTACTGCTTGATCAACATTTGGTACGAAATAATGGCCTCATAGACAAAACCCTGAATAGAGCTGTGCAATAGTTTAGGGGTAGTCAAGGAAAGAAATCACAGGTTTCTCCATGTCATGAAGACCCAAAGAATCCAAAAGGAGGTGGTGGCAGCTCTAAACCTGAAGAGGGCAAGAGTGAGGAAAGACTTACAAGAAGGGAAAAAAATATTTGGAAAAAAAGAATGGACTCATCATAAGATACCAATGATAGTACAGGTGGGGAGAAACTATTTTTAAGGGTCGTTATGTAACATTGTATAAAGCTGAGAGTCAAAGTGACCTACTTTGTCCAAGACTGGAGAGGTGGGGAGGTTGAATGACAGAGTAGGTATTGTTGCTTTTGGACTTTTTGTTTAGATACATGGATCAGTTCCAAAGGGCTACGAATATTTAGCTCTTCCGCACTAAGGATCCTAGAATCTTAGAGTTGAGAGACAACATAAGAATTCCACAGTCTGACCCCCCTGCCCAGTTCAAAAATATCTGCTTCCGTGATAGTTTGGCATCAGCTGGGAGTGAAGAACATTCTAGCAGTGGCTATTAAAAATTAAATTTTAAAAACACTAAAACACACAATCCTCTCCTTGCAGAAGACTCAAGGTGAGGTTTCAGTGTGATGCTTACAAGGCTCAGCCCTGCATTGGGGAATGCTGTGGCACAGATGGAAATAGATTTCAGTTTTCAAAAAGCTTCAAAATGCATTGTAAAAATAGAATATTTCCAACAAAATGTGAGAAGCATCTTCCAACTTCCAAGATTTATTATCATATGTTTGAAATGTTTTTGATGGAAGTACTAAATATACCAGACGGAGGACAAAAGTTTGGCCTCCTTTTCACTATGGTTGGAAAGTTGCAGATAGTTACAGTTTTTGTTGCTTTGTTTTTTTTTTTTTTCTTGCTCTAATTCACAAGCAGAGTAAGATCAGCTGATCCCGTGTGGATGGTCTGTGCCACTGCAGGTGAGTTCTAGCCTGTACAGCGTACATATTCTTGAAAAATTCTGGGCAAATTCATTTGTAAAAATGCATTCAGTTAGCTTTAAATTCATAATGGGGGCTCATTATTTAAAGCATTCCTGTGGGAAATCCTTTTGTAATATGAATCATTCATTCATTTCGTAAATTCAGAATTATTTATTGTATATGAAATTTGTTTCAGGTTGGGCACACTTAACCGCAGTCTATTTGCATTGTCCAAAAGGAAAACTAGATTATTGGTAATCAATGTCCCAAGTGTTGAGAAGCCACTACTATTTAACCAAGTTATTTGGGAACAGACGATTTGATTGGTAATTAACAGAGGCCATACTCCCTCTTTCCACCTATCTTCCAGTCACATCATTTCTTTGCCAATGCTTCTACCATTTAATGCACAGTAGTATGGAAGTGATATGCAACACCTGGTTATCCGTTACTGGGCTAGAATGTAGATGAGGAATAAATGTGAAACTCAACTGAACTCTCTTATTCTTTGTTTCCTGACCTCTCCTTTGCTACTTCCATGACTTTGCTCACATGACTCCCTCTGCCTAGAAGGCCCTCACCCTTCTCTGCCTATTGAAATCCCTTTAGTATGTCCACTATAGTACTTCCACTATAAATCTTTCCCTGATTTCAGTCAGAAAAAATCTCCCCCTATGAGATGTCTTTTCACTATTAACATTCCATTTACATACCTCCTATAGAATCAAAGATGCTATAAACTCTCTAAGGAGAGTTGAGAGGGACCACATGTAGACACCCTGCTACAGACGAGGAAACTGATACCTCAAAATGTGAGGTGACTTGCCCAGAATTTTTACTAATAGAGATAGACAATCCAGATCTCCTGACATCCATTCTAATACTCTGCATGACACTATTCTGTTTCCCATATGCACTTTCTATTCAATAAATATTTATCAAATGCCCACTATGTGCAAGACACTATACTAGGACCTAAGAATACAAAAATGAAAAATGTCCTTACCCACAAAGAATTTATAGTCTATTAAGGAGCATATAACACATATGCAGATAACAGTTAGGTCATGCAATGAATACAGAGAGCATTGGGCATATAGTCAGGAAGATCTGAATTCAAATCTGGACTCAGACACTTCTTTCTGTGTGACCCTGGGCAAGTCACTTAACCTCTGTTTGCCTCAGTTTTCTCATCTGTCAAATGAGAATACTACCTACCTTGCAGGGTTGTTGTGAGACTCTAACGAGATAATCATAAAACAGCACAATGCCTAGATTTCGACTAAATGCTATATAAGTGCTAGATATTATTATTATATAAGTACAGTGAGAGGCAATGAAGGATATTACCAGACAAAGCATTTTAGGAAAAACTGAGAAGCAAATACTTTTAGCTGGGGGATGGTGGATATTTTTTTTACTATTCTTGCTATATAACCTCAATGATGTCCCAGAAACAAAAATAATTTTAACAGCAAACGTTAATGTGCAACTTTACAGAAGAGATACAATAGCGTATTGCTAGACAAGATCTGGACCTGTGCTTTCATTAGTATAGGGAGCTCCCACATAAGGACACAGTCTCTACCAGTGAAGGTTTGCACCTTCTTTGCAATATGTTTTCTTAGGAAGTCACGTAGAACACCAAGAGGTTATATGACTTTCACAGGGCTATACAACTGGTATGTATCAGAGGTACGATTTGCACCCGGGTCTTCCTGGCCATGCTTCCAAATCTCTCTCCATTCTGCTATACTTCCCCTCAGAAGTTATGTGTACCTGTATTTATGTATGTGTGAGGTATTGGCAAAACAATGATATGTCCAAAAGGTATCAGAAAGGGAGGTGACTTACATAATTCACTGTATGTATACAATTCTGATTTTTAGTACTCTACATATATACAAATTCTCTGAGTCTGACTTATACTAGGTCTGTGATCATAAGCAAGTCAGCTAATGTCTTTGTATTTTAACCATTCCATAAGTTTCCAAGTTGCAAACAGTTACTACCTTATATCAGTAGAGAATTTTCACACACCAGGAGTTCTCTATGATATAGAATTCATAAGTCCAAAAGAATTATAAATCTATTTGTGTGTTAGATTATCATGTGTATCTGATTTGATTTATACCTATTTGTCCACATATCTTACCTCTCCAACTAAATTGTGATATCTTTTGGGGTAAAGATCATACTTTATTCTTATCACCAAAGGCTTGCATACTGTACAGTATATGAAGGCACAGAATAGGTACTTGACAAAGGCTAGTATACTGTTCCTTGAATAGAAAGGAGGCTAGGTGGCACAGTGGATATAGCACTGGACCCAGAGTCAGGAAGATCAGGGGTCAGATTTGGCCTTGGACATTTCCTAGCTGTGTGACCCTGGACAAGTCACTTAACTTCTGTATGCTTCATTTCCTCATGTGTAAAATGGAGATAATACGACACCCACCTCCCAGGGTTGTTATGAGGATCAAACGACATAAAATTTATAAAGTGCCTAGCACATGGGTAGCACTATATAAATGTTGGTAATTATTATTGATAAACATATGTTTGAACTAATTGGCCATATAGCTAAAAATTAAAACTTTACATAATAATACTTTATAAAGAGCTATGTAAATGTTAGCCACTATTATTATTGAAAAACATTTATTTAAATTAACTGGCCAAATAGCTAAAAAATTAAGATTTGGGATTATGTGTGGATTTTAACTATTTATTCTTTTCTAATCCCCAAATGCCTTGAAAGTTATAGCCCGTACTATACTTTAGCATAAGACCAGCACAAAAAACTGTAGAGAAAAGAAAATACAAAAGACCTGATCATTGATACGTGCGCCCTTGAGGTCCTTTAGGGAAAGGTCTGTTATTGGTATCTTTGTATCCCCAGACACAAAGTACTTAGTATATAGTAGAAGCTTAATAAATGCCTATAAAATTGAATTGAATTCACCCCTAAAATAATGAAACTTGACACATAAGTTGTTCAAACTTTCTTCCAGAAGCTATTGCACAAGAAATGGACTTTGTTACTATTCTTCTTAGGGGCATAAAATAAAACACATTGGTGGGGGCTCACAAGCTGTTATTTGAAATGGATTCTCACCAACAAAATATCTCAAACTTGGGACAGCTAACTGGGAAGTTCATAGTGAGAGGATCTTGACACCAAATTGACTAGAGCTACATTGGCTAATTGTGTTCAGTAAATGTGCCAGTAACATGCAAGCGATTGTCAGGAAGAGAGACCTTTGGTGATCCTGCTGGAGTGAGACATATTACCCAAAAGTGCTCAAAGCCAGCTCTCCCAATGCCAAAGACTTAGTAACCCATGAAACAGAGCAATAAATCCTGCAGAAAAATTGATAGCAATGAATGTCGCTTACAAGACTGCAGGGTGTGTTTTTTCAAATACACAACCAGAATTACCTGATGAACTGCCTCTTATGTTTTTACATCACGATAACATGTGGGTTTCTATGCCTACAGATGTTTCATTTAAATAAATAGATGTGCAGAAAAGAAGTGGAAGGAGCATGAACTGGGGAAATATTTACTTTTTTTTCTCCCTCCTCAAAAAGATCTGAATCAGAATATAGAGGAATCATTTTGAAAGCATTACATTTGAGGCCTATTTAAAATATCACGTTGAATAACAGTTTTAACAATAGGAGGTTTACCACAGGAAACAGCAAGAGGATTGAGGTGCACGTTAACATTTGCTGTTAAAATTGTTTTTGTTTCTGAGACATCATTGAGGTTAGATAGTAAGAACAGTAAAAGAATGTGGGTTTAGAGACCTACCTTTAACCAGTGTCTACACTGCACGTTGAAAACTGAGGGTACGAAACCATCCAGATGATTCATCCTTAAAAATCATCAGCAAAAGGCATCCCCCAAAGCTTCTTCTGGCAAAGTGTATGCAGAAATGGGAACCTACTTGTATATTTATTTTGACTCTTACGTTGTCCCACCACAAGAATCTGAATTGTTGTAATCCTCTGGCCAATAAAAATTCTTATAGACAAATTAAGTAACTAGATGGTAAACTAAAAACTCACCCCTAATAATTGTTTAGGGGATGATATGTCCCTTTAACTGCTTTAACCTTAATTCGGGCTCAATACTTAGTATAGAGTCAAGTCATTTAAAGTCAACAAGGCTTTACTAAACTACTAAGAGGCAACGAGGTGAATACAGTGAATAGAGCATTGGGGCTGGATTCAGGAAGACCTGTTCAAATCTGGCCTCAGATACTTCCTACCTGTGTAACCCAGGCAAGTCACTTAACCTCCGTCTGCCTCAGTTTCCTCAACTGAATAATAACACCACATACCTGAAAGGGTAGGGTGAGAATCAAATGGTATAATATTTGTAAAGTGCCTGACACATGGTAGCCACTAGATAGATTCCCTTACCTCTACTATGGGCCAGAAAGGGGAATGTTCAATGTGCTAAAAATAAAAAATGGTGAGATCTCTGACCACTAACATCCCTTCCAGCTCTACATCTATGATCCTATATTTCTATGAACTCTGTGAAATGAAAAGTATCTTAGTCTTCCTTTCTTCTTCTTAAAAAAGATTTGAACTACAGTCTGAGCCTAGACAAAGAAGACCTTCTTTACCATAAAGCTTATTCAGCCTTATAGTGGAGCCTGGCACATAGGAATCTGTTGTGTTTATTTCTGCTCTTCCTCTCTCTCTCCACTACCAAAAAACAAAAAAACCAAATCTTCAGGCTGGCTTAAGGTAGGCTAACTTGCTTTTCACTATGTTTGGTACATATATGGTCTAGATATATATTCTGAATTGTCTTACTTTTTAATCCTAGACCCCCAAAAGTTGCATAACTTTGCTCTTCATCCTCCACATCACCTTTGCACACACACACATACACACACACACACACACACACACACACACACACACACACACACACACACACACACACTTACACACCCACAGAGGCTCTGTTTGGTCTTGCAGCTGCTGCCACCACCAAATGACCATTTGGATCCAGCCTTGTAGTTCCAACTTCCCTCTGAGAAGCATGGCAAATTTAAAAGTCTGAGAAACAAAAGAGGGACATGATCCAAATTCTTGAAGGCAATTCTTCTGACACTCAACAAACCTGGTATTTATTGCCCTGCAACTCCATCCCTGGGACCCCTCTTTGAACTGCTTGTTTGCCATGGGGTCCCAATGTTATTAAGGCATTTTACCAGTGTCCGGTTAAAAAAAAAATTTTCAGCAAGTACTAACATCCTCACAGGTGAATTTGATTTATTGAGCCTTTAGAGCTAACCAAACTTTAGCAATCCTTTTTTGCCAACAAAACACATGCCAAAAAGGAAAGAAAACTTGACCCCAACATAGGTTTGGCATCCTCTCAGCAGTGACTACTGTCCTGCTAACAGTTGTTGTTTGCTCAGGGAATTTTTATGCTATCATCAGCAGCAATTTCTACCAGATGGCAAATTGACAAACTAATAAAACAGATCGTGTGAGTGAGGAATAGCTGGCACTTCCTCACATGGATTTGGAACAACCTCCTGTACCGGAACTGTGAACATACATAGCACGGAGATGACAAGATCACTTGAAAGTGAAATACATGACACAATGGCTGAAATGTTGAGTGGATCAAACATACTACTGTCTAGATACTAAGCGTGACATTGTACTATGTGACAGTAAATTGTGGCTCATCTGGACATTTCTTTGTTTATCCAAAGATGGATTAAAAGTAGGTGTTTACAAGTGAAGGAACAGAGGCCAAGGAAAGTAAAGTGATTTCACCAAGGTCACAAGTAGAATTTGAACCCAGCTCCTATGCCTCTAAAGCTAGTGTTCATTGTACTGTGAGGAAACTGACCAATATCAATAGCCATAGTAAGTACCTACTATGTGTCAGGTACGATGCTAATCAGATTAGGAAAATAGAACTTGCACTCTGCAAAATCTTAGCATCCCTTATGACTTTGGAACAAAATATTGTAATTAGCACAGGTGGGACGATATTAGTCATCACCACTCCTGATTCAATTGGAAAGGAAACCAACAAGCATTTATTAAGTGCCTACTGTGTGCCAGGTACTGTGTGCCAGGTACTGTGTTCAGAACTTTACAAATGCTACCAGATTTGATGCTCACAACAACCTCATGAGGCGGATGATATTATTATGTCCATTTTACACTTGAAGAAACTGAGGCAGCCAGAAATTAAACGACTTGCCCAGGATCAAACACATGCACAAATAGTAAATGTCTGAGGCCAGATTTAAGGTCCAGTCTTTCTGACTCCTGGCACAGCGCTCTCTCCCAGGGGTAGGGAACTTGGGGCCTCTAGGCCCTTGGGTATGGCTTCTTGATTGAATCCAGGTTCCTCTTATTAAGGGGATTTGTTCTGTGAAGTTTGGATTCAGTCTAAGGGCCTCGCTTGAGGACCTAGAGGGCCACACGTGGCCTTGAGGCAGAAGGTTCCCCACACCCATTGCACCACCTTGATGCATCAGTGACTAAGTGAGATAAGTAACCAAGAAGATGAAATCATGGCAGAGTTATACCTGCACCTCATTCTTCTCTCTCTGACCCCAGGATTATACCCCCTCAAGTTAAAGGCTGGGTCACACATTGTTAAAACAAGAAGGAGACTTAGAAATCACCCAGGTCTGTCCTGAATAGGTGAGGACGCTGGAAAACGGTGGAATGACAAAGTGGTCCAGGGTGAGACAATCACTTAATTACTGAACCTAGACTAGAACCCAGGTTTCCTAACTTTAATGTTTTGTCCTCTACACCACTGTGACTCACTGCTATGTTCCTACCTGAGACCATAAGGTAAAAATCACAACAGACAGATAGGAAGACAGAAAGACAGATGTCTTATGTACCATGGAATGCTACACAGATCACAGAGAAATAATTGAATTACTGAAAAAAGAAATGCTTTGCTTGTCTTAGGGAGATGGGAAAGATTCTTTATTTCTACAAATGTTTCCAGCATCACAAAAAAACCTTATATTTCTGAAATAATAGGAATGGATGTTGAGACAAATCACATGACTGGCTCTGGATCCACTCATTTTCTTAATCCTTCTGAAATGTTTAATCTTTAAGGCCCATTTTTTGTGAAGGGAAGTGCATAGAAGAGGTATGATTCCCTGTGGCCCAGATGAAAAATACATTCCATTGTAGTTCCATTCATATGTTATTGATATAAAACCATTGGACAGTGTCAAGAACTTTGGCAATGAGAACTAACGTTCTTTGCAGGCTCTTCACTTGCAGAGTAGACATCCAGGTCACATTTCCACACGGGTTACTTCCAGGAGTATTCTGGAAAATGTTTAACAACTGGCTCCAGCAACCTAAAATAGAGTTACATGCACCAATAATTTAGCCAATTTTTTTTCTTTTTGTAAGTCTCTTAAGGATCAGTTTAGTAGACCACACACACACACACACCCCTTGCAAAAAGACAAAAAACACCACAAAGTAATTGGCTTCTACACCACAGGCTCCCATCACATCTTGCCTGTACTACTGCAAGGGACTTCTAAGTAGTCTCCTGTAGATTTATACAGATTTAGAAAACTTCATATTAACATTATCTATGTTTTATTGTCTTCTTACATATTTTATTAAAAATTTTCCAATTACATTTTAATCTGATTCAACCACACTTGGGAGTGTTGCTGTCTACATGAGCCATGTGTTTGATACCTCTGCTCCACACAACCACCAAAATGATTTTCCTAAAACAAATGTCTGACCATAACACTTCCCTGATCAAAAAACTGTAGAGACTCTATCACCTCTAGAGTTAAATGCAAACCCCTCCATTTATCATTTAAAGTTCTTCCCAATTGGCTTCAGCCTTTCTTCACATCTTTATTATATATTACTCCCTTTCATTCATTAAAAAATGCATCTAGATTGGCCTTCTTGCTAATATTCCCCCTCCCATTTCCATGGCTTTGAACAAACTACTATCATCTATATTGCCAATGGGATACCCACAGCAGCTACTATGAATATGCAGGCGTATTTCCAGGTTTGAATCACAAACTATAACAGACTGTCTTCCTCAAAGACAAAACCAAGATATTTATTCTTATACCATAAAGCCAAATCTACCATAGTGACAAAGAAGTTTGCACACATTACCAATATAGGGAGCACTGCCATCCGCAAGCCTTCTATCCATCAGGCCTCCTCATAAACAAGCTCTCTTAGGCAAAATGCCCCTCTCTCACTCACACTAGCTGCTCTGCCTCACTCTCCCTTCCTGCTATACCCTTTCCTGATCTACCCATTTGGCAAGTACCTCCCACCACAAGCTCCATGGGACTCAGGCTCAAAGCAGGTCACATAGGCCTATTAATGGCAAGAAAGATCTTCTCATTGCATTAACATTACACCATCACGTGGGGGATGGATTCAACCCTGCTACTTAGAATCTCCAATTTTATTCATGGCTCAGTTCAAATAATACCTTGTACATGAAGCCTGTCCTGATCTCACTAGCTGCTAGACTCATCTTATATTTGTTTATATTTATATATGTAAATGTCTCTCCTTACAGAATGTAAGCATTATGAAAGCAGGTATTATTTGATTTTTGTTCTATATTCCCTATGTGGTACCTGGAATACAGCAGATACTTAGTAAATGCTTGTTGGTTTATTGATTAGTAAGAAACAAACAAACAAAAGAAAAGAAATCCTCCCCCAAATAAATTAGAAAAGTGGTTCTGCTTTCTTTGAGACACCCACATAATATCAAATTCATATTAAATAACATAGGTTCTGGAAGACTATGGACAAAATAAAAGTATAGACAGTCATATTATTGACAGTAATAATAGCTAACATTTATGGAGTGCTTTAAGATTTACAAAGTGTTGTACATATGTTATTGCATATTGTCTAGTAATAGTAGATGAAAGCAGTATAAGGACAGCCTTGAGGAAGAGAATCATAAACGAGCCATCCATTGTCCCACACCTCACTTGGAAAATTGCTGCTTTACTAAGAAGCAATAACAGGGTGAGATTCTCCATTTTCTCAAGGGCTAGCCATCTAGTAGAAGATGCCTACCCATCATTTCTTGTTTCTTTCATTTACCTCTCCTCTCTACAACTTACAATTGCTCTTCTTTCTTCCAACTCATTTTTTTAATGGAAAAGACATTCATTTGTAGTAAACAGATTCTATTTTCACTTTATTCATTCATTCATTCATTCATTGATGTGATAAATATTTTTCAATTGCCTTCTCAGCACAAGACTATGCTAGGTTCTGGTGTTGGTGAGGAAAAAAAGGTATTGTAAAGATAAACCAATTTTTTAAAAAAAAATCCTACTAATATCTGGCAGATAGGGAAATGAAAAATCAGCATGTAAGACGTGCATATCTAGTATCAGTACAAATGAATTCCCTTCATAATTTTATTTTTATATATTCATCTTGATGAAGAAACTAGGATTTGGGAGCCAGAAAGAGAGACTGGATATTGTTATGTTTCTACCTAGAAACCCTAATTGTATTATTTCTCCTGTGTTCCACAAACTTTATACAAACATTCCCCCTTTTCAATGTGTATCCCCTTTAGAAACCAAGAGTAGGAAAAAAAGAGTGCCTCTCTATATGAATTTATAAATGAATCTACCAAATACTAAGAGACATGTAGTATTCTTTGTTGGATTGAATGTCAGAAATGACACGATCATAAATATTAGATATTGGTAGAGTATATTTTTGAAGAAGAATCTATTTATATACTCAGGAAGAGATGCCATGGCACTAGGCTGGAGTTGTGAATATATTGTCTTTCCTTATTTAAATGAGTTTTTTCACAACCATGCCAACTATGTGAATAGGTTTCTTCTTGTGGGATGTTTTCTTGGTTTACACCAAGGGAAAGTTTTAAATCAAACCATCCTGAGATGTTTCAGCAATTATGTAAGTGATATTCCTTTCCCATTTCCTTTTTTTCCCTTATTTACGAGTTCTTGTTTGTGACTCTCTTCCAAGACAAAAGCTCACCTTTTTTGTTCTTAATTTGTACCATTCCTCATATTATTCCAAGTAGCACTGCATGCTGCAGGTGATGTTCAAAGGGCTATTGTACAACTTTACCCCAAGGGCCTGTGTAATATTCTGTGGTCAATATAAAACAAAGTGGGATAGTTTAACTTACCATGAAATCAAGCTTCATTCATGGCTCAAGAGTATGTTTTCTATCTTTGCAATTTACATTTGTCATTCACTATTAACCAGTCACTAAAGCTAATTGTTCAGGTCTTTCAGGCAAACAAGCTGTCTCGGCAAGCTGAAGTTCACCAGAAAGTGAGGCTCAGGTGAAGGAAGAGTTGCTAGCAAGCATATCTAGGCATTTAAAAAGTGTTCATGGAAATATACTCACACTCTGAGGTCTCTTAAATTCTGGATTCTGAATCTGCTTATACTTCCCCTACACTCAACCTTGACATTCTTTCCAAACACAAAGACAATCAGAAGTTCCAAAGTATACTGTTGAGAGGTTCCAGTAGCTCCTTCATCCATGGGCCCAGTACATTGGAGTTGCCCTAGAGAAGAGCACTAGGCCTCAGCATACATCATTACTCCCAATGGCTGGTGGTCTGAGGGATATCCATCTTCATACATTATCCTAATCCCCCCCCTCTTCCTGTGACCCCTAAATCAAGAATCCCCTTGGGTACAAAGCTAGTTATGTAAGGATCCAAACCTGGCCTCAAATACAAACTACTGAGCAGCCACACCTAAAGCTACCCCAAAACTACTACCTGAGAGACACAAAGTCACTTAACTCCCAAACAGTCACATCATCCACAACAGATCAGCATGCACTTATTAAGCATCTACTATGTACCAGGCCCTATGCTAGGTGATGGGCGTACAAGGAAAAAAAAAAGTATTTTTGGCCATTATGAGCTTACCTTCCTATTTGTTCTCTTCCATTGGTGAGTAATGGTAGTTTATGATTTCCACTGCCCAGAAGAGTGCCTATGACATAATTGGAACTTACAGATTTTTATTGAATGGAATTGAATTAAATGTTTTCTCTTAAAAGCTGAAGAACATGAAGGAAAAGTTGAGAAATAGAGGAAATGAGAAAACTGGAGAGTACCAAGAAGAGAAAATAGAGCAATGGAAATCAGTACCAGGGACAGAAGCAGCGATAGAAGTGGGAAGCAGAAAACACTCTTGACAACAGGTAAGATAAGCATCAGTTATGAGGACATAGAAGATAGAGGAGCTCTGTAGTCTGGTGGTGGAGCGTTTCAATCAAGTGAATTTCAACACTGTGTCCTTGAAAGCAAAAGAACTTCTACTGGGGACAAAGTTTGGAGGGCATAAGGAGTCATTTATTCTATGCCTTCATAGCCCTTGAAGGCATCAGTGTGCCCCACTAAAGACATGTCGATATACTTAAGCAAGCAGGAAGGGGCATTAATTATATCCAGATTTACAGGTTGGGACAGATTAACCTCATTTCCTTTTTGGTAGAGTTATTAAACTTCTCAACTGGGGAAATGTTGTGAGTACAATGTAGCTAGATATTGAAGAAATATTTGACAAAGTCCTTCATGTTATCTCCTTGTGGGCATGACAGAGTGATGCAGTTTGCCCAATGGCACAGATTGGTAAATTTAGGACTGCTTGAACCACTAGACCTGAAATAAAAATTATTTGTGGTTCATCATGAATTTGTTAAATTGGAAGAATCTCTTTAACGCAGGGACAGAGGGATCTGTCCTTGCATTGGCCAGAAATTGGGACAAAAATTAGAGGAGAGGGCAATGTTGCTGGTAGATATTAACACACGTATATGCATACATATAGACATGAATATGAGCAAAGATTGGAGAAGAATTATTTTGCCCTTGTTAACTTAGTTTTGGGTCTTGATTAACCTCATTTGCATGTCAATCCAATAAACAGATAATCTTGGGAATAGAGTAGATATGGTAAAGGGGCTGAAGGGGAGTTACAAGGAATTTTCTAACCCTAAGTCATCTGGTTGGCTAGGATAATAGACTTCAAATTAAACAGACACCGAAGTAAAAAAGTAGAAAAATTTAACCTGGGCCAGTGTAGCTACCATTTGTCTGGCTGTTAAGTAGTATGACTCAGAGCCCATCAGGCTGTACAAAAAAGACATGGGTGCTTCAATGATTGGCAAGATCAATATGAATCAATAACTTAACCGGGCCACCAAAAATGCTAATACAAACAGACTGAATCAAAAGGCCTAATGTCCATGAACAAGAAGGTTGTAATCCTGTTGCACTTTGTTCTGGTCAGATCACATATAAATTTTGAAAGGTTGGGTTTTTTTCAGGTCTAGATGCTACATTTTTTGAATGATGTTGAAAATCTGGAAAGTATCCAAACGAAGAGGATGAGAGTTATACAGTGCCTGGAGATCACACAACATGAAGGTCAGCTTTAAAAACTGTTCAACCTGGAGAAGAAAAAATTAAGGTGGGAAAGGGAAAGATGGCCCATGACAGCTATCTTCAAGTGTTTGAAGAACTATTCTGTGGAAACCAGATTTGACTTTTCTTTCTTGGCCCCAGGGGATAGAACTATGAGTAATGATTTGGAAATTGCAGAGATGCAGACCCAGACTTAGCATAAGGAAAACATTTCTAACAATTAGGGCAATACAAAATAATATCAAGAATTTATATTGTGCTTTAAAGTTCACAATGTGCTTTCCAAATATTATCTTATCTCATAGCCATAAAAACTCTGGTAGATACATACTAAAATTATCACCATTTTACAAGTGAAGAAACTGAGGTAGACAGAGGTGAACGGATTTGCCTAGAGTCCCAGAGCTAGTAAGTGGTTGAAGTCTTGAACTAAGGTCTCCCCGAATTCAGATCCAGCTCTCTCTTCGCTATGTCATCTAGCTGCCTCTAGTAGACAGAACTGCATTGGAGATAGGGACTTTATCTTTTCTAGAGGTCCTCAGGCAAAGACCTGATTGCCACTTGTCAGCTATTCTGTAGAAAGGATTCTTGGAAGATACAAATCTGACAAGATGGCTTCTGAGTCTCTTCCAACTCTGACATTTCATTATTTTGTAATACAGAACGATGACAAATTAAGCCATGATACAGTAGGGCATAGTACACTGTCTAACAGTGCCAGGTGTGTTATAAATGTCATCTTGTAGTATATATTATAGTTTTCTAATGAAAGGCAATATACAGAAACATAAAATAGTCTTGCTAAATTTAAAGAAAATGCACATCTGTATACAGTAAGAAAAAGTGAACTTAGGAAATGCTACTGGATCAATACAAAAATGGCTGGTTCATCTGTCTATATGTTATGGGGGCTCAGAAAGGGTAACCAGAGATATTCTCTGTAGATTCTGTATTATTTGGAGCTAAGACTCTGCATAGCTATTCTGTAAAACAAAAGAAAGGCGCTGATATCTCTAAGCCAGTGTTCTTTGAAAAGCAGTAAGTTTTTCAAGCAGATGCAGTTGATTGAACAATGTCTTTTCAAAGGAAAAGCTTTGCAGTTTCAAAATAAAACAATTTTAGAAAGTTAGATGCATCTGAAAGGTAGAGAATTATCAAATTGTGAAGATAAAGAATAATTCTGTGGGTTTTTTTTCAGATAACTTATTTTTGAAGCACAATCCATGAACACTTACATCATGATGATGAAACCAGTTTACTAATGAATCAAATGCTCTTGATATACACAGCATAAAGAGTCAGGTTAACTGTCTTCACTTGTGCTACTGTTTCAAGCTGCTATTAATCTCTCCCCCCCAAAAAAAATATTGCCCAGGTTACCTACGAATGTGTCTCCAGTTTAAGAGCAATTCATATTTATACGAGTTCCTGGGGAATAAATGGGAGGATCCTGCATATGACAATGAATAATTAAGTTTAACTCCTATCTTGCACTCAATTCCCAATGTCACCACCCTAGTCTAACAGCCTAAGCCATCATCACTTCACACCAGGAGTATACCAGTCTCCTACAATAGTTGGCCTCCTTGACTCATGGCTCCAGGACTTCCCCATTGCTGCATACTGCCATCAAATTACTCTTTCTTAACTTATCTTTCATCATGTCAATCAACTTTCTACTCAACAACTTTCAAGAATAACATCTCAACTCCTCTGCCTGGAATACATGGTCTTCTGTGAAACACCGTAGACTAGAAATGCTACAATTGGAGTATTTGTGTCACAGATTATAGTCTCACAAATGATGCTTCTTCTGTGTAAAAGAGGAAGAATTAAAGGAATTCTGAATCTTTTCTATGCCCTGGAGCCCTTTGGCAGTCTGGTGAAATCTATGAATTATGGAGAGGGGGTTGTTTAAATAATTGAAGGAAAATCTAAATATTAGATAGAAAATTAGTGAAAATAAATATGTATTTTTTCTCACTAAGGTTCATTGACACCTTGAAATCTATCAATGGACTCCTTAGGGCAGGGAGTCTGTAAAACCTAGTTTAAGAACTTCTAGTATAAGGGAATGTCAAAATCTAAGGCTAGTGATTGTATTTTATCCAAATCCAAACAGAATGACAGATTACAAAGGAGTCTGAGAATTTGTGTGACTGGATACTCAAAAAACCAGGTAATGTCTATAAGTATGAGATGAGATTTGGGGAGTTAACTGTAGGCTAATAATAATAATAATAATATTTTACATGTATCAATCACAGAATCCATCAAAAGATCAAAATCTCTATGATGTTCTACAATATATACTTATATCAGCTCTACTGAAGAGAGTACAACTCCCACTAGGCTGGCCATGTTATTCAAATGCAAACATATATTTACCTAAAAAATTATTTTATGAAGAACTCACACAAGGTATGTGCTCACAGAGAGGTCAAAAGAAACTATACTCTCAAGGTCTCTCTGCAGAACTTTGGAATTGATTGTGATGCATGGGATACACTGGCACAGGACCGTCAAGTATGGCATGCCCACATCAAAGTAAGGAGCTAGGCTCTATGAGCAAAGCAAATTTACAATAGCTCAAAAGAAACATGAAGAGTGCAAATTTAGAGACATATCCACTCCAAATGTTCATATGGAGTATTGGTGCCTGACCTGTGGTAGAGAATCCTGAGCTCTTGTGGATCTGATCAAACCCAATCAGATATATACAGACCCCAAATTACTGAAGTTATTTTAGTCCTCTTCAAGAACAAAGGACAACAACCAACCAATATCCTTTGACTGCTGTTGTCACTGAGCCCAAAACAAGCATATAATGATTATGCATTTTATGATTTAAGTAGCAATAAAATTATGATACCCTGACCCAACCCTATCCAGAAATTGAATTTTTCAACTGAAAAGATGTTCGGGAAAGGAACCATTTCTGAAAAGATCATTACAGATGTGTCTTAGAAAAGCTTTCTAAGATATCTTATCAAAATGAAGATTGAATCCATAGGCACCAAATGACTGTCCCCTCTACTGTCAGTCTATGAGTGTATGAAGTGTGTAATTGAAGTCCTTTGTGAATGTGGATTATCTCATTCTTTGTATTTTTATCCCCAGTGCCTAGCAGAGTGCTTAGAAAATAGTAGGCCCTTAATAAATGCTTATTGGTTGATTGATGTGAGTCAGCATAGATGAAACTTGGTGCTTACTAATTTTGTTTTAAAATATAGAAATCCATCTCCTGCCTCTCTCGTTTGATTTGGTATATTGCATATGTGGTATTAAAATTAACAATATACCTTTGGCACTGCTATAATCTGGTCCTGTTTTTACCTTCTTAATCTTATTTTCCACTAATTCACTAAAGAATCTGTTCCAGTTCCCGTTCCATTTATCCCTTCCTCTTCCCTTCGCCACAAGCTATATTTAGTTCCCTGCTCTCCTCTTTCTTTCATACTGGGCCTTTTCCCTAAAATGCCTTTCCTATGCTATCATTTCAAATTCTACTTGTCCTTCATCAAGTGCCTAAAGAGCCACTTTTTCTATCATGCCTGCACCCATTTTTTTTTCTTGATCTGAATTGCTACAGCATTGTACTGCTTTGAATTATCTCTCCACCAGATTATAAGCTCCAAGAGGGTAGTAAGGGCAGCTATTTTTGTTCCCTGATCCATCTGCTCCATGCCCCAAAGAATAGTACTCTGTCCTTAGTAAAATAGTTTTTTAAAATGTTTTCTGCTTTAGTTTGAATTGAATTTGTTGAATTTATGAATCAGTTTATGTGTCAGAGTATATCTTCTGGGTGGAAACTGTAAGATCTTTGAAGACAGGGACAGTGTTTTCTATTTCTTTTGTATCCCCCCCATCATGTACAGAGTGGATGGTTAAAATCTGTTTGGTGACTGTTTGTTGAAGGGACTAATTGGTTTTCCTTTCTCCTCATTATTGTCCATGTTGATTGAGTCCTGCTTGGCTGATAGATGAAGATGGCTTCATTTCCTCCCTACTACTTTCAGTCTGCCCAATAATTGTCACCATTAGTGACTCAGATCTCACTAATAGAAATTGCCTTCTATCTCCTGACTGTGACGCAGCAGTTTCATACATGAATATGGAAAAGGCTCATACTTGCGGCTTAATGAGCGGCAAAGGAAGAGAATTCAAGTTGCACATTTGAGAAAAATAAATTAGCACTCCGAGGAATACTAATATAGCTTTTCACTAATGCATTCCATGCTGCTTTTTTGACCTCACAATTATTTCAGGGGTCTCTATAATTTATGTTCTGCAGCAGTTTTCAAACCTTCTCTTGACCTCATTGTAAATCAAAAACTGTAATGCTCCCTTTGGAGAATAGAGTATAAAGCAATTGAAACACATTTGCACAAAGCACTAAAAAATGGAAAGCTTCTAAATTAAACATAATGGGAAAATTGCAATATGATCCCCCAACCCTATCATTTGGAAACTGAATTTTTCAAAGGAAAAAAATCTTAAATACAGCAACGTTTGAAGAAAAGAACCATTTCTGAACCTGCTCACGCTATAGGATAGTAGGAACACATGAATGACATACTCTAGAAGTCTCTAGACCACCCAAGTTTCCAAAAGTATGAAGAATGAATTTAGGCCCAGGACTTTTGTGAGTTCTAGAGAGGATGAGCTCAGGCCCAAGAACTTTGGAAATATTTTGCTACAGAACCCAAAATCCAAATTAACACCACTGAATGCTGTTTTCATGTCACTATGGGGAAAACACTAAAACATATCAACCTCAGGGACAGAGACAGAGACAGAGGAATACAAGAGTGGACCAGATCAAGAATACATATAGAGGGAGGCTAAACTCAACAAAAAGGGCAACCTTTTCATAAGAGGCTAGAGTAAAAGAGAAGATGATCATAGGAGAAGAGAGAGATCATGGCGAATGCCCTCATTTTTTACTGTTAAGTATGTGACAAGGTCTACAACTGAGAGTAGGGGAGGGAAGGCTTCCTGTGAGAAACTTGAAGGGAAAGATTTGGTATAGCTACCGTGATGAATTGATAAGTAATTACAGAGGAATCGAAGAGTTGCCTTCCTTATTGAGGCTTCATTGAGCTCAGATAACATAAATTTGGCATAAGTCCTGTCATCATGGTTTTGTAACATTGTCTACTTCTGCTTAGTAACACATAAGTAGGAGCAGAGAAGGAAGATAATGGAAGTAATCCAGAGTTAGGGTTTAGCAAGCTGTGAGTGCTGATAGAATAAGAGAATGTGGGTTCAAGGTTAGAGGATAGCGTAAAGTCACCTTTCAGTGATTCAGATGTTCAACTTTGGAGTCTGCCTCAGCTCTTCCATCTACTTAATCACTCACATCCAATCACTTGTCAAGTTTATTTGATTTTACCTTCCTAATATAACCCACATCTGTTCCCTACTCTCCAATCATGCAGCCCCTTTTCTAGGTCAAGTATTCATCACTCCTCACCTGAACTATTGCAGTAGTTCTCTAATTGATCTCCCTGGCTCTAACTCTCCCATCTAATCAATCCTGTACACAGCTGCTAAATTGCTTTTCCTAAAGCACACATAACCTCTCTGATCAAAATACTCCACTCTTGCCCCTTGCTTCCTCTCACCTCTAGGATAATATACAAACTCCTGTTTGGCTTGTAAAGTCTTTCATAATATGGCTCCAGCTTATCTTTCCTGGCACCATCATCATAAACTTTTATATAGCCCCCGCTATGTGCCAGGCACATTATTATCTCATTTGATCCTTACAACAACCCTGGGAGTTTGGTCCTATTGTTGTCCTCAATTTACAGATGAGGAAACTGAGACAACTAGAGGTTGAATGACTTGCCCGGGGTCACATAGCTAGTAAGTGTCTGAAACTTGTTTTTGAACTCAGGTCTTCTCAACTCCAGGCCCGCTGCTCTAACCATTGTGCCACCTATCTACCCATTATTGCACACACTACACTCGTATACTCTCTGGTCCAACTGACCTGGCCATCTTGGTCATCCCCCTGCATGGCATTCTGTCACTACCCTTTTCTGTGCCTTTGTAGACCAGCTGGCCACAGTGCCTCATCACATCATCATTGCCTATTGATCCATAAAACCTAAAAACAGTGCTTTTGAATAGGTGTTGGCATAATAAATATACTCATAATTCCCGACTTTCATGGAATGAAAAACTTTCAAATTATAGAGACCCAGCAGAAGAGATCAAAAACCATATGGGAACAGTTTGAGGTATACATCTTCACCTGATATCCTTTCTCCTAGTGGAGTTGTACAGACAATGCTGTAGGTGAGACTACAAAGGTTTATATCATAATACTGTTATTCAACTCCAACAACCATGTATTTTATGGAACCATGCACTAGTCTTCAGAACATTAATCCAGTAGAAAGAGGCATTTAGTGGCGTCAAAAGCTATAGGAAGGTCAAGGAGGAAGGGTACTTTTAAAAAGGCCTTTAGCTTTGGTAATTAGGAAGTCATTGATAATTCCTATGAGAGTATATTCAGTAGAGTCGTGGAGATAGCTGTCATATTGCAAAGGAGTTAAGGAGAGAATGGATAGTGAAAAAGTGAAATCAGGTTTAGACAAGAAAGGGGAGGAAGGAGGTCAACAATAGTCCAATTGAATAGAAAGGTCAACAGAAGGCTTTTTTTTACGACTGAGGAAATTTGAGCAGGTTTATAGACCAATGAAGTGAAGTGTAGAGGGAGAGAGTGAAAATGCTTGAGAGAGATGATTGATAAAACAAGATTCTGAAGGAGCCAGATAAATATCAAAGTTTGGGTACAGGCAAAGGGATCAGCTTTAGTCAGGAGTGGGAATACCTCTTCCATGACCAGAGGGTATGATGGAAAAGTGAGTGATGATGTTAGGGAATTATGAGGAATGAAGGCAGGGAGCTGAAGGAGCCCAGTTTGGACGGTATCAGTCTTCTCAGTGGTAGTAGCCTATGTTATTTATTGTAAGTGATGCTGGAGGTAGGGTTGAAGCCAAGAGGTATGAGACAAGAGGCAAGAGGGAAAGTTTAGTGCACCAATTGGATTGTAAACTCCATGAGGGGAGCAATGTTTTGATTTTTCTTTGGTTCTCCCACAGTGTCTAAAAGTGTTTAATAAATATTTGCTTTCAATGAAAAAAGAACTGGGGACAGCCAAGTGCCATTCATATGCATTCAGTCAGCAAACATACTGAGGCCTGGTACAGATAGAGATCTAGACAGGGAAATCTGAAGTTTCCAGTCCAATAATTACAGATGTGGGTTCAGTAAACATAAGAAGCAGATATAGTTTTACATGCAAGATTTGAACTATTTTGCTTGGAGGAAGGAGGTTGCTTAAAACTTCCTTTTGAGTCCATTCACCCATTCCAGACTGCCCTGTCAGTGTGCCCCAGTGCTAAGATAGGAACTGGGTGCTGACAGCAGAAAAGAGATATGAAAGGTTTAATAGATACTGAAAGTCTCCAATAAAGTTCAGAAGGAGATGAGGCAATCCTAGTACAATAAGGGTAATTAAGGGGGTCCTCTGATCTGCTAGACTGGGCCACTTTTCCGTGGAGCTGAGCATGAGCATAGGCCCTTTCCACTGGGGTCCATGCTCTAGTCTTCGGCTAAAGGACATTCACAACCAGAGGCTTCTGTTTGGATTGAAAATTGAAGCAAGGTGACTAGGTAGGTTATAAGAACTGCAAAAATGTTCAGCCATCAACTCTTTTTAGTGAGTGACTTGTCCTACATAACAACCTCAAATTGCTCTTTTTATGGGGTTAAGCCAACATTTCCTCCCCATTCCACAGTACTGGCACTGCTATGAAGCAGAACAAATGGCTCTTTATCTGTCAATTCCTACTTTAGCTGAATTCACTTAGGCTTACCATCTTGCTGCACTAAACTTTCCTTATCTAGTATATATGTATATATGTATGTATGTGTGTATGTGTCGTCAAAATATTTTGGAGATACCCCATTTCCCAGAGCTAAGACCCAGCAAGCAAGCTGTGCCCTGAGTTTGGCATAACAATAATCCTTTGCACATTGGAATTACCTCACCCTCTGGCAAAGTGTTTTGCTTGGACCAGCACCAGGTGTTCACTGAGGGATTTAGCTCCCCCTGTGTCCCAGGGTGATCCATCACACATTCACAATCTCTGTTCCTTGTATTGTACTCCTGTTCTCTTCATAGAATTCTGGTTCTGTATCCCACAGGGTAATCATGACCCACAAGACAATGACTTGAGACAATCACTGTTCCCATAGGCCCCAAGAATGCCTGTTTTGTCCCAAGAAATGCCAACCATGAGAACAGTAACAAGACCTAAAAACAATTATGTCATAGTCTAGCCCTCTTCTGGTTTTTATGTATATAAGACCTGCCTTTGGTTCAACATGTTAAGTCCTCCTTCTTAGGAGAGAGACCTTCTGCCTGCAGGTATCATTTTCTTCACTCTGAAATTAAACTTCTGATTGTGTCTTGCTTCTCCTGTCTCTAGCCTTCTCTGTGCAGCACCACCAATTCCCAGGTTAGAGGCCAGTTCCAGTCCAGTTGCCATTAACTGCTGTCAGATATGAAACAGGACACAGAACAGGGGCAAATGGACTTTCTAGTACCAGTGGGAGTGGACTAGGTGCCACTGGAGATTTATTTCTCCAGAGTCTGACCCACCTTGTCTGCTGAGTCCTCTGACCTTTGTTCCTACTCCAATTCCAGTTCACCCTTGATTGAATTTACCTTTTCTTGGTGAGGAAAACTCCAGGGCCCATTTCTTGACCTGGTTCATCCTGGAACATTCTGGTAAGGCTTTTATTTTTGCAAGCGAATAATTGGCTTAATTGTATGCCTTTGGTTTTGGTTTTTCTGCATGTCTGGTAAGTTTGTAAATTGCCTAAGCCTTTCGGTTTTGTATTCACTTATACTTCTGGTTTGTGTGCCTCTGAAACTAGTTAAAATTATATTCGCATGCTTTGTTGTTCATGTTGTTTTCTCATTTTTTTCTGTGTGTCCCTGTGCTTGTAAAATATCTGTGTCATGTTTGCACTGTGAGCTAAACTCCATTGCCTTGAAAGATTTAAAATGCAACCAGTCAGAAAAACTTCTAAGAGCTGTAGCTGTAGCTAAGAGAGAACATTGGGAAAGATTTATGAGCTTTTGTAGCTGAAGGAGTTTGGAAATAAGCAGGACTAACTCCCACCTTAGACTTTCCATAGGAAATTAGATTATAAGAAAAGAGGAATAGCCTGTAAGACACTTTTTTTTCTGTTGTTACAACACTGGCCAAGATAGAACTACGGAAAGAAAATTAGATAATTAAAGTTGTAGAATGACTAAAAACATCTTAGCAAATTCTGGAGGTTTTGAGATTAGTCATTAAGGAGTTTGGCAATTGTTCATTTTAAGACTGCAGGAAACAACTCCTGAGACCTGAAGGTAATTCCAGGAACTCATCCCCTTATGAAACATCTTAGTAAGTTTTGTGGTACCACTATGCAGAATTTGTTTTAAGGAAAAAATAAGGATTAGATCTTACAAAAGTTTTTAAAAGGAATTGGCAAGATTAATGGCTTCATCGCTCTAGGGCAGTGAAGGAAAACTAATTGGAAGATGTCCCAGAAATGAAGAGAGTGAAGGAAAAAAAAAATAAGTAAATAGCAACCTCTTGTTAACCCTTACTTAGCTTTTCAGTTTTTACCCTATTTTGTTCAGAACATACTAAAAAAAGAGAATGCTGAAGAATTTAAGGGGTTTCCTTACAATAGAATTACTGTTTGCCCAAACTGGTGGAAGGAGGGGAACAACAGCCACAGCAGGGTGGCACACTGTCGGTGGCCCTAACAGCCCTATGCCCCAGGTATCTTTCAGCCTGCCTTTCTAGGATATCCTGCCCACCCTACCCCAGAAACTCCCCAACCCCAGCACCAGCATCTGCGGAGGAGGGTCAGACCCTATGGTCAGCATTTCCTGAGCCCTGACCACTGGAAATATCACCAGTGGAGAGATCCTGGCACCAGCCACTCTAGCACCTAGGCAGTACCATCTGCCGCACATTGCTCTCCACCGCCAGAACCTAGACAGTTAGTTTCTCTAGGGCAAGGCCAGCCTTTGGCAGACCCCAACCAGTTGCTGCCTGGGACAGCCCAGGTACCCCAGCAGTGTCTAGCATGGCAGTGTGAGGTGGGGGAGCCAGCCAGCCTCTGCCCTTGGTAAGCCCATTCTTCTCTGTTTCAGTTGCAGAAACTTAATTCTGTAATTTTGGGCAAGTTATTTTGTCTCTGTTTGCCACAATTTCCTGATTTATAAAAAGAAAAATAATAATGGTTGTTGTTAGATCAAAATGATATAAGAAATGTAAAGTGTTTAACATAGCAACTAGTATATGCTGAGCACTACATTATTATTATTATTATTTCTCTAATTGAATGTAATTGTTCCAGTGGTTTTAAAATGTCAAAGGTAATAAGATGAATGATTTTTACATGTGATAATTTGAAAATGCAATTGATGTCATCTGAAGTTCATTGTTTGTGTTATTATTTTATTTCTAAATCATATCATTTTTCTAATTTAATATTATAAAATTTGGGAGACCATTGTAAAACACAAATGATGTTAGACAAAAACTTCCCTTTTAATTTGGATGCTGTAAGGTAAGGATAGAAACAGCAAATGATATATAAACTAAAATTCTCTGACATTTTGAAATCGGAGAACCAAATTTAAGTGATTGTATTAGATTAAATAAGAACCTCTTGATTTGGAACCAGAGAAGCAGAGCCACAATTAGAGTTGTCCTGAGAATAAAGTATATTTTCACACATAAATCTCCCTTCTCAGAATTAGTCCATCGTGAGCCCTCTAAGTAATTTGATCTGTACCTGACTTAATGTAATTATACAATTATGAGAATTGTGAGAAAACTGTATTGCATTGTTTAAACCTAGCCCTGTATGGCTAGGAAACTGAATCATCTGAAGAAAGCTCCTGTTTCTAAGTGAATGGATCCAGAAGCGGCCAACATCCAGATGAGACAGCTGTCCCAAGATTCTGGATGAGGGTTGAGTCTGTTGTCCTAGTTTTTTTTTTTTTCCTATCGCCTTTTTGTTATGTGCACAACCACCAAGACCCTGATTAAACTGCATGCTGTCATTTTCTCACTCTGACATCCTTGTCCCACTCCCTTTTCAAACAATAGCTAGCAATGACACCTGGGGCATACTTCCCTATAGGTACCCTGAAAGGACTATACCTGCCTCTCCTTTACTGGCCACAAAAGGGGGGAGTTCTTTCAGAACCCCTCCCTTTGGCCAAAAGGTGGAAATGTCAAAATATTTTGGAGATACTCCATTTCCCAGAGTTAAGGCCCAGCAAGCAGGCCATGCCCAGAGCT
This sequence comes from Phalanger gymnotis, assembly GCA_028646595.1. NCBI lineage: Eukaryota > Metazoa > Chordata > Mammalia > Diprotodontia > Phalangeridae > Phalanger > Phalanger gymnotis. Next base: position 284,614,407 of record CM053622.1, read on the forward strand.
TGGCATAACAATAATCCTTTGTACTCTGGAATGACCTCACCCTCTGGCAAAGTATATTGCTTGGGTCAACACCAAGTATTTACTGAGGGATTTAGCTCCCTCTATGTCCCAGGGCCATGCATCATATGTTCACAATCTCTGTTAATTGTACTGTACTCCTGTTCCCTTCACAGAGTTCTGGTTCTGTAGCCCACAGAGAGGTCACGACCACCGAGACTTGAGATGATTGTTCACATGGGGCCCCAGAATGTATGTATTATCCTAACAAATGCCAATCATGAGAACAGTAACTCAAGACTGTAATAGAAATTAGATTTGAAGATCTTTCCCACCCATTAGTGGACCATGTGACCTGCTTACATGACAGAAAGTCTAAGACACATGTGGTGGGAGGTGCTTCCTGACAGGAAAAGGAAGTTTTGTCACAGAAAATGCTGAGAGAGAGAGAGAGAGAGAGAGAGAGAGAGAGATGTTATGGCTGCTAATGGCCACCCTTGTGATGGTTAGAACTGAACAGGCCGACTTAGCTATACTATGAGTTTGTTTTGAGGAAGACCCCAGCAGGGGTTTGGACAGGTTTCGGGATGGTGAGGTTCCATGTTGCAACATTCTGTATGGAATGTTTTGGGTTCCTTGCTGTTATGATGAAGTGGGCTGACTGGCTGTGGGAACTGAGCATTTGGTTATGGGATATGGTTCTCTGGTGTCTGAATAAATGTTAAACTTCTTCTACCTTCTATGTGTAGAGTCTCTCATACTTTGCGATACAGAACTATATAGGCATTTTGACAATTATCATCCAAGTTGTTATTAGTGCCTTGCTGTTACAAAGACC
>CM053622.1:284615741-284631913 GCA_028646595.1 Phalanger gymnotis
TCATCTGATGTGACCTGAGGAAGGAATGCCATGCATACTTAGTTGTGTATCTTGCCACACAGGAAAGAAGGAGGAAGAAGATAGAAAAAAAGGGGGGGGGATGATGAAAGGGAGGACAGATGGGGATGATGATAATCAAAAACAAACACTTTTGAAGAGAGACGGGGTCAAGGGAGAAAATTCAATAAAGGGGGATAGGTTAGGAAGAAGCGGAATATAGTTGGTCTTTCACAACATGAGTATTGTGGAAGGGTTATGCGTAATGATATCCATGGGGCCCATGTTGAATTGCTTGACTTCTTGGGGAGGGTGGATGGGAAGGGAACAGGGGAGAGAGGAAGGGAAAGGGGGATGGGAAGGGAATGGGGTGACGGAGGGAGGGGCAGACTGGGGAACAGGGCAACCAGAATGTACGCCATCTTGGAGTGGGGGGGGGGAGGAAATGGGGAGAAAATTTGTAATTCAAACGCCTGTGAAAATCAATGCTGAAAACCAAACATGTCAAAAATAAATTTAAAAAAAAAAAGCTATTCAGTGCTTCCATTTCATATTCATAAGAGATATGATTTAGGTCATGCCTATGTGATATTATGGTTTTACCTACTTTCTTCAATTTAAGTCTGAATTTTGCAATAAAAACCTCATAATCTGAGTCACAGTCATCTCCAGGCCTTATTTTAACTGACTATATAGAGCTTCTCCATCTTTGGCTGCAAAGTATACAGTCAATCTCATTTCTATATTGACCATCTCATAACATCCATGTTTGGAGTTGCCTTTTGGCAAAAAAGTTTTTGTTATGACCAGCAAATTATCTTGACAAAATTCTATTAGTTTCTGCTCTGTTTCATTTTGGACTCCAAAACCAAACTTGCCTTTTATTCCAATTATCTTTTGATTTCCTACTTTAGTATTCCAATTCCCTCTGATGAATGTGACATCTGTGTGTGGGTGTGGGTGGGTGTGGGTGTGGGTGTGGGTGTGGGTGTTATTTCTAGAAGATATTGTAGGTAGGTCTTCACCGAACTGATCAACTTCAACTTCTTTGCCATCAGTGGTTGGAGCATTGACTTGTATCACTGTAATGTTGAATGGTTTGCCTTGGATTAGAGCAGATACCATTCTGTCCTTTATGACATTATACCCCAGTATTGCTTTTCTCACCTTTTATTGAGTATGAAGAATATCCCATTTCTTCTAAGGGATTCATGCCCACAATAGTATAGGTAGTGAGAGGTCTGCCATTTCCTTCTCCAGTGGATCATTTTTTGTCAGAATTCTCTATAATGACCTGTCTATCTTGGGTAACCCTGAATGCCATAGCTCATGGTTTCATTAAGCTACACAAGTCCCTCTGCCATGACAAGGCAGTGACCCAGAAGTGAAAAGGCTAAACACAAAACTACTAAAGAGAGGAGTACACTTAAGAATTGAGGAACACTTGATCGACAAGATCAACATGTCCATTTTCACAGAAAATGGAAATCTTATTGATGTCATAGGATCATCATTAATCTACAGATGAAAGGCACCTCAGAGGCCATTTAGTCCAATCCTCTCATTTTACTGATAAGGAAACTGAAGACCCAGAAATGTTAAGTGACATGCCGGTTAACCCCAGAGGTGAGATTTGAAACTAGATCCTCTGGCTTCACAATCAGTTCTCTTTCGACTATTCCAGGGTTTTCTAGCCACTTTTCTGACATTCCCTTTAGCAGTTGGGTCCTTTAGCAGTTGGGTGAACCCTATGAACCTATTCTCACAATAATTTTTAAATGCACAAAATAAAATGTATAGGATGATAATGAAAACCAATTGTGTTGAAATGTTAAAAATATTTTGAAAAACATAATACATAGACCCCAGTTTAAGAACTTCTGTCTGCCTCCCTGTGTATTATAATAATTGTTTTAAGTTTGATTTTCTTCACCCTAGGAACCAGAGGTAGTACAGACTGAGGGCTGTCCTGAAAGGTAACAGAGTCCAAGAATCAAACTGGAATTCTAGCATCCCAGACAATAAACAACTCAAAGAAAATTTTAAGAAATGTATGGTGCTAATGAAGGGGAGAGGAGATACATTGCTTCTGCTTTGATCTTGCCAACTAATAGGTAGAAGTTCAAGGACTGGCATATTCTCACCACATATGGAAAAGCATGTGGTCACTATTGTCACCATATCATCAGCAGAGCTATTGCCAAGGGCCAGCTATGAGCTTGAAGATGAAATAGGAAAGTTAATCTTTGTTAAATTTCTGCCTCCCAATTCAGCCACCTTCTCCTCCAAGATACCCAGGGTTTCTATCCTGCCCCTGCTGATGAAGCATCTCAGGGGAGAGTACAGTAGAATGAACACTGGCTCTAGAGTCCAAGGATTTGAGTTTGAAACTCACTTCTGACATTATTTGTGTCATCTTGGGTGACTTAACCTTTCTAGGACCTCACTTTCCTCAATGGCAAAATGAGAGGTTTGGACAAGATGATAGCTAATGTTTCTATGTTGGAATTCCTTTCTGGTATTTTTTGAGAAATTGATTTTTTCTGAATCCCAAATCCTAAGAAAAATCAGTCAAGAGATCAGGAAAAAGATCTGTTATTCTCCTGCTACTATTAAAGGTTAACAATCGACATAGAAATGTTACTGGTATGAAGAAATGCACCAATGTCAAGTTGAAAACAAGAGAAGAAATTACAAGTTGAAGATTAAAGCCAACATTTCCAGCAACCAGAATAGAAGCACATTGGAGACAAGTAGCCATAATCTATTTAATCAGTCATTCTTGCTTGTAACTGAGGGGGACAGGGAGTAGGGGGGATGTCTAGCTTTATTCTTTCATTGGTGTAGGGAACTTCCTGTGTGGATGTTCCCTCTACATATGTAGACTGGCAACCCGACTTAACAATAATCTTAGAGTTCCCTGGGGCACTGGGAGGATATATCTATGGTCATATAGCCAGCATGTGTCAGAGGGCACCCTTGAGCCCAAGTAATTGTTCCTGACTAAAGTGAATTCTCTATCCATGATCCCACACTGAAAGGAATTTTAGGGAGGATTGCAGTCACAGGATGGTATAAGATATATTTGGAGTATGTGCCTTCCCAGCACCTCTTAAATTTCCTCATGTATGTAACTAACTATGCTTTCTAAGACTAAAATTAAAAGATTATATTACTCTTCACAAATAGGATTTAGAGAAACATATGTTTTCAGATAGAAGTAGCAAAAAGGCAAAACTGACAGCATAGGACAACATTATAGAATTGCTTTAATCCCATCACCACCACCGTCTTGTGACTGCACTGAAGGGGGAGGGAGGTTGAGGGGATCATAGGCCCTCTCAAGATCCAACAATTAACCACTTAGTGCTAAACCCATTAAGTACTAGAAGTTTTCCTGCACAAAGTCAGACTGAAAATCTCCAGCTCCCAGAACAAAGAGACTAAAGACTTCTTTAATGCCTTTATCAGCTCTAATTAATAGTGGGTCTTTACTTCAATGATTTAGAGCCTCCTGTCTGACTGAGCTTCATACAGGCAGTCAAGGTCGAAGGTAATTTCTAAATCCATTCTCCAGTGCTAACCCTGACTTAAACCCAGCTGAGCTATTATAGAATCAGAAGTAGGACCAACTATTCCACAACAAGTCCTTGCAGCCACTGTATATAGATCCCCATGTAAGCTTTAGCACTGCCACCTGTCCTTAGACCATGGGACTGAAATGATGAGATTAGTTACTCAAAAGAGTCCCAGAGGTGGACACAAAAGACAAACCCCCTATTAACACTGACATGACATAAACTGCTATGAGGTATTTCTGCCACAGAAGCTGAGTAATATCATATCTAGGGCATGATATTCTTGAGATGTAGATATGACTATGTCACCCACTCAGACTCAGTAAATAAATAAACAAACAAATGAATGAATAGATGGATGAATGAATGAATGAATGAGTGGATAGATAGATAGATAGATAGATAGATAGATAGATAGATAGATAGATAGATAGATGAATGAATGAATACTTTCCATGGTTTCCTACCACTTCTAGGATCAAAGACAAACTCATTTCAGTCCCTCTTCATTCTGACTCCTACCTAGCTCTCTGGTCATATTTCATTTTATTCCTTATCACAAACTCTCCATCACTGTCAGATTGGAATGCTAGTTGTTTCTCATACACAACATTCCATTTCCTACCTCCAGACATTTGTGTAAGTAGTTCCCCAAGTCTGAAATGTACTCCGTCTTCCACTATATCTCATAAAAATCACTAGCTTCCTTTAAAATACACATCAGGGTCTTACTCCACAGTCTTTCCTAATCACACCAGGTAATAGCATTCTCCACCTCTTGAAACTGTTTGTTCCTGTTGTTACTGTTATTGTGGCTGTTGTTGTCATCATTGTCACTATAACTGTTGTTGCTGAGAAGATTGACTTGATGTTGTATCATTTTCTTATTGATCCTATTTACAATTAATTGCTTTTGTCCTGCAACTGCTTAAGTCATGGTTGGCTCTCACTGGACTTGGTTCAGAATTTGGGTCTATTATGGGTTGTTTAGAAATCCAGCTCCCCTGCTAATCACTAATCTATTCTTGCCTCACAGAATTTAGTGGACCTTGCTGGATGGTGTGAACACAAGGGAATTGGGTCTAGTATCTTCACACCACCAAGCCACCTTTCAAAGCTGTCTGGTTTGCTGTCCAAAAAGGGCAAGTCTCTTATCTTTTGACCTTGCGCTTGGATTCCAACAATGAGCATTTCTTAGGCACAAGGGACAAAGGAGGGAGTTGTTGCTAGCCCCCATTAACAAACTTTCAATCAATCGTGTTGTCTCCTATGTGTCACCTCTTTAACCAGTCATACCGTCATCCCATGAAGTCACCTGCCCTGTTCTATTCTTTGTTCTACATTCCCCAAAACCTATAAAAAGGAAGCTGTCCTTTTGCTCGGGGTCTGCGACATAGCCAGAGGCAAGACATTGTACCATTTATTGACAGGCAGCATACACCTGCTAACAAATGTTGTCTTCTTCAGAAAATTGCCTCAGTTTACCCTTTTGTTAAATTTCACTTGCTACATTGTTATTGTCATCATCATTTAACAAGAATTATGATTTCACTCGTGTTGGGAACTGCTGGTGAGGAACGTCCTCTAACAAGACAGTAATACCTTCACAAGCAGCTTACGTTCTTCAAGAGCTTCCTAAAGCCCTCAGAGGTTAAGTGACTTGCCAAAAGTCATATAGCCAGTGTGAGTCAGAGCTGAGATTTGAAACCAGATCTTCTTTTCTCTTAGCCATCTCTCTCTCCACTATGAGATTATACCTCTATTACTTTGTCTATATCTTGTGTTTAATGGTTTATTCACTTTTCATGGGAATATTTTGTTTTGGTTCTATACTTATTACCTAGCAGAGTGACATGAATATAGTAGGCATTTGATAAATGCTTGTTGACTTTAATAAGACAGATGTTTAGGGACACTGTATTCAATTTAGTAAAAATTATTGGTACATTCACTTTCATAGTAAAATGATCTCATGATCTGAAGGTACTAATATAATCAATAAATCAATAAACATATATTATGCACCTACTGTGTTCCAAACACTGTACTGATTCCTGGGAACACAAAGACAAAATGAAATAGTCCTTGCTTTCAAGGAGTTTACATTCACCTCCAAAAGCATCAAAACCAAAGCTACCTAAATGTCAGTAAAGCTAGCTTTCAATCCATGCTAGATAATGCAAAAGGAAATAAATTTTTTAAAAAATTATTTATTTGGTTTTAGAGTATATATTTTCATAATATTTAAAAATTAGTTGACTAGACATTGAGAGTATTATGATATTTTAAACCTCCCCTAAAACTTTACCTTGAGGCCTCATCTCGGTGTGCATGAGAAACAGAAGAGTACCATTTCTTGTAGATCCAGCCCAGGGGAAGAGCTTCAGGGTATTGCTCTGTGTCTAGCATACAAGGACCAGTCCAGTTTAATTCAGAGTAGCTCATCACCAGAACCTTGGCCACAAAACAATGATATTATTTGGCTATAACAACTCATGGAGGTTTCCCACTAAGATGTAAAGGAAAGACTGTGATCATTTACATCCATGGAGGAAATGACCACAATGATGAAATACCATATCATAGAATCATAGAGTCAGAACTGGAAGGCACCTTAGCAGTTGTAAAATCCAACCCTCTAATTTTACAGATAAGGAAACCAAGACAGAGAGGCTTCATAATTTGTCCAGGATTACATATCAACTAACTGTCTAAGGCTGAACTTATGGGCAATTAAGATATAGCGCTAAGCCTGGAGTCAGGAATACTTATCTTCCTGAATTCAAATCTGGCATCAGATACTGACTAGCTGTGTTACCCTGGGCAAGTCACTTAACCCTGCTTGCCTTAGTTGGTCATTTATAAAATGAGCTGCTGAAGGAAATGACAAACCACTCCAGTATCTTTGCCAAGAAAACCCCAAATGAAGTCACAAAGAATCAGACACAACTGAGAAACAACTGAACGACAACAAAAGCTGTATTTGGATTGAAGTCTTCCTGATTCCAAGCCCCACACACCATATACAATGTCGCTTAGCTGATTTCTTAAAATATTTAGTTAAATTAAACACTTTTAACAAGATAACAAAATATTATTATGAAGAAGTGACTGGCATAATACAAAATTTCTCAGATTTCTGATTTTCTTAACCAGCTTAGCTCTTCCCTACTCTTCACTATAAGAAGTATAATCTCTGAGACTGAGGTACAATACCCTCAATTCTAACCTTGTGATGGCATTGTAAATACCCTCTGATCCTCTATGGTGGTTTGATTACTTGATTAGAAACCTTCATTGAATCAATCTTTTTTTTTTTTTTTTGGTTTAAAGGGTCTTTCCAAGCTGCTGAACAAGGAAAAAGAGCAACACTTCCTGAAGTATCTGTGAGATACCGTACTATGCTTGGGTCTCTCAAAACTCCTTATTATCCAGGTTGTTGCTGGGCTGCAAGTAACCCATTACTCTGACAACAGTGAGGATAGCGCAATAGGAGATGAAAGCAAAGCAACATTTCAGCTTCCCCATGGCTAGTCTGCAAAGTGGTGATTAAACACCAGCTCTAACACTAGTGGGGCCAAAGCTCTCTAAGTTTAATTTCCTCATCTGTAAATTGTGGCTTATAATATGCATGCTACCTACCTTGTTGGGCTGTTGTGAAGAAGATATTATTAAACTTCAAAGTATTATACACATTTTCATCATTATTATAGAGACTTGGCTATATACTTGAATTGTTACAGTAATAACAGGAAAAAAAACAGGAAAAACAGTTACAGTATTGTAACTACAGAATTGTTACAGTAATAACAGGAAAAAAAAGCAGGAAAAACAGTAACAAAACTTCATTTGCAGACTAGAACATGCAAGTTGCATTCTAAAGATTCATACAATGTTAACTAGTGATTTAATAATTGATACCACTTCTTCCAAACATGAAATCTGAAGCATTTTTTTCACAGTCCCATGGTGCACTCAAAAAATAAATAGATAGATGACTTAATGAATGGAGAGGAATAAATAGACAGGCAGTAGGCAGAAAGATAAATAGATTAGATAGATAGATTAGATAGATAGATAGATGGATAGATAGATAGATAGATAGATAGATAGATAGATAGATAGATAGATAGATAGATAGATAGATAGATAGATAGACGGATAATGCAGGCCTGTAAATGATCTGGATTCTAGTTCTGATTCAAACCAAGTATCCACATGCCCTTACAGTCATCATCTATATTTAATTATCCAGAGGATATTGCCGTTCAGTAAAAAGATCAGGCATTCAGCTATGCCACATCACCCAGATAGCTGTGCGCTTCAACCAACGCCTTGGGATACCTATGGGGAAATGCTAAATTCTCTTGGTCTCAGAGAAGTACACCTTTTCTCCTCTAGTCCTTATGGGTGTCAGTTTCTCATCTTCCTAGACTAGGGGCATGATCTATGTTGATTTATGAAACTCTTGGCCTGAGTTGGGAAAACTCTTTCCTTAGTTTTGTGTCCCAATAAACCCAAGTCACTGAACAGAGCAGCCGGCATTCATATGGTACTTTGAGACTTACGAAGTGCTTTTTAAAGATTCTCTCACATTATCCTCACAAAAACCCTGGTAGTTAGGCAATATTATTGTCCCCATTTTACAGATAAGAGAATTGACAAAGAGAGGTTAAATGACTTGTCCAGGGTTACACAGCTAATAATTGTCTAAAGGTTAAATTTGAACTCAGGTCTTCCTGACTCCAGGTTCAGCATTATATCCACTATGTCACCTAGCTAAAGGATATCCATCAAGGATGTATTTTTGACTCATTTGGATACAACTTCCTTGTCTCTCTGCATTTGTCATGGTGGCATCCTTCACAAGCATGTGTCAAGCCTAAGGGAGAAGGCTCCTATTCCCAACTGGCCTTCGTACTTGGGCAACAAGGAAGCTATGTCAATAGTTTTAAGGCTTAGTCCCTAGATCAATTAAATCTCAAGGATGATTTTAATGCCGTCTAAAGGAAAAATTAGCCTCATTTTCATGGGGTAAATGGTTTTCTACAATACCCCACCCCACACATACTATCCCTCCTGAGAAGTCAAACTCTACTCAGACTCAGGGAACTCAGGGCCTGGGGTTGCCAAAGCCACTGGCTTTGTGTCTCTGATAGCAATATCCAGATGTGCCTTCAAACTACCTCTATGAGTGACTGGCTCATGGGCTGGGGTCCAGCCACTGAGCCAAATGAGATTCTAATCAATCCTCCCTTCCTATCTTTGCTAATGGAGCAGTGAAATGGAGTGAAAGGCAAATCAAGAAGAAGAAGCTTCTCTAGCCAACTTTCCCTTTGCTTTCACTTATTCCCACCAAAGTCCGCCCTCCTAGGTCATTTCTGCCACTGCCTACTGGATAAAATGAGATAATATTTGTAAAATGCTCAGCATAGTGCTGATATAACAGGCACATACTAAATACTTCCTCCCTACCTCCCCCTCTTTGCATACAGTTTCAGCTTAAAGGTGGGACATAAGGCCCATGCCTCACCAGAGATGACATAACTCTGCCATAAGGAAAGGAAGTAGGGCTTGAACAAATGATTGATTAGTTCCTTTCCAGTTCTCTAATTCCTTGATACTCGTGGAATCTGCCAAGTGTTGAACAATGGTAGAATGTCCATGTCTCTTCATACTCCTTAGGGACACATTTGTGTAAGTAATCTAGTTTATGTTTCCATTAGTCCTCCTAAATTCATGAAATATTTATTTGAAAACATGTTTACTAGAGCGCCTCTAGTTGTGTAGACATCAAGACATTTTCTGTTTATGCTTTGGCCTTTAGATGATGTATTCACACTACCTCATGTATTTCAGATCCTAGAAAAAAGATAGAGAGTTGTAGCACAAGAGTTTGGATAAAGAGCACCAGAGCCACACAGGGATAGCTATTAAGAGAACTTAATTCTATTCACAAGGGGAGAGGAGAATAGATGCCAATCTGGAACAGATTCAATGTGATGGCTCCACATACTTCAGTGGCTTCTGGTGCAGAACCATACACAATGTCTTTCACAGGCCAGTCAAAGGCCTGGAGTCCTTCAAGGCTCAAACTTTTATAGAGTTTTAGAGAGTCAGTTGGCACTAATAGGACATTTCTCCCATCCTTGGGGGAAAATATTACTGGTAGAGTCAGGACCAGTGAAATGAAGATATTTTCTAAATCACTTAATGAGCAAAAAATGGAGAGCAGAGAATTTTAACTGTGCCTTCCAGAAAGAGGTTGGGTGGGGTAGTGGTGGGAGTTGATTTCTAGTTTGGGGATTTCTTAGCCTAAGTGTGCAATCCACGGGTCTGGGATTATGTCAGTCAAATCATTTTTTTTTTACCACTTCACAAGAATTGTTCTTGCAACGTCATTGAAAATTAATGATGCCACTGAATGTGGCCTCTTTTTTCCCCACCATGAGTTCTTGGAACTTTCTAAATTTCTAACCTGGCATTTTATCAATTACTGATCCCAAGGCTGTTCCAGAACTGAATGATTTTTTTTTCAAAAGGATGTTATGAAATTATGTTTGCACATTTCCAAGGCTTCGGAATCATTGCTTTCTCCAATCATACATATCTGTGCCCAACATTACACTTTTAAGAGATATACACTAGTTTTTTAGTTCTATTTCCTGAGACTCAGAAGTAAGGATATAAAGATGGCAAAACGATTAAATAAGATTTATGTGATTGCTTCAGAAGTAGTTCCAGAACAACAACAAATGTTGTCATAAAGATAATCTCATATAGATTGAGCAAATTTCTTATACCTTTCAAGGGAATATATTTAGAACTATTTTCACTTGAGGGCAAGAGGAAAAAAAAGAAAAGAAAATTTATTACACATATGCACTTGAACAGTAAATAAACTGAATCTGGGAATCTTGGCTATAAACAACATGGCCAGTGACAAGCTCCAAGTCAGTTGGACCCTCTATTCCAACTTCTGTTCCTAAGTAATTGATAAATCACTTCTTTGTCTTGATGAAAGACTTATTTTAGCTCGACTACAATTTCCTTAATAGTCTCTGTTTTCTTAAGATGTAACACCTTCATCTACCCCAACAATCAAATATGTAGCAGCCTCTCCCTTCAAGAAGCTCATATTCCTTCAGAGGTGACAACAGATGGAGAGGTAGGTGAGAGAGAGAGATGGGGGTGATGACATATCAGTAGTGTTGAACTCAAATATAAACAAGAATGACTAAGCTGTGTATAAGGATCCCTGCAGGCTGTGTATTGACTTAGAAAACAACATCAATATTATTGTATTCTATTATATTTTTATTTATTTTGTTAAATATTTTCCAATAACATTTTAACCTTGTTTGGGTAGCAATGAGGAGTGTTGTGGGCCATGTGTGGCCTGTGGGCTGCATATTTGATACTTCTGATATGGATAGATAGATAGACAGACAGACAGACAGACAGACAGACAGACAGAGATAGGAGGCTGAGACAGATAAAAGCAAGAGAAAGAGAGACAGAGAGAGAAAGGGAGGGAGGGAGTGAGGGAGGGAGAAATAATAGATACAAAGTGATTTGGGGTGAAGAACACTAGGAAATGAAGAAGGATTAGGAAAGGCTTCATGTAGAAGACGTGCTTATATTGAGCCTAGAAGGAAACTAGAAATTTTTAGAAGCAGGAGTGAACAAGGAGTGCATTCCAGGTATGGGGGACAACCAGAGCAAAGGCATAGAAATGTAAGATGGAGAAGTGTATATAGGGATAGTAAGTAAGCCAGTTGCACTGACCCACAGAATTTTGAAGGAGGACAATGTATAATAAGTCTGGAAAGCAAGGTTAGGGTCAAGGTATGAAGGACTTTAAATGCCAAATAGAGGTATTTATATTTTTCTGAAAAATGATAAGAAGCCATTGCAGTTTATTGAAGCTGGAGATAAGAAGTAATGTTTACAAACCTGTGTTTTAGGAAAATTTCTTAGACAGTTGCATGGATGATAGATTGGAGTAGGCAGAAACCTGAGGCAAGGATGGCAGGAGGTTATTGCAATAGTTAAGGTGAATGAGATCTGATGAAATCTGAGATAGAAAAGTAGCTGTGGTGGGTGGAGAGAAGGTTGCAAATGTGAGAGAGGTTGTGGAGGTAGAAATGACAAGATTTCACAACCAATTTGATATATAGGATGAGTGAAAGTGGGGAGCTGAAAATGAGTGATGCTAGAGTTATGAAGATGGATGACTAGAAGGACGGTGGTATACTGATGGTATAAGAATTCTGGAAGAGGCATTGGTTTGGGAAACAAATCTAATGACTTCTCTCTTAGCCATTTTTAAGTTTGAGACATCCAGTTTGAAATGTCTAATAGGCATTTACATAAGCAGATGTATAACTAGAGCCTATGAGAAGTGTTGATATTAAATGTATAGATCTAGCGTTATCTGCATAGAAATGGTAATTAAATCTATGAAAAATGATGAGGACACCAAGTACCAGAGGATACAGCAAAAGATGAAGAGAGGCTTATAAAGGCAACCACACAGGCATACCCAGGAAGGCTTATAATGCAGGTTCTTTTATCTGCTTTACTAAGGAAAGACAGCTGTTTCAGGGGTCAACAATCTTTTTAATTATATAAAATACAAACAGAATAATACGGAGCAGAGAAATAAAGACCAACGGACAGGGCTTTCCTGCCTACATCAAAGCTTTACATCCACCGCTGAATTGAGAGAGCCTTTACCTCTGAGGAGTCAGGGAGTTCTGAACATATGGCCTCTCAGAGTCCCGATCAGGGAATCACAACATCTTTCTCATAAGCAACCCTCCAAAGCAAAAGCTCACCTCTCAGAATACATACTCTTTAGGCTCAGTGCCTAATTAGAAATTAACAAAACATGTGTAAGCCTTCCTACAAGCAAGCAAGCTTCCCTTAATGGGCCCCACATGTGACCTACTGATGGGTGGGGAAGATCTTATTCCCCATTGACCTTACAAGACTTAGTCCAAACTTTGCAGTACATACATAGATAATAGACATGGATGAACATCCAGCAAAGGAGCAATCAGAAAGGCAGGAAGAGAACAAAGTACAGTATCACAAACACCCAGAAACGAGAGAATATTCAGAAAGAGGTATACAATAGTGCCAAAGGCTACAGAGAAGATCAAAAAGGGTGAGGGTTGAGAAAAGATTTAACAATTGAGACATCATTGGTACCTTGAGGAGGGCAATTTCATTGGAGTGATATAATAAAAAGTCAAATTGCTAAAGGCTGAGAAATGAGATGAGCAGAAGAAGATACAGTTAGTATAAAAGTGTGGTGGTGGTGGTGATCACGGTTGTTGTTTTTAAGGAGTTTGGCTTAACCAGGGAGTAGAAATATCAGGTGAGGGCCTGGAGGATGGAACAGTAGGATAAAGAGGGCACTTTTTTAAAGGATCTGAGAGTCTTTGGGATGTTTGTTGGCAGCACAGAAGGAACTGGTAGCTAGGGAAACATTGAAGATTAGAGAAAGAGAAGGTAATAATGGAATCAGTCATCTATAGAAGAGAGAAGGGATCAGATCAAACATACGTGCAGAGGCATGGCTTTGGTGGAGAGAAAAGCTACCTCATCACTGGAGATTGAAGTACAGGAAGAAAAAATAAGAAATAATGTTAAGGGGTAATGAACTATAAAGAAGGAAATCTCATTGCAAATCGCTTTGATTTTCTAAGTAAGGTATGAAGTGAAAGCCTCAAAGTAGGAAGAAAGAATGGTGGGTAGGCTTGAGAATGGAAGAGAAGATTTGAAACAGCTGGTGTGGTGAATGGGACAGAAAATTGGGGAAGAGTAAAACAATTTTGTAGTGGACCCATTAAGCACCGCTTTCATTAATTCCTCCAGCTGCATTCAGGCCTACATCAATACAAACAGAGGAAGGGGGATATAGACAATGCAAATACACTACTAGGTCTGACCGTATACTGCTTTTTCTCCCAAAATCTGGTTTTCATAATAGCTGAGTGAAGTCTATAATTAATGTTCTTTTTCCTATGTGTTTTTTTTCTTTCAAAAGGGATTTCATTATAGGTATGTTCCCTATATTCAAACCAAGCTGGTATTATTATCATTATAACATTTTACAAATGAAATTGAGGTTCAGAGAAACTGTGATTTATTCCAGGTCACAGCCAACAAGTGCAGGATTAGAACTCAAACCCAGGTCTTCTTGCTCCATGCCCAGTGCTCTGGGCACCTTCCCTTTGAGGACTAGAATCCTGGTTCCCTGGTTCCCAGGCCAATGCTCAAACACCCCACTGCCTCCTTTATTGCAATAGTAAATAGTATAAAAAAGTGCTAAGAAATTCAAAGAAGCAACAAAAATTAAATGAAGTAATTATCACTTAATAGACAAAGATCACACACAGTGCAAAGAAAATTGGATTTGAAGTCAGAGGCTCTCAGTTCTATACTGGTTTTGATGTTTGCTGATGATATGACCTTATGAAAGTTATTTAATGTCTCTGGGCTCTAATTTTGCCATCTGTAAAGTGAAAGGGTTGGAATAATTAATCTTTAATGTCTGATCTATCAAAAAGGAATAAAAATATCTATTGGGCAAAAATGGAACATTTTTCTCTTGTTGACTTTTCAAACTTAAGTATCCTTCATATCCTATTCCTGATTTTTTTTTTGTTAAAAGGACAAATTTCCATGGTACTCTCACCATCTGTGGGGTAAAAATGAAACATCTGTTAGAAAAAAAAGAGAGAACACTCCCCTGAAACTGAAGTCACTCATCTGCAGACAGTCATAGTCAGAAATAGTTCTTAATTTCACACAGAATAGGTAAGATGAGTTTGGGACAAAACCCAAATATTTCAAGTTGTGAGGGCTCTGAGAGCAGGGATCCTGTCTTACCAATCTTTGTCTTTCCTCTAGCTTCTAGCACAATAACCTTGAGCATAGGAACTTGCTAACGATTTGTTAAATAAATATTTCTTGTTGACAGAACAGTGTTAGGGAGATGGAGGCCATCAGAATTATGCACTTACTGTTTACTTGTTACGCAGATAGATTTTGTGCTATAAACACTCCTCTGCTATAGGAAGTAGTACCAACAGACCTTAACTTTTTGTTGGCTCCAAGACCCAAGCTCAAAACTTTTGTCATAATACTCTACTGTTAGATTTATCTCCATCTCTTCCCTGATCATGTTTCATTACCTCAGTTACCTCCTCTCAGATGGATTCCCAATGAATACACTACAGTAACAAATACCAGTTGTTAACCTTGTTTGTAAATATAAAGAAAACATTTAAAATAAAGAAAGGTAAACAGAATTTCTTCATGCTCAGAGAAAGAGGCTTCAGGGTCCCATCAAGGGGCTGATGGGAAGAAATATGAGATAGAAATTACTGCCTTGGGGGGACTATTTTCAAGGATTTCAGCAGTACCACTTGTTCTTTGACACACCCTGTACCCAATTAGCCCAAGCTTCCTCATTCCTAGTGTCCTGGATTTTTTTCTTTGTGGCAGTTGCTTTTGCATGTACTTCTGCTCTCCCGGGTCACCCAAAGCCATGTCCTTTAACACAGGCATACCTCATTTTATTGGACTTCACTTTATTGTGCTTTGCATTTTTTACAAATCAAAGGTTTTGGCAACCTTGCATCAAGCAAGTCTCAAGCAAGACCATTTTTGCAACAGCTTGTGCTCACGTCATGGCTTTGTGTCACATTTTGGTAATTCTTACAATATTTCAGACTTATTCATTATTATCATTTTATCAATTATGGAGATCTGTGATCAGTGATCTTTGGTGTTACTAGTATTATAATTGGTTCGGGGAATGACTCCACCCACGTAAGATGCCAAACTTAATCTATAAATGTTGTGTGTGTTCCTGCTGCTCCATGGACCAGCCTTTCCCTGTCTCTCTCCCTTTCCTAGGACCTCCCTATTCCCTGAAACACAATAATATTGAAAGTAGGTCAATTAATAACCCTACAATGGCCTCTAAGTGTTTAAATGAAAGGAAGAGTCGATTGATGAGGCAAACGTCATTATTGTCTTATTTTAAGAAATTGCCACAGTACTCCCACCACCACCAATCTTCAGCAACCACCACCCTGATCAGTCAGCATCCATCAATATCAAGGCAAGACCCTCTACCAGCAAAACAATTATGACTTTCAAAGGATCAGATGATAGTTAGAAATTTTTTAGCAATAAAAAATTTTTGATTACAGTATATATATTGTTTCTTAGACATAATACTATTGTACACCTAATATATTCTATAGTATAGTATAAATATAACTTTTATATGCCTTGAAAAAAAGTCATGCGACTTGCTTTATTATGGTGGTCTGGACCCAAACCTGCAATATCTCCAAGTTATGTCTATACTTCATCTTTTATACATATTGCTTCTTTTCAGATTCACTAAAGAGACTGTTTCTTACCTCAAAAAAGGGATTACCTAATCTGGCCACATATGTACAGTGAGTTCTATAAGTCTTTATAGTCCTTTTTTTTTTTTTAATTTATTTATTTATTTATTTTTTTAAATTTATTTTTGACATGTTTGGTTTTCAGCATTGATTTTCACAG
>CM053622.1:284632413-284642552 GCA_028646595.1 Phalanger gymnotis
TTAGATCTTCAGCAGGCTCTTCACTCCTGCTCTGATGAGCCACTTAATTCCTCCCACCAGGTGGGCCTGGGGCCAGAAGCAACTGCAGCTGTAGTTCTAAAGCTGCCCCACCTCTGCTGCCCCAGGGGCGGTGGCCAAACAGCAAACTCAGTCCCACAGCTTTTCCCACTAACCTTCTCTGTTGTCTTTGCTGTTTGTGTGTTGTGAGGTCTGGTAACTGCCACAGCTCAGTAATTCAGGATGCTAGGGCACTCTCTGCTTGGCTTGTGGTCTGGTCGGTCCGCGCGTGCTGGGCTCTGCTTGGCTCTGCTCTGCTCCCCTCAGCTGGGATCTGGGAGCTCCGTGCGGGACAGACCTTACCCAGAGACCATCCAGGCTGTCCTGGGCTGGAGCCCTGCTTCCCTCTGCCACTTTGTGGGTTCTGCAGCTCTAGAATTGGTTCAGAGCCATTTTTTATAGGTTTTTGCAGGGACTTGGTGGGGAGCTCACGCCAGTCACTGCTTTCCAGCCGCCATCTTGGCTCCGCCCCCCTGCTCTCAAGTGTAAATTAAAATATTGCCTTCTGCAAAAAGCCTTTCCCAATTTCCATTATGCCTGTATCTTTAGTTCATCTACCTATTTGTACAGATAAATCCTGATATATAAATTATATCTTCTTTTACGTATTTATGTGTTATCTCCCCAATTAGATTTCCAGCTCCATGAGGAAAGGGAATATTTTTTTTTGTATCTCCAATGGTTAGCAGAGTACTTGGTACATAGCTGGAGCTTAATAAATGCTTGTTGACTTGGGGATTTTGTTTGTGAATCCAATCAGTAATTGTCCTCTAAATTCTTTGTAGAAACTGTATGAACCTATTTTCCCCAAGGTCAGAGGTGGTACAGAGGATAGTGTACTGCCATGTGTTAGAGGGGAAATGTTTTTCAAAATTTACACTTGCACTGTCTTCACAGTAAATACCCTTTTGTATAAACAAAGATAGATAGGTAGATAGATAGATAGATAGATAGATAGATAGATAGATAGATAGATAGATAGATAGAAAGATAGACAGATAGATATAGATAGATGGATGGACAGATGAACAATTCCTTACCCTCAAAATTTACAAGAATATTGCTTAAAGACCTTTTTGCCCATTTGTGAATGAAATTGTATTTTAATTTACAAGCCTGTTTGAATATCAGACCCAAGTTAAAACATTTTCCTCAGTTAAGATCTGTAATCAAGGCATATTAACTTACCTATGCAAATAAGTATACCTGCTAATAGAAATGAAAGAAAATTCTAACTCATTACTTCACTAATTGCTCATTCTGGCTCTCCATCATTAGCCAGTGATTATCTCTCCCTCATTCTTTAAAATGGAGATAATATTTGTGTTACGTACCTCCAAAGGTTATGTTGTAAGGAAAGATCTTTGTAAAACTTTAACTGGTATGTTAAGTATCAGTATGATATTTATAATGATGTCTTTACTATTCTTAATATTACTTAAATTTTTTGCTCTAGATTTTTCATTTCATTTATGTATATAAGAAATTTCCCAGTGAGGAATCTCTCTCTAATGCAAATCAAGTAGTGTTCTGCAACCTAAAGTCTTACTCAGTTACCTGGAATCCTGAGTGGTTAGGCGACATGATGAAGGTCAACCAGCTAGTATATGTCAGAATCAGAAATTGAACTCAGGTGTTCCTAACTCCAAGATTGTGTCTTCACCCTCTACACCTTGATGCCAACTATTATTATCTGACCTTGGCATATATGCTGCAAAAGTCACTACCAAAGACACTATGGTTCAGATGGAAGCAGAACAGTCTGAAATAAGAGACTTTCTTCTGTTTCTTCCAGGCAGCCACAGAACAAAATTTCAGGAGGTTAAGAAAAGAAAGTCAGCAGGGAATAACTAAGAAAATTAATTAGCAAAGACTTTGCTAGTGATAAGCCTGTCCAGTGTAAAATGACAACTTGGAACTTCAATGGGCTCAGTTGTTCTGTAGACAAGATATTCGTTTTAAACCATTCCTCCCTAAAATTTTCAGATTATGAATTTGTTTTTTGTTTTTTTATTTTTTCATCATGAGGAAATTTCTGAGTAGTCACGTAATGATAGGTCTTACTTCCATTCTGTTATATAACAAAATAAGGGTTTCCTTCTTAGGGTCCAATTTGATTAGATACGGCTAATCTGAAATTAAATCCTTTCTAGGGAAAAGCTAACGTCAATATTTTTTCTTCTCAGATCCTTGACCACTTTTTAGTACCTTCTAGTTCCAGTTGAGATTTGCAATGGAATTCCTAGATTCCTTCAAGACTCACTTCACTTCCTCTTCCTCTTTCTGGATTCTGCCAGTTATGAGTCCTGCCTCCCCCCCCCCCATCTACTCCCATGCAATCACTATCCATTTCTTTTGTAATTAAGTAACTGTGACCTGGTTGTTGTGTTTGTCCTTCATTTTCGAAGAGGATCATGACATCATGGAAATGATGACATGACTTGCAGTTGACTTGGATTTGAGTGAGGGAGGGCTGTGCAAGGTCACCAGCCTCACTTTCTCCTCCAGAGTCATCTGGATCCAGTGACCTAATATTCATCAGGATCACTGGAGATGACCCAGGATGCAATGGGGATTCCCTGGCCCTTTTAGATTCAAGCCTTTTCATGTACTCACTTAGAGTGAGGTGACTCCCATTTAGTGAATTTCTTTTCAAGTGAAATTATTTAATTTTAGTGAAATTCTTTAAGAAGTCAGTCAAGGGATGGCCCCTTTAATTACAAAAAAAAGCAAAAAAATCAAGCTGGGAGGGGAAGACTCTCAGGGTTGCTGTTCCAAAGGGTAACAGTTACCATTGACATTCACTCTAAGCCAGGAGGGTCCAAAATGCAGCCATTAAGTGGAGCTTGGGCTGGAACCTGTTGTGGTCCAATCTATGAACTTCAGAGTGAACCAGGTTTAGGGTTTTGAGAAAGAAAGAGAGAGACAAAGAAAGAAAGAAAGAAAGAAAGAAAGAAAGAAAGAAAGAAAGAAAGAAAGAAAGAAAGAAAGAAAGAAAGAAAGAAAGAGAAAGGGTAGTAGGAAGGAAGGAAGGAAGGAAGAGAGAGAGAGAAAGAAAGAGATGAAATGACTTGCAGTTGACTTTGATTTGAGTGAAGGAGAGCTGTGCAAGGTCACCCAGTATTCACCCAGTAGAACACAAGCTCCTTAGGGGTGGGAACTATTTTCTGTTTTCATCTTGCTGTCCTCAGCACTTGCATAGTGCCTGGCGCACAGCAGACATATATTAAATTCTTGCTGTTGACTATTTCCAGGGATTCTTAAACAAGGGCCAGCAATATTCTTGTTCTTTTTTTAACATTTTGACAATTACATTTCAATATAACTTGTTTCTTTTATAATTCAATGTATTCTATCAAAAGCATTTTTAAATGCTTTTCTTCTGATAAGGGATCTTTTGGCCTCACCAGACTGCTGGAGGGGTCCAAGACACACAAAAAAAGTTAAGAACCTCTAATTTAGACAAACTTAGGGCAGGTAGATGGTGCAGTGAATAAAGTTCCTGGCCTGGAGTCAAGAAAACTTCAGTTTTCTGAGTTCAAATCTGGCCTCAGACACTTACTAGCTGTGTGACCCTCTGCAAGCCACTTAATCCTGTTTGCTTCAGTTTCTTCATCTTTAAAATGAGCAGCAGAAGGAAATGGCAAAGCACTCCAGTATCTTTGCCAAGAAAATCCCAAGTGAGAAAACAGGAAAAAAATAAATGTTGGAGAAGATGTGGGAAAGTTGGAACACTAATTCATTGTTGGTGGAGCTATGAGCTGATTCAACCACTCTGAAGAATAATTTGGAACTATGCCCAAAGGGCTATAAAAATGTGCATACCCTTCAACCCAGCAATACCACTTCTAGTGCTGTATCCCAAAGAGATCATAAAAGTGGGAAAAGGACTCACATTACAACAATATTTGTAGCAGCTATCTTTGTGGTGGCTTTGTGGTGAAAAGTGAGGGGATATCCATCAGGTGGGGAATGGCTGAAAAAGTTGCTGTATGTGAATGTAATGGAGTACTATGGTGCTATAAGAAATGATAAGGCAGACTTCAGAAAAACCTGGAAAAACTTAAATGAACTGATGCTGAGTGAAGTCAGCGGAACTAGGTTAACATTGTACACAGTAACAGCCATAGTGGGCGATGACTGATTTTGATCGACTTAGCCCTTCTCAGCAATGCAAGGACTCATTCCAAAAGACTCATGATGGAAAATGCCATTCAAAGAACTATGGAGTCTGAATGCAGAGCAAAGCATACTATTTTCTTTTTTTGTTTTGTTTTGTTTTGTTTTGTTTCTTTCTCATGGTTTCTCCCATTCCTTATAATTCTTCTATACAACATGACTAGTGTGAAAATGTGTTTAATAGGAATATTTATGTAGAGCCTATATCAAATCCCAGGCCATCTTGGGGAGGGAGGGGGGAAGAAAGGGGGAGAAAATTTAAAATTTATGGAAGTGAATGTTGAAAACTAAAAATAAATAAATTAACCAATAAAAAAATCTCAAATGAGGTCACCAAGAATTGGACACAACTGAAAAATCACTGAACTGAAATTTACGAACAAAACAGATGGCTTAAGTTAGCCAACTTTTCTTTGTCAGAGAAAGAATGGAAAGGGGACAAAGTGACAAGTCCTTACTTGCCTCAACTCTCCAACTATCCTCTACTTTTTGATAGCTCAGTTTTCCTATTATATCCTGTTTAAGTTACCCTAAGTTTGAGCCTCTTCTCACAGTTCAGAGTTCCCACTACATAATGATGATGCATCAGAACAGAACTTCAGTGTAGGATCTCAGCCTCTTCGTGGGTGAAGTAAGCCTTTCTGAGCTATCCTGCAAATCTAACTACCATTTACACCTTTGTTTCAATGGGAAAGATTCATTCAATTCCAAACAATTGATTTATGAATTAATTTCAGAACTAGAAACTTCTTGCACTTTATAACAAACACTGAAAAGCCAATTTTTTAAAATTTTCATAAACAGATCCAAGGCCCAGAGGCGAAGAGGAAAGAACACTCTCTCTAACTAGTCATAGCTCTGAATTCACACAGGTAAAGTTTATTCCTGAGGGAGCCTGGCCCCTAAAAGTGGTTTTAGGCTTTTTCTTGTTTCTGGCTTATAATGCTCCCACAAAAGAGTAGAATTTTGGAGAAAATTTCTAGAATAAACTGTACAAAAAGGATTAACAAGGTTGCTTCTAGAAAGGTATTTGATGAAAAAAAATAATACAAGTGTAGGACAACTATTTATTTGCTCCTCTACCAAACAAAATGCTCAAAACACAAAAGTCTCATGATAATCTGCATTTATGAACATTGACAATATAATATCAGAATCCATCATTCCTATTTGCTCCCCCAAGATCTTGATAATTAAAACATCAAGATATGAAATAGTTTGTGGGACTATTGAATAGGTGCCTTCATGATGGAGCTGTACTCTATCAAAATTTCAAAGTCCAGATCTTCTGGCAAACCAGGAGAGACTTCAGTTCATCCTCCTGTTGGCTGTAATCTTCTCCAAGAAGTATTCTAGTACTTTCAGGAAACACTTCCTTCAAGACATCTAGCAATGTCTGAGGAATCTTGGAATGGTTTAAATTCCAAGAAAGCCACCATGCTGGAAAAGACTTTGTAATCCAGTCTCAGGATCACTAGACAAGCATATGCTTTCACTGACCAGCAGCTGCCACAACTGAGGAAAAATCCTATCCCTCTACAGACACCAAAATTCCCAGGGAGAATTGATCAAGTACCAAGTCAGAAGGTATCTCTCCTTTTACACTTTACTGAATATCTTGCTTTCTTTTATTTGTATCCCCAATGTTTATCTCAGTACCTGGTTTATAGTAAGCCCTTAATAAATGCATTTCCATCCCCCGAACCTGGAGCAGGAGTAGTTCATAGAGATCAATCAGAAGCATCTGACTGCATGTGGCCTTTTTTCAGGACTCCAAACCTCAACTTACCAGAAGTTTCTAGGAACACACTCAGTGATATTCATGGTCCATGGGATGGACCCTACAGGTCCATCCTCAAGCACGATCCAAACACTTCTGAATATATCCCTCCCAATACCATAATCCTTCCCTTGTAACAAAAAAAAACAAATAAAAAAAGAGAACAAAAAAAGTCATTCAGCAAACCTAACCAATATAATTAACAAAGTCTGAAAGTACATACAATTCTCTTCTACCAACTAGTCACCTGCTACCAGTGAAAGGACTACAGAATATTTTCTCATCTCTTCTTTTAGTGAAAGCCAAAACCCAACCTTTAGATGACTCATTTCCATATAAAGTCCTAAAATATGGTCACTAGACATAAACCTCACCAATGGCAGTTTTAAAAAGAGTGAATTCTGTTGTGTGAAGAAAAGTATGAATCGTCATTTTTATCATGACTTAGAAGCTGGACCCCTAACAAGAATATATAGAGAGGAAAAAGATTAAACTCGTTTTTCTAGATAAAAAAGAAATGCACACTATCATACAAAGAGAGGCCAAGGAGGAAAAAACTTCGTATGATTGTGATTGGTCAACTTTTCCAGGCTTTCTGGAGAAAGAGCACCTCCCAGTGTTCCTTCCCAGAGTTTTCCAGCAAGATAACCCCTCACTGGAATGGTACTGAGGACAGCTCCTTTTGGCTCATTGTAGTGGGAAGTCTCTGAAATCTGTTTGGAATTACACCCTGGGGGCAGTTGTTATGAAAGGATGTGGGGAGGAGAGCTCATGCAGCTGTTCATCACAGGCTGTTTTCCAAGTAGCTTCTAGAGCAATTTGACACTTGTAAAAAGATGTAATAAAAGCCATACTATGATACAGAACGTTGACATGTATGATGAGAAAGCCAAAGGCACAAAGAGAAAAGGAATAAATAAAGGAAGAGAAATAGACAATGACAGTACAGAAGGAAGGACTGTGGAATAATTGTTGTGTGTGGAACTATGTTAGACACACAATGAGATTTAATTCAGCATTTAAATACAGTAATATTCATTATCTCAGCACACAAATGAGTAGTAGTTATACCCTCCTGGGGCTGTTCCTCAAAAAATTTGCAAAGTAGTAATAACAACTTAAATGTATTTAGTTACTTACCATAAAAATTACTTTCTCCCATATTATCTCCACAGATCCTCACAAATACTCAAGGAGGAAAGTAGAGCAGGTGTAATTATCCTTCATCTTGTAGATAATAATAATAATGATGATAGTTTATATTAACATAATGTTTGAAGACTCATATGTTTTCCCACCATCCGGTTAGGTAGGTAGTGCAAATACAATGAACTATTAATAACAGTAATAGAACCCTTTAAGGCTTATAGAGTATTCTCAAAACACCTAGTATGCCCTCCTCTCTCCAGTAGAAATGCAAATATTATTATTCCCATTTCATAAATTAGGAAACTAAGGCTGAGAAAGGAAAGATGATCTGACCCTAATAGCATAGCTAATAAGTGGCAGAGCTAAAACCTGAATGCAGATCTGGCTCAAAAATATAATGCTCTCTAATCTATGATACATTGTAAATTTCCTTCTGGGTAACCTAAATGCTCCCTTCCCTTCCCTATTTCTCCTCTTGCTGGCAACTATCCTCACCTCAATTAGGCATCCAGCACCTACATATTCTTCCCCTCTCCCCCAGCTATTAAAATGTCCTCCCAAGAAAGGACCAGATAGATAAGCTTGTTCTTGCTGTGTTATAATTGATAAAGTCTAATATCTTAACTGTCTTATGAGTATTTGTACTGCAAGAAAAAAAAATCTTAAGCCAAAGGGATGTATTTAATGGTGGGATTTCAGGCCTCAGTGATATGGCAGGGTTGATGCTGGATGGGGATGAAGCTCAGAAGGACCTTTTCTTCCTCTGAAACTATATCATGGCTGACCATCAATTCCACTTACTAACATGGTCAACCACTGGTCTATTACATCCTGATGCTTGCCAACAGGCAAGTCTTCTTTAGTCGATTGGGAGCTAGTCTAACAGGTAAAATTCAGATAAGCAGCTCGAGGTTGACCCTGGAATATAGCTGCCTCATCACTTATGCTTTCAATTGTGCTACATACCATGGATGGACCCTGGAACAGTATAGGTCACAAATCCTGACCAACACAGACACCTGTGTAAACCCTTCCCATTTTTTAAAACAAAAGAGGAAGAAAGACCTAGGCCCAATGACACAGGCACTTCAACTATGTCACCGCTATTGGTCCCCTCACCAATAGACCCCTTTACCTATGCTCATTCTACTTATTCTCACCACATGCTCATCTGCAACCTGACAGTCTGATCCATATTTACCCAGCTATATTCCTGTTCTTTCTAGCCTACATGCAAAAGCAGATTAGTCTCTACTGTTATCCGCTGTCCTCACAGCCTTGAAACCACCAGACAACGCAAGGGAGATCTGTATTCCTGAAGGTAAAGTGCTTACTTCTTCCTACTCCACTGATAGTAAAATCCCCACAATACGCATGCCAGATTTCTCCACAAGAACTTTCTAGTCTTTATATATTACCTTCATATAAAAGAGGATAGATAACACTAATGCACTGTTTAGTAAGACATACTACTGAGTTGGTTTTCCAACGTGTGACATATTCATATGATTTTCCCTGGGTTCCTTTTGTGATCACCTGTGTATTTGTAAGATGACTGTCTGAGGTAAAGAGGCCAAGACCATGCCAGGGAGACAGAGAAAAGCCAAGTAGACAACATGGAAAACTCATTCATTCCCTGGGGACTCATTAGCACAGTAAGCTTACCAGTGGAAATATTTGGCAACAGACCAATCAAAAGTGAGATGAAAGGGCTTCTATAATATTCTGTGGCACAATCCTGTAGCACAATTATGACAGATATCATGGGAATATCTCAGCCTATTGCTTTAACCACTTCCTACCCTTTTCTTCCTAAAATGCTATAATGTATCTAATGAGGATGGCTGTATAAAGATGTGCCTATATTTTGGTATCTACTTAAAAGCAGATGTAATGACTCCAGTAGTAACTTCCCCTCCTCACTTAATGATGAAGCCCCAGGGAAGCTCAACAAAGTGTCTCTAATGGATACATCAAAATTATACACAATCCTTAAAAATGCAATAATAGAGATAATTTTATTTTATGACCTTCTGATTATCTATATTAAGAAGACAGAATTTATGATTTCAAAGAGAATCATACATATGTCTGAACGGTTCAGAACCACAGGATATAAGGAATTCTCTAAGTAGAAGGCAGAATTAAAGCATTTATTCAGGCTCCAAAGTAACAGACCCACGAACCAGCCCCCCCATTTTGATATTTTGATCAAAAGCTTCCAGGCCCAATAAGTCCACCTCACAAGACTAACCAAGAGGCCACAGAAAAACATGATGGTATTAAATCAAATCATATTCATGCTCCGCCTCTCCAGTAAGAAGATTACCCACCATCCTCAAGTCCTTGCTCGACACTCCTCGGTCCACACACAAGTCGGCCCTGCTTCCGGGTCGGCTCTGCTTCCACAGCTCCTGCTTCGGCTTTGGCTTTATCTTCAGCTTCAGCTATAGCTGTCTCTTGGCTCACTTCTCCTCTCAGCCTCCAACCCCGACCCAGCGGAGCACTGGGAGCTCACCTTCGGGGCACCTCCTCGCCTCCTCCTTCGGTCCCAGGTCTACCAAAGGCTGCTATAGGCCAAGGCACCAGCGGGGGAAGTTTGTGCCCTCACTTTGTTCAAAGACCACACTCCACTTGTGGCTGCCCTGGTAGCGATGGTGCTGAGACTCCCTCCTCCCAGCAGAGCCCTTGGCGTCATCAAGCACCGCCTGAATGACCTGAGCCCATTGGTTCCCAAGTTGGCCCCTCCCCCTAGGACCCTGGAAGGCTCACATCCACATAGACTAGGTCAACACCCAACAGGGCATGGCTCTGGAGTTAACACCTCCCCTTAGCCAGCCCTACCTTGGGCCCCACCTCAGTCATCAATCCACACCCACATAGGTTTTACACCTAATAGGGCTTTGGGCCTGGGGCTTAGCACTTAGCAAGATTCAATGAAATAGCAGAATCACTAAAAGCAAACAAAAGCCAA
>CM053622.1:284642652-284666787 GCA_028646595.1 Phalanger gymnotis
TCCAGACAGGAAGACTAAGTGAAAACAAAATACGTATTGTCCAGTTTAAAATAGGTAATTGACTAGCCCTCAAATGCAATCTTTCAATGCACTGCAGATGGACAATGACAATACAGAATTAAACAAGAGGAAGAGAGTGGGCTGGATTTCATTTGAAAAATTATATAACACATTCAATGAATCCAAGCTTCTGCCTAAGAAAAAAGCTCAATTTTTAATACCAATATTCTTCTAGTAATTCTATATTACTGTAATTTATGGAATACCACAATCAAAGAATTATAATTGTGGATACCCAAAAGACAATGCAAATCTATACAGTAAGTGTAAGTAGGCCACAATGCACCATTACCAATGATGAACTTCGTATAATAAACAGCAAAGAAGATATCAAAGAGCCTCACAAAAACATTCTGGGATACATATTATACATATTTTTTTACTAGATCTATAACTTCATCTGTGGGCTTGTCATGTAACGCAAGTAAAGGATAACAGTCAGCCTGCATGCTGCATCTATATTCCAAAAGGTTAAGAGAAAAGTTCCCAGTATGTCAAGTATATTGCCTGTGAGGACATTTTTAGAAGGATATGAAAAGTATCACACAGAAAGAGAAGATGTGACTAGGTAGTGAGCTGCATTGCAGAGAGCACCCAGACCAATGATATCACAGATCCACTGAACATTAAAGCATAACTTCAAAATCTCACACTAAGGAAAATCTTCATGGAAACATCCCTCCTTGCCTCCCCAACCCCCCATTCCCCCCAAAAAAATGTAAGCTCTTTGAGGGCAAGTACTGCCATTCTTATCTTTTCATCACCAAAGTTTAGTACAATACCATGCATGTAATGGGAATGCAATAAATGTTTTTTAAAATTCAATTGACATGTAAACATGAAATTTCTACAAACCTTTGGCCTTTTTCATTTCTTAATCCAAAATTATACTTTTTAACATAGTTTCTATTGTGTGCTCACTTTGTATGGAAGATATGAAGGATTAAGGTAAATGCTGACTTAATTTGGAGGATCCTTATAGAATTTCATTACTTCCTCTTCCCCTACAAATGATATTTATTGAGCATGAACTGCAACTATCTTCATGGTGGTCCACCTGCTTATGGTTATCATGAGCCCTGCAAGACAGGATGACCAAATATCCCTGAAAATTATGCTTCTTGATGCCTGAGAAAAATAATGAGGGAATCAACCCTGTCACATCCTTTATTATCATTTTGAGGGGAATCTATGAACCATCCTTACCTTCAGGTTTAACTACTTTGTGTCTTCTGCTTAATTTATAATGGGAATATTTATATGGATGTCATTCACTTCCCTCAGTAGTATATCCCTCTACTCTTTGGTCATTGGACGAAGATCTCATATTGAGAATGTGAATACTTAAATTAACATTCATAGATGGTCTAAAAACAGATTCTTAGCATCTGGTCCCTCCTTTTAAATTTCAAACTGCAAAGTTTCTTCAGAGGGTTAGCAGCTTCCTGATGAATTATTTTATCATGACTCCAAATTCCTCCTTCATTCCCTTTCTAATTTACATTTTTCAGCTGTCTCTGGATGATTCCTTTTAGTGAACATTAAAAAAAATAAGCATTTACCATTTTTCTTTGTTCTCAAAGTAAATAACTCATACTGTCTCAAACAGTAAATGTTCCCCCAAATGACCTTTCATTTTGCCTTTTATGGAAAGGCAATTTATCTTAATTTCTTCCATTTAAAAATCAGTTTTCATTGTTCTTTTTCCTTGTACTCCCCTCTTTTCTTCTAGACATGCCAATTTTACTTTATCTTTTATATTTGCTTCAGCAAGTCCAATAGGCAGAGCCTGATTCATTCACCATCCTTTGCATCAAATTTCAAACAATAATAACTGATGTCTATTTAGAATTTTAAACTTTACAAAGCATATTACATGCATTACCTCATTTGAGCCTCATAAACACATTCTGGGGTAAGTATTATTGGTAATTGTTTTGGATTACACCTGCAATTTCATTGGTGAGAAAAGTCATTATATCAATGAAGATTGGTACTTGTTCTGAAATTTACGATATTAGAAAGTTGCCTGGGGCACGAAGATGCTAAATTACTTTCCCAAAGTTACATGGCTAGACATGAGAGACAGGACTAGAATCCAGGTCTTGGTGATTTTAAGGCTGACCAACTATTTACTATTCCTTGTTTTGTCTCTATGATAGGTTATACTATTAATGTGATCAAAGATCTTCCCCATCCATTCAATAGGCCTCAGGTGGGGCTAGGTAGGAAAGCTTGATTATACTTTAGTTTGTAAGGCCTAAACCCTCTACTTACCAGGTACTAAGCCAATTTATGCATGAAGCCCTCAGAGCCCTAAGGGGAGTTCCTAAGACCAGAACCAATGGTTTGTGCACTGAGTTCTAGTCAGTCATGAATTCAGCCAATTAGAGACCTGAGTTCTAGCCAATCAGATGTTGGCTAGGACTGTATATAAAGAGAACCCAGAACTGAGAGAAGAATCTGCCGAGAGCTACAGAAGTCAGAATTCAGCCTAAGGAGAAGGAGCAGGAACTCAGAGTCCACAGAGCTGCAGAAAGAGTGCTGAGCTGAGAGAGGACACTAGGGAGCTTCGGAGACCAGAGAACTGAGGAGGGACAGAATGCAGGCAAGCAGACAGTTAGGATTCCTGAGTGTTTACAGGGAAGGCCCTAGCAGGGTAGGGAAGGTTATAGGATGACTTGGTTCCTTGCCATAATTCTGTTTTATAATTTCCTTGTTGCTACATTGAGGTGGGCTTACTGGTTTTGGAAAATAATTCCTGCTGTATTGAATTGGAGTAGCTAGTCTTGGGATTTTATCCTCTGGAGTCTAAATAAATATTATACTTCCTCTGCCTTCTACCTAGAGAGTTTTTCATACATGTTCATCCTTGAGGTCATGCATCTTGCCTTACTGATACATTGGTATTGTTGTCTTCACTTCCAAATTAATTAACTGAAGCTCAGAAAAGTTAAGTGACTTGCCCATAGTCAGTCATACAAGGACTTTGAACCAACATCTTCCTGATTCCAAATTCACTATGCCATACTGCCTTTCATATAAAAATTCAATTATGGGTTCCTACAACTAATTAACAAAAAATATTATTTTATTTCAATACTTCATGGATCCATGATTTCATTTATACTCCTTCCACTGATGCAGGTAGCAACCTTCTCATGCTTTAATAGATGTTGAATGAGGCATTGTGACCAAAAATAAAAATTGGCACCTAATAGTCAACCCTCTCTTAATTTAGCTATGCCGGTCTTTGAGCAATAGACAAAGAATCCATAATCCAGCTCATTTTCAAAGCCTTTAAAGCTTTAGAGCACCTGAGGACATTATGTTGTGTTGGCCTGGCCATGGAGAAAGCCAGAGATCTCCTCTCACCAGGCTGAGGCATCAAAGCAGGGCTTCAGTGGAGCAGGTCATTGGAGGAAGTGAACTCTTGTCACCTATACAGTCCAAAAGAATTGGGTTGTCATGAGCATTACTCACTGCTGGCAGACTGTCAGTGATAGGCTCCTATCTCCTGATGTTAAGTAGGTAGCATTCAATTCAACAAACACTGGATTAAGCAAAGATAGAAAGTAAGGTTCCTAGAGGCTGGGACTTTGTCATTTTGATTTATCTTCATAAAGTACCTAGCATAATACTGGGCACATATTAAACACTTAATAAATGTGTGTTTAATGAAACTGAATTGAGAGAAACCAAGTTCAGCTATAGCATTTTCAGGTACCAATACATAAGCATAATTCTTTATGCAAATAATTAGCATTGGAGCTAAAAACTAAAGTGAAGTCTAATGAATTACTTTTCTATGTCTTCTTCCTTTATGAATGATCTTTCCATTGATGCAGACCAGTGATACCTCCCTACTTTAGTAGATATTCTTCATGAATCTCTATGGCAAAAAAAACATCAAGCTCACTGTACTTAACTAAGGTGAAGATTTTTAAATAAGAGAACAATAAAACATCTATTTTAAGCCTTTACAGCTTTGTAGGATGTTCTAGAGCTTAAAATCTGTTGTGGCATTGCCTTCAAGAATCCAGGGTCATCTCTATGCCAACATGAGGCATCAGAAGGATTTTAGGGAACAGCCCTTCCAACAGCTACTCAATTTTGATAATAAACTGTGATAAAGCATATTGATTCCTCCTAATCAATTTCTTCTTTTAAGATAATCCTGCATCCTAGATGGGCATTCCAAGAGGTGGCTGCCTGAGATATGATTCATTAAATCAGACAATTTCTACCTTGACTCAGTCCATCCAGGCAGCACCCCAGCTGCAAGATAAGATTGGGAGCTCTATTTTCACCGCATTTGTGCTAGTAGGCAGAAATAGGCTTTCCCATTGTATCTCTGACACTTTTAATAGACAGCTTCATTTGTAAAGTATTCATACTTCATTAGGTACTAAAGCATATTTGCTTTTGGATCATCCTATAACAAATGCAAGCAGGCAGGCTGTGGCATAAGATCAAAAATATTTTATTATTTCAGAGTTCACTGGGATTAACATGGTAGGTACTTAAGCTGTGAAAAAAAGAGCTGAATGTTAGATTATTCTGGAACTTGGGTAAAGATGATGATGATGATGATGATGATGATGATGATGATGATGATGATGATGATGTAAAGATTATTATTATTAAAGGTAAATTGTTCTTTCCCATTTTTGATGCAGATTCTCTCAATAGTACCTAATAATTGAAACTGAATTCTGAAAATAGTTCATAGTGTTTAAAAATATATATGTTATAGCTCCTGTGTAAAAGCCAGATGATTTGTAGGTTGGCAGATGGTACCAAAAGCTCATTAACTCAAATAAATGAAAGTTTGATTCAGGATTAGAAAACAGTGGAATTGAAAATCGTAGGTCACAACATCATAGCAATGTAATGGCAAGTAAAATGGGACTTTTTGTTGACTTTTGTTTTGGAGTGCTTTTCAGCACTAAGACAGTCAAGTGCCTTTGAGTCTTGCCTTTGTTTCAATCAAGAGTCTTTAATTCAATCTGAAGTCTTTGATGAACTGCTTAAGTCACAAGAAAGCCAAAATCACATGATTTTGAGTCACATGGTTGTGATGCCCTCCGACCCCGAAGAAGTGTATATATACTCTGAGGTTAGCATTTTGCTTGGGGCTCACTCATTGGAAGAGTGTTCCTGTGATTTTGCCAGACAAGACTCTGGGTAGCTGCTAAGGAACCCTCCAGCTTTGAAAAACCCAGATTTTGGTGCTTAGTAGTTGATAACTATGTATGTAATGTCTTGGTCAGATAGCCAGAAGCCTGCCTGTTGATTTCTGTTATTTTGCTCTGTTTATATAATTTCTGCTTGTAATTTCTATTTGTGTTTTCTCTGAAGTTCAGGGTGCTGGCTTTTCCCCCTGAATTAAGTGAATGATATATGTATGTTTAATTAAAGTGAGATTGTAAACCCCTTAAAGATCCTTTCCGTAGAAAATCAGATCAAAGAACCTGTGCTACCAGCCTTCCTATGTCCTGGTATCATCAGCCTTACACAGCCACAGTAGTGGCAAGTAGCATTGTTGTGACTAGTACTATAAGGTTAAAAAAAAACTTCCCTCACAAAAACCCTTTGAGGTAGATAGTGCAAATACTATGCACATTTTACACATAAGGGAACTGAGACCAAGGAAAGTATAATGGATTATCCAAGGTGAAATAACTAATAAATATCAAAGCAAAGATTCATACATGGGATTATGACATCAAGTCTAAATTCCTCACCAATATCTTCCTCTTCCTCAAAATTTATTAAATTGAAAAATAACTTGCAAAAGTTTGCCTTTGAAACTAAATAATTTTATTAATTTCATGGTTTTAACTAGTCTGGGTTCTTAATCACTTCATTGCTATTTAAAAGACAACATTTTGATTATTTTCATAATCATGATCATTTTATTATTCTTAGCATTTTTATTTATATTATTTTGCTTCAGCCGAAGCTTAATAGATTCTGCTCCAGCCCTTTATTTTAATTGTGTGTGTGTCTCTATGTTTCAAGTGTGTTTCTTGTAAACACAACATTGTTGGATTCTGGTTTCTAATCCCTTCTGTTACCTACTTCTGTTTTATGGGTGAGTTCATCCCATTTTCATTCACTGTCATGATTACTAACTGCTTTTCCTTTCATCTTATTTTCTTGTCTATCCTTTTCTTTCTTTTTATCCTGTCCCTCCTCTAAAGTCTGTTTTGTTTCTGGCCCCTTTATCTGCCCTCCTTTTTATCACACCCCCCCTTTTCTTTTATCTCTTTCCCCTCCAATTTCTCAGTTGAGTCAGATAAACTCCTATTATTAATTGAGTATGTGTATATACCTATATACATATGTTTATATATGTATATGAATGTATGTATGTATGTGTGTGTTCCCTTTTTGAACCAATTTAGATGTGAGGTTCAAGCATTGCCCATCTTCCTACCATGTTCCCATCCACTGTAAAAGCTCTTCTTTGTGCACCTCTTTTATGTAAGATAATTTTTCTCATCCTTCCTCCCCTTTCCCCTTTTCCAGGGCATCCTCTTTCTTGCCTATCCATTTTTTAGATCATCCCAACGTAATTGACCCCCTCCTGTAACCTCTTTCTATGTAAATTCCTTCTAACTTCCCTAATAATGATAAAGTTACCCAGGAAAGGCCTCTTATCCCTTGAAATTGTAATTGATACTTCTCCTTAGGGCCTCTCCTCCCTCAGGACCAGAAATGATACTGTTCCGTGTGGTCCCTGATCTCCTGGAGTCAGAAGTGATACTACCTTTCAGGGTTTCCTCTCCCTATTGACCAAAAGTGCTCTTCTCCACCCTTAAGCTACAACCCAGAAGTGGGTATGGACAATCGAGTTGCCAAATAGAATTTAGCCCTGTGTCCAATGTTAGCACAAGGGCACCCTGGACCCTCTTTCTGACCAGCTTCAAGGTCCCTTTACTATTTCTTGTTTGAGAGACCCCAAAGCGCTGCTGCTTCTGTCACTGCCACCTAGTCCCACCACTGGTGTTTCATCCACATGGGCCCTGGGCCAGTTTCCTCCCTCCATGTAAGAGATCTCTCTTTCTGACTTCCTATGTTGTCTTGAGTTGAAAGAACATCTTACTCTGACCTTACGTTGGTTTTACCATTCCAGAATTTTATTTGAGGCATTATTTTAAAGTTGTTATCTAATCCTTCCCATTTTTTATGGCATTCAGAAAGAAACAGTCTGAAGACAAGTCTCTATCCTGGTATTATTTTTTTTTCATCTAACGTTAGGTAGATTGCTGCACACATGGATAAAGTGATTGCTTTTAGTAAATCAATCAAAATATTGGGATATAAGTTGATTCTCTATAGGCTCAGTAAAAGCATGACCAGGTCAACTATACTAGCAGTAAGGATACAAAGAATTCTGTGTAACTTGACTTATTGCCAGATGGTTTAAAGTTGTTCCATTAATTTTCTTTTATATTATGAAAGTTTTTCATTCTATATATTTTAGAGATTATGAATATTAAATTTGGTTACATCGGATTAAAATATTCTTCTTAATTTTTTATGGATCAAAATTATGTCTGAGAGGATATAGGAAACATCCTTTAATGATGACCTGGTTCAATAGTTCATCAGATGATTCTAAAGAATATTTTGAGGTTTTCATTTGTAGTATGGTATGGGGATTTATTGTCTTAGTTATAAAGGATAGCAAAATTATAGTATATAATTCCAACCATCTGGCCATACGTTTCTATCTAGATACCCAATAGATGTTCTTTTTTTCTTTTTTTGTAACCTGTAGTGATATGCTTTATTGTTTCGACAATTTCTTGCATAATCTGCATTGATCAATAAGTCAAAGGTCCCCAAAAATAAATTTTATATCATTTCTAGTGGCAATCACCCAATCCTAAATAGTTACCATAAACCCCTCTGCTTCCTTAAACAAATCCTATTCATTCATTAATACTTCCTTATCAATGTATTATTGGTTGAGTACATGCAAGAATTGCCATTTTATGCCATTGTGGTATATGAAACTTTTCATAGTTCAGCCCAGAGACAATACCCTTTTGGGTAGAATCAAGGAACTCAATGGTATAAATCCATTGATTTCTAAAATGAGATGTTTCTTCCAAAAGCGAATGTGTAAATTTTTAACTCTATCACATCTTCTAAGAATATGAAGCAATCTCATTTTTCCTTTTTATGACAAAAGTATTAGGCTTTCTGTAGCTGCCTTGGGATAAGGAGTTCTATGTTTCATTAACATTGTATAGGTTCTGGTT
This sequence comes from Phalanger gymnotis, assembly GCA_028646595.1. NCBI lineage: Eukaryota > Metazoa > Chordata > Mammalia > Diprotodontia > Phalangeridae > Phalanger > Phalanger gymnotis. Next base: position 284,650,989 of record CM053622.1, read on the forward strand.
TGGCTCCCTTTCTAGATCCACCATGATCCATCTTGAGCCTGTTATTTCATCAAGTGTTAATTACTCTAAATGTTCTTTGACTCCAGGATCCCAATTACTCTCTTAATACATACAGTTTCAGCTCTCTTCTTGATGATTTAATGTTCAATGTGTTTTACTTGGAGAAGAGTAAGGTATTTATGGTTCAATTTGACCTCCTAATTGAAGCTCAAAGCCCTCAGTCTCTATTCCTCCTTGGCACTGTTAAAAGTTTTACATTTATTGGGAACAAATGGCATTTTAATATTATTGGAGAAAGTTTTTACAAGAGGAAGTAGCATTTAATGTGTTTGGAATCAGTCATATAAATTGATACCAACCCCGTAGAGCAAATGATAAATGTGATGTTTTGTCTAACTCCTTCTTTGAGTTGTAAGCTATATACTTGGTTCTATTCTGAAGTGTTACTAATGGATTTAAGGCTAGGAGAAAGCATAGAGAGTTTAAATGATCTCCCTGGAATATGCTAAATTTTACGTAATGTATTATACATATTATTGAGCTGGTGGCATGTTTCTAATAGAGGACAGTGTTCTGTGTAAATAATAAATGTTTTAGCATTCTCACTATGCTTGGACCTAAGACATAGTTCCTGCCCTCATAAAGTTTATAGTATAGTAGAAAACACAAAGAGACATCACTCTGACACACAGTATAAACTAATTACATCAGAGTTGTTTGCAGAAGTCTGCAATCACCATCCCATTTGAGCCTTAATTACATCAGAGTTGTTTGCAGAAGTGCACAATCACATCCCATTTGAGCCTTACCACAATCCTGTATAATGGTATCACGGGTTTTTTTACCCTCATTGTGCATATGAGGAAACTGAAGTTAACAGAAGTGACTTCCCCAAGTTGACACAGCTAGTAAATGTAAGGTAAGATCTGATCCCAGGTTTTCTAGGCTCAAGGTCAAATACAATGTCCACCCCACCTTGCTATTTCTCTTAAGGAAAGGAACTTCTCTCAGAGCTAATGAGTAATCTTTGAGGTAAGAAGTGGAACAGGGCCTCTGGTAAGAAAGGAAAGATGGTAAGAAGATAGAGCGGGGCTAAAGCTGCTATACGTAAGACCTTTGAGATGTTTCCGATACCCATAACATGGCTCATGTTACAAAGAAAAGTTATTAGAGTTCAGTGAAATAACTTTCTTAACCTTTTTTTGGAGGGGGGAAGGCAAGGCAATTGGGGTTAAGTGACTTGCCCAAGGTCACACAGCTAGTACATGTGTCAAGTGTCTAAGGCTGGATTTGAACTCAGATCCTCCTGACTCCAGGGCCAGTGCACTACTCACTGCACCACCTAGCTGCACCTTTCTTAAGGGAAAATTTTCGTATTTTGAAAATGTAGAAAGAATGAAAAAAGCTGAAGGAACATCTCAGAGAGAGCCATACATATCTAAAAGAATCTCTAAATTCCTAATAAATACTTTGGGGCCCAACTTTTCTATCATTTACAAAAAAAGAAAAATGACATTGTGTGTGTGTGTGACATTTCCATTTTAGAGCAGTAGAGATAACAAACAAGCCACCAGAAGAGACATAAATCTCTTTAGATGTTCTGTAATGTAGAATAACCCCATCTCTAGACATATCAGCCAGAAAACTCACTTTACCAGTCTCCTCTCCACCGGTATCAATCAGATTCAATCTGATGGGCAAAAATGAGGGGAAGTAGTGGACTGAAGAAATGGAATACTACTATCAAGGGTCATATTTTCAATTTCCATTTAAAATTCCTGCTTGTTCACTTCCTATTTTTCTATCAAACATAGATTCATTTGTTTAAGTTCAAAATCCTCCAGCTCATTGCCAGGCTGCTGTCTATATGTGCATCTGTTTCCAATACTAAACATTTCAACATCCTAATTGAGAACATAGAATCCTTTAAAAAAATCCCCATCCTTTTAACATCAAGATATTTTCAAACTAACCCAGCAGCATAATGATCATCAATATGAAACAGGTTCCAGAAGGGATTTACACTGCCTAAAATGATTTAATAAACTGGAAGTCTGGGTTTTTTTTTGGTCAGGGCAATTGGGGTTAAGTGACTTGCCCAAGGTCACACAGCTAGTACATGTGTCAAGTGTCTGAGGCCTCATTTGAACTCAGGTCCTCCTGATTCCAGGGCCGGTGCTCTACTCACTGCACCACCTAGCTGCCCCATAAACTGGAAATCTGATATCATGTAAGGTAAATAAATCCATATCTTATTTAACCTAAACATCTTAAACACCTATGCTCTCTAGTGGAGTGTAGCAAGGCTCTAACTTGGACCATGCCCTATTCCATATTTTTACCAATGGCATATGTAGCTCTAAAGTGTCATATTTATCAAATGACACCATGCTAAGGAGACAGCTAATACAATGAATAATGGAATCAGGTCACTAAAGAATTACAAAAGGCTAGAACAATGTGTAATCTAATAGGGATAAGGGATAGGAATAAGGATAAATGTAGATCCCTGCACCTAGAACTAAGATCATTTCCCCATGTGCATTATATAGGACATTTGCCTTAACCGAAGGCTACATGAAAATGATTGCAAATTCAATATGAATCACCAAGGTGACATTCATACTAAAAAAGCTAATTCCAACCCATCTTCTGCTAGAAGTCTTTCCCTAATCTTCCTTTATGCTAATACCTTCCCTCTAAGATTAACTCCAATTTATGCTGTCTAGAACTTGTTTGTGCCTAGTAGTTTGCACGTTTTTTCTCCATTAGACTGGGAGCTTCTTAAGAGCAAGGACTGTTCTTTGCTTTTCATTGTACTCCAAGTACTTAGCACCACGCCTGGCACCATGATAGGCGCCTCATAAAGGCTTGTTAACTTGACGTAGGTTTCATTACTAGATATACAATGGCCAGCCTAAGTGAGGTAATAGTCCTACTGGCCACCATAATTTAAAAGACATTGAAAAACTAGGGCAGTTAAATAGCAGGGGAACCTTGATACTCAATGGATTCAAAGTCATGCTTTGTGAGGACTGGTTGGTAGCACTAGAAATAAATTGAGGCAGACATGATAGATATATACAAATATTTGAAGGGCCTCCATTTCAAAGAAGATTATACTCTGTGTAGTGCCAGAGGGCAGCATTAATTACAAGGAAACAAATTTTGGCTCAGATAAATAACTATCTTGACAATCAAAGTAGTCTAAAAGTAGAATGGGCCATCTCATAAGATAGTGCATTCTCCTTTACTGGCATTAATTCCTTAGTTCATAGTTTGTGTCCTCAGAAATTACCTAGACCAACCCTGTCATTTCACAGATAGAAAACTGAGGTTCAGAGAAATTAAGTGATTTGGTCAAGGTCATGCAGGTAATAGGTAGCAAAGTATCCCATGGGGGTTATACTGAGAAGAAAGTTGAACTAGTTCTCAAAATCTCTCAGGTTCACTCCAACTCTAGTATTCTGTGATGCTCTACATTGAAAGACCTGGATTCTACTTCCTGTTCTGTACAACCTTGGAAAGGTGTTGATATGCATTGGTAGAAGTAGTGTCTTCCCTTAGAGTTCTCTAAACCATTGAAATCACCAGTCTATTTTTAAGAGCATAAGAATGGAAAAATAAAGAAAGAAGGAAGGAAGGGACAGAGGGAGGGAGGGAGGAAGAAAGGAAGGAAGGACGTTTGAAGAAACAAAGATCATTTCCAACTGGATAATTATTTCACACTTGTATCTGGGTAGTCAGAAAGCTGTAATCTTTCAGTTGTGTTTTTCCTGTATTTGGAATGGTCTTGGACTGTGTTTCCTCTTGGTATTGTGTCAACACCTCATTTTTTCAAAGGTAAACTTGTAAAAATCTTGGAAAAGCCTTCCCTATTTTCCCATAAGTATCTCTCATGCTTCATTTGAGAGGATTGCATTTACCTTTGGAATCTGGAATTGTGCTTCCAAATCAGGTCAACTTTGTCAGATTCACTGTCATTGAAGGAAAGTAGCAAGCAGAATCTAAAAATAAATCCTGGGTCATTAATCCATGGGTCAAAAGGACCAAAACTGATAAAAGGAAATGAAATTCAGGCCTGGCCCAGAGTCACTAGCAAGAAGACACAAATTGCTGGATCAAAGTTTAAAATAAAAGGCTCTGGTACAGAAAGGGAATTTATGAGTATCATAGCAAGACCCAATAGAGTTTACAGTGAGGTTATGCCAGGATTTGCTCATTTCAGGGTTTCGGATTTCAGGTTTCCTGCTGGCTGTTAACTGTACCACTCTCACCTTCTGACAAAGTCTTAGAGGTTTACGTGTCATTATAACCACTGGCAACACACACATCATCTAGTAATTATTTCATTAATCTTGTAGTATTTGCTTGAAAGAGCACACCCAAGCTTCAACTAACTTCAATATAAGGAAACCTGTCCAAACATCAGATTTCTGGTTAGGTACAAGACCTCTGTTGTGACAAGGTAATTCTTTCTGAAGGAGGCCTATACTGACTGCTATGACTGGGCTCAAATACCCAAACAAATGAGAATGTGCATTCTTTGTTGCAAATATGGTAACAACACTTCTTCAAGATTAACTCCTGTGGGAAGCAGCCTAAAATTGGGCCAATGACTCACCACTCTGAGGCAGGGGAAATGATTGGCTTCCTCACTGAGTATGAGATTTCCATTGGCCCTAAGGCTAATGTTAGTTCTTAGCCAATGCTGGCAAAGGGTCACAAGGGGTAACAGGTTCAAAATAAGAGGATGATGAATTTAAGGTATTTAATGAGGGCCAGATCATTTAGGAAGATCCAAATTGCATATTCTATTTTAGCCCAACCTGGCAGAGTAAAGGTATAAGTGAAAGGGGGGAGTCACTGCTTATGGTTACTGCAAATTATAAATATAATACGGTCACTAGCAGAGTCATGATCAACCTTAGGCTTACGAGGAGCCAAGGAGCCAATTTGCTGACAAGTTTAAGACTGCCTGCAGTGATGCAGCTTAAGGCCATCATTCCCAAATGGCTTATTTTCCATCATTCCCAATACATATATATTGATTTATTGTCACAATAAATCAAATCTGTATTCATGTGTCAGGGGACAACAGAGAACCCACCAAGACTGATTAACCAACAAGGGAAATTCTAGTCTACATCTAATTCTCACTTACAGAGAGGAACTGGTGACTGAGGTGAAAATGATAGGAATCTTCTGGGGGAAGAAACCAATCCATCTTAGAATTTGTGATACAAACTCTCCTATTCAGCATTTAAAGCCCTTCTCAATAAGGATCCAGTCTCCCTTTCCAGGCTGATTACACATTACTCATCTTCACATATTTGCCAGACAAACTAGCCTACCTCCTATTCTTCACATAGGACATTCCAGGATCAAAGGGGGGGAGGGGAGAAGGGGGAGAGGCACAGGTAGCAAATGTCAAAAGGAATGAGACTGAGAAAAGTCCATTAGATGCCACACTTAAGAGTTTGTAGAAAACCTTGAAGCGAGCAAGAAATTGGGGAGGGGGCAAGAAAGTAAGAACTGAAGCCAAATTATAAGGGATTAAAATATGAGTGATCAATGAGCAATCGAGAGTAACTAGTATAGAAGGTTCCAGGTGTTTCTTTGTGAGTTTCATTGTGAACAGGAAGAGGATAGTACAGACAAGTGAAAGATGAAATGGCCAAGTGAAAGATCATATGATTCAAGTGAAATTCCTTGAGACCAGTGATTGTTTTGTTTTTTGTCTTCGTTATCCCCAAAGTCTAGCACAGTGGCTAGTATGCAATAGGTTCTTAATAAATGCTTACATCCCACTTTGTACCTGCTATCTTGCCCAGTTTTAACTCCATAGAATGAGATGCCCCTGCCGGATACCACCTGGTGTCCCATCCTCTTCTCCTTTCATGCCTCCTTTGTATGTTGTCTTCCCCTTTAGATTATAAAACCCTTGAAGGCAGGAACTGTTTTTTATTGTATCCCCAGCACTTTAACACAATGACTCATGCACAGCAGGCACTTGATAAATGTTTATTGGATTGTATTGATCAATTAAAGTTTTTCATTTTTAATGTTAAAGGACATAGGTAACCTGGGCATATTTGTAGGCAAAAAGGCAAAGAGACAAACAATAGTGAAAGACTGAACATTCTAAAGAAAGGAGCTGACCTCACTTCAGAATGTAAACTCTTTAAGAACAGGGACTGTCTTGTTTGCTTATATTTGTATCCTGAGTGCCAGTGCCTGGCACATGGTGAGTACTTAATAAATGCTTTATCTATCATCTAGCTAATTAGCTAGCTACCAGGCAAGCTCCTAGAGGAGATTGAAGGTAATGAGATTAATTGCATAAGTAAAGGACTGGCAAAATTATAAGAATATAAATCATTCACCATTTGATAAATGGTCAAAAGATATGAACAGGCAGTTTTCAGAAGAAATCAAAGCTATCTATAATCACATGAGAAAATGCTTTAGATCACTATTGATTAGAGAAATGCAAATTAAAACAATTCTGAGGTACCACCTCATACCTATCAGATTGGCCAATATAACAGAAAAGGAAAATGGCAAATGTTGGAGAGAACATGAGAAAATTCGGACACTAATGTACTGTTGGTAGCATTGTGAACTGATCTAACCATTCAGGAGAGCAATTTTTTTTTTTGAGGCAATCTAGGTTAAGTGACTTGCCCAGGGTCACACAGCAAGTAAGTGTCTGAGACTGGATTTGAACTCAGGTCCTCTTAACTCCAGGGCTGGTGCTCTGTCCACTGCACAACCTAGCTATCCCCACCTTTTTTTGTTTCCATCAATAACTTTATTACAGGTTCAGTACAAAGTCATGCCTTACAGTGCCCTAGGTAAGAGGTGGGACAGTAGAAAAGGGAGCCCTGCCCCACTAAGGGACACAGGAGACAGGGAAGAAGGCAAAAGCACCCACCTGCCACCAGGTCAGCAGATGGAATAGAACATATGAGGTACCTCCACATTCTCACCATTGTCATCATTGCAGCAGAGCTCTAGTACCAACACTTACACATGGCAGCCCATCTTCTGCTTTGACACCTGGCCCAAAGGGCAATCAAATCATGCATGCATTTTAACCCACAATCCCACTACTAGGTCTGTATCCCACAGACATCATAAAAAGGGGAAGTGACATACATGTTAAAAAAAATATTTAAATCAGCTCTTTTTGTGGTGGCAAAGATTTGGGAATTGAAGGGATGCCCATCAATTGGGGAATAGCTGAACAAGTTGTGGTACATGAACATAATAGAATACTATTGTGCTATTATAAGAAATGATAAGCAGGAGGATTTTGAAAAAAACCTGGGAGGACTTATATAAACTGATGCAAAGTGAAATAAGCAGAACCACAAAAACATTGTACACAGTAACAGCAACATTGTGCAATGATCAACTGTGAATGATTCAGCTATTCTCAACAATACAATAACCCAAGACAATTCCAAAGGACTCATGATGGAAAATGATATCCACATCTGATGAAAGAACTGATGGAGTCTGAATGCAGATTGAAGCATATTATTTTCACTTTATTTTTTTGTTTTTTTTTTCTTTTGGTTTGTTTCTTTTTTTGCAACATGACTAACATAGAAGTGTTTTACATTATTGCATATATATATATATATATATATATAACCTATATTACATTGCTAGGGAGGAGGGAAAGAAGGGAGGGAAGGGGAAAAAATTGGAACTCACATTTTTAATAAATCTTAAAAGTTGTCTTTACATGTAATTGGAAAAATAAAATACGATTTAATGAGAAAAAAAGTAGAGGACTGTGGACCTTGCCAAAGAAAAGGGGCACCTCTTCGTCAGATGTTAAAGCAAAGAATAAGAAAATGGCAGAGGGAAGTGTGTTGTGTTGAAAGATTTTGAGATATAGAACAGGAGAGAAGTGGAAGCTCATATATGTCTTCCTCAATTTTCTCAGTAAAGGAAAAGGTGCTGTGTGACCCTTGGCAAATTACTTAACCCCAATTCCCTCATCTTCCCCCCAAAAAAAGGAAAAATCAAGGCTCTCTATTGGAAAAGGGTAGGAGAAGTACAAGAGGGGTAAGAAGAGAGAGGGTTTGGAATAGTTGTTCACAGAAATGCAAAGAAGTCAATTAAGATTAAAAAGATTGCCATGATTCTCTCATTTTACAAATTAGGAAACTGTGTGTGTGTGTGCGTGTGTGTGTGTGTGTGTGTGTGTGTCTTTTCCCCATTCAAACAAATCTTCCCTCCTTAAGTCTGAACCCCTGTCCCAAAGCCCATTGGTATGAGTCTCACTCCTTACTGGATGAATGACCTGCCCTGCACTAGGAGCTGGGCATAATTGGTGAGAAGTGAGAGAGTTCCAGCCTTGTCTAGTCCCCCTCTTCCAAGCCAGTACCCTCGGGAGACTCTTCAAGCATGGAGTTACTTTGGGCACTCCTGGCTTTCAGCTTTGAAAGAGAAGGTGGAAGAGGCCAACCCCACTTCAGGTTGCTGAAGGAAAAGACTTTGGGAAGACATAAATGGAGGCGGCAGCCTACATCATGTCTCTACTCCCAGCTTGCAACACTAGATACTTCAGGGAGTTCCCAGGACCCCTCTTTGGGTTAAGTAGTTACCTCATTCCCAATTGAAGAGCTCCTTCACTCTGTATCATTTGATATATATTCTCCTCTGCATGCCTTATCTGATTTCTGTTTTACTATGATAAATGGATTTTGCTGTACCAAATAATCTGAAGGACTTCAAGAGTGAACAAAGAAGGAGGCAATTTTAGCCCAGATAATTATTTCTCCTCACATGCATCCATGTCTGCTATTTATTTTCGTAAGAAGAATTAAGTCAAACCCCAAAAGTCAATATATGAGAAAGAATATATTGACAAGTAATTAAATATACAACCTTTGGTTCAATATCCTTTTCTTCTCTAAGAAAATGTAATTCTCTTGTAATTCTCACAATAACTAAATGTATCCTAGGTTTTTTAAATTTATTTTAATAGCCTTCTCTTGGAAACATCACTATTTCCTATATTCTTTATGAATATTAGCCCTTAAATTGTCCTCTTCACATTATACAAAAAGTAATATATTTATATTTAATAATAAAAATTGTTTACCACCTTAACTTTTAAATATTTGCTAGTTTGGATTTTTCAAAAGGCTATAACATTTATTTACTAAAAAGTCCAGAGCCAAGAATAAAAGATGTCTTGTGGTTACAAGATAACAATCTAAACAAAATTTCATTTTTCTCTGATCTAATTGTTCCTTATAATGATATCAACTTGACTGTACAAATTCAATTCAGTGGTGTGAGAACAGCTGTCTTGCAGCTAGAATTGTATCTGGTTGATGTTTTATATTTCAGATAAATAGCCAGACTCTACCTGTGCTAGCATTCACTTGACTATTTGTGTGTCTGGATAATAACAGCCCTTCAATTAAAGGCTCTCAAAATGGAACCTTTTTTTTCATATTAACTAAAAGAGGAAAAATAAAAGGGAGAAATATTGAACAATTGAAAGTGTGGACTTGTACAGATTTGAGCACCTAATATACACTCTGTGGAGTAAACAACAATATAAAAGACAAGATTTTAACCCTCAAGAAGCTTCCAATCTAGTGAGGAAGATGGGAGACAGATAACTGCTCTTCAAAGCCTTATATAGTGGCTGCTAAATAAAGAATCAAACTGTCTGCCTTCAGATGAGACATCACTTCTGATTGGGGTAACAACAGAAGCCTTTCATGGAAAAGGTTGCATTTGAGATTAGTGAAAACTACGTAAGAGGAGATGGCATGACGGAGGAGAAGGTCAGAAAGCACAAGGAGTTTTGGTCAAAGAGCAAGTAGAATATGTAAGTCCTCATAGGATGAACAATGAAAAAAACAAAAGAGTAGTGGTTTGGTACTGGGAATTCTCTCCCTTGTCTCTGCCTCCTGGCTTGCCTGGATTTTTTTCAAATCTCAGCTCAAATCCTATCTTCTGCAAAGAGCTTTTCCTGGTCCTTTTTAATTTTAGCATTTTCCCTTAGAGATTGTCTCCAATTTGTCTTTGATTGAGCATAGTTTTTTTTTTCATGTTGTCTTCCTTTCTATATAGTAAGGTCCCTTGTAGTAGAGACTATTTTCCCCCTTTCTTTAGTATAGTGCCTAGCATAAAATAAGTACTTAATAAATGTTTGCTGACTTGATTTGTTGACCTAAGAGTTTAAACTTAATTTAGAGGGCAATTGGTGACATCAAAGGTTTTTGAGAAGAGTAAAGTGATTGAAAGTACTTAGAATGCTATTAAAAACAGTAGATAGCACAGGAGTAAAAGGAATCTTCCTTAAAATGATAAGTAGCATCTATCTAAAACTATCAGCAAGAATTACTGTAATCTAGGAGCATTTCCAATAAGATCATGGGTGAAACAAGGATGTCCATTATCACCACTGTTATTCAATGTTGTACTAGAAATGTTAGCTTTAGCATTAAGAGAAGAAAAAGAAATTGAAGGAATTGGAATAGGTGAAGAAGAAACAAAGCCATCACTCTTTGCAGAGGATATGATGGTATACTTAGAGAAGCCTACAGAATCAACTGAAAAAGTATTTGAAATAACAAACAAATTCAGCAAAGTTGCAGGACATAAAATAAACCCACATAAATCACTGGCATTTCCATATATTATTAACAAAGCCCAACAGCAAAAGATAGAAAGAGAAATTCCATTTAAAGTTACTGTAGACAATATAAAATATTTGGGAGTCTAGCTGCCAAGACAAACCTAGAAACTATATGAGCACAATTACAGAACACTTTCCACACAAATAAAGTCAGATCTAAATAACTGAAAAAATATCCATTGCTCATGGGCAGGCCGAGTTAACATAATAAAAATGACAATTCTACCTAAATTAATTTACTTATTCAATGACATACCAATAAAACTACCAAAAATTATTTTATGGAGCTAGAAAAAATAATAACAAAATTCATCTGGAACAACAAAAGGTCCAGAATATCAAGGAAATTAATGAAAAGAAGTACAAAGAAAGGTGGCCTAGCCATACCAGATCTAAAACTATATTAAAAAGCAGCATTCATCAAACTACTTGTTACTGGCTGAGAAATATAGTAGCGGATCAGTAGAATAGGTTAGGTACACAAGACACAGTAGTCAACAACTATAGTAATCGACTGTTTGATAAACCCAAAGACTCCAGGTTCTGGGCTAAGAACTCACTATGTAACAAAAACTGCTGGCAGAAATGAGGCAAAGGCCAACATCTTACACTGTATACCAAGATAAAGTCAAAATAGGTATACAATTTAGATATAAAGGCTGATATTATAATCAAATCGAGGAATAGTTTACCTGTCAGACTTATTGAGAAAGGAAAAGTTTATGACCAAAAAAGAGATAGAGGACATTATGAAATGCAAAATAGATAATTTTCATTACATTAAATTGAAAAGTTTTTGCATGAACAGAGCCAATGCAACCAGGATTAGAAAGGAAGTAGAAAATTGCTGGTGGAGTTGTAAACAGACCCAGTCATTTTGGAGAGCAATTTGGAACTATGCCCAAAGGACTATAAAAATGTTCATATCCTTTGACCCAGCAATACCACTTCTAGGGTTGTATCCCAAAGAGATCACACAAATGGGGAAAGGACCCATATGTACAAAAGTATTTATGGCAGCTGTTTTTGTGGTAGCTAAGAATTGGAAATCAAAGAGATGCCCGTCAATAGGGGAATGGCTGAACAAGCTGTGGTATATGAAGGTAACGGAATACTATTGTGCTATAAGAAATGGGGACGATATGGACTTCATAACAACCTGGAAAAACCTACATGACATAATGCTGAGTGAGCAGAGCAGAGCCAGGAGAGCATTATACACAACCACAGATATACGGATTCTGTGAGGACTAACCCTAACAGACTTTGCTCTTCTCAGCAACACAATGTGCAGAGACAGCTCCAAAGGACTCACAGTGGAGAGTGCTATCTACATCCAGAGAAAGAACTATGAAGTATGAATGCAGATCGAGGCACACTTCATGCTCGCCTTTTTCTCCCCACCCCCCTTTTTTTCTCTCTTTCGTATTTGTTTTTGGGTTGTGTTTTGTTTTGTTTTTTGGTTCTGTTTCTTCTTTCTCATGATTCATTCTATTGGTCATAGTTCTTTTCCACAATTTGACTAGTGTGTAAATTAATTCAATGCGAAGTTATACATGGAAGTTATATGGGATTCCATGCCGTCTTGGGGAGGAGGGGGAGGGAGGGAAGAAAATCTGGAACGCAAAATTATGTAGAACCGTGTGTTGCAAACTAAAAAGAAAAAGAAAAAATAAAAAGGAAAAAAAAGAAGGGCAGTAGAAAGCTGGAAAACAGTTTTTACAACCAGTGTCTCTGATAAAGGCTTCATTTATAAAATATATAGAGAACTGAGTGGAATTTATAAGAAAACAAGTCATTACCAACTGATAAATTGTTAATGGATATGAACAGGCAGTTTTCAGAAGAAGAAATTAAAGCTATCTCTAGTCGTATGAAAAAATGCTCTTCATCTCTATTGATTAGAGAAATGCAAATCGAAATAACTCTGAGGTATCACATCATGCCTATCGGATTGGCTAACATGACGAAAGGGGGAAATGATAAATGTTGTAGAAGATGTGGGAAAATTGGAACACTAATGCATTGCTGGTAGAATTTTGAACTGGTCCAACCATTCTGGAGAGTAATTTGGAACTATGCCCAAAAGGCTATAAAAATGTGCATACCCTTTGACCCAGAAATACCACTCCTAGGTCTGTATCCCAAAGAGATCATAAAAATGGGAAAAGGACCTACATGTACAAAAATATTTATAGCAGCTCTTTTTGTAGTGGCCAAGAATTGAAAGTTAAGGGGATGTCCATCAATTGGGGAATAGCTGAACAAGTTGTGGTATATGAATGTGATGGAAAACTATTGTTCCATAGGAAATGATATAGAAAATGATGAGCAAGCAGATTTCAGAAAAACCTGGAAAGATTTACATGAACTGATGCTGAGTGAAGTGAGCAGAACCAGGAGAATGTTGTACACAGTGGCAGCAACATTGTGAGATGACTAACTTTAGTGGACTTAGCTCTTCTCAGCAATGCAAGGATCTAAAACAGCTCCAAAGGACTCAAAATGGAAGATGCCATCCACATCCAGAGAGGGGACTATGGAGCCTGAATGCAGATCCAAGCATACTATTTGTTCTCTTTTTTTTGTGGTTGTTTCTTCTTTCTTGTTGTTTCTCCCATTGGTTCTGATTCTTCTTTACAATGTGAATAATGTGAAAATATGTTTAGTATGAATGTGTGTATATGTGTATGTGGGTGTGTGGAGGGGGGTGTAGGTGTGGATATGGGTGTGTGTGTGGGTGTACATATGTAGCCTATACCAGATTGCATGCTGTTTCGGGGAGGGATTCAGAAAGGGAGGGGGAGAAAATTTGGAATTCAGAATCTTGTGGAAGTGAATGTTTAAAACTAAAAATAAATAAATAAGAAAAAGCAAGAAAGTAGTTAGAATGAATTGAAAAAAGACACAGAAAGACTGGACCTCACCTTACTCTTCACTTCTTACAATAAGAATAATATGAGAGGCAATGAGGACCTTATCACCTCCCATGGCTTTAATTATCATTTCTATGAAGATAATTTATGGGTCTATATGGCCAACCTCAATATCTTTCCTGAGTTTCATTTCTAAAACACTAATTGCTTATTGGATATTTCAGACTGGATTTCCCAGTGACATCTCAAACAGGATGTGTTCAAACCAGAGCTCATCATCTTTCTTTTCCAAATTCTCCCCACCACCATTCTATGATTTTACTTTTCTTCTAGCCTCTCCAGCTCATAATCTCAGTATTATTATCAACTCTTCATTTTTCTTCACCCTATGTAGGGTGAAGATTTTGTCAAATCTTGCTGTTTCTACCTCCACTGTATCTCTAACCTTAGGTTCCCTTCCCTCTAACTTTCACAGACAACACCTTAGTTCAGAGCCTCATCATTGGTCACCTAGACTATTGCAACAGCCTCCCAATTAGTTTTCCTCCTTCAAATCTCTCCCCACTCCCATCTTACCTCAATGTAAGTACCAACATAATGTTTCTTAAACATAGATCTGACCATGCCACTCTCCTACTCAATAAATTCCAGTGGCTCCCTATTGCTATCAGTATAAAATATAAACACTTCTTTTTGACACTTAAAATCCTCAAAAACCTGACCCCAAACTCTCTTTCCAATCAGTCAGCCATTCCAGGAGAACTTTTAAAGTACTTGCTAAGTGCTAAACACTGAGAATTCAAAGAAGGGAAGAAAGATGGTCCCTGACCTCACATTCTAATAGGAGAGAAAACATGCTTATAACTATATACATACAAAATAGATTCAACATAAATAGAAGGCACATTCATTATACTTTTATATTCTTGCCTTCAAGCTACAGTCTAGCCAGACCAGCATTCTTGCTTTCCCACATCTGACATTCAATTGCAGGTCTCAGTGCCTTTGCTCTGGCTATCCCACATGCCTGGCACGCACTCACTCTTCACCTCCTCCTCATGAAATCCCACACTCCCTTTAAGACACAGTTAAAGTACCACTTTCTGCGTGAAGCCTTTCCTGATCTTCCCAACAGCTAGTGCCTGCCTTACCTCACTATCTTTATTTCATTACCTTGTATTTATTGTGTACTTAATGTATGTGTACTAATATATAGACATGCCTCCCTTAACAGAATGTTAGTTGTGAGTAGAAATTGTTTCACATTTTTTATTTGTATCCCTAACACAGTGTTTGCCACACAGTAAGCATATAATAAATAGTTACTGATTGATTGAGTGATAGTGGATAAAGGACTGGTGTTTTAGAGTCCAAAGGAGCTGAGATCAAGAACTACCTATGACACACAGTGACAATACACTATAATAAGATAACCTCCCAGGACCTCTAGGCAATTCTATAAGACTGTAAGTTATGAATAGATTCTCAATCAATATCCATGGATGGAATTTTCACAGCACGAGGTTTTTTTATACTAATGAAATCACAGTTCTAGACCAGAATAATATTAACTTCTAGCTGAAACAGAATTGGCACTAACAGATTTTTCTGTGCTCTCTCTCTCTCTTTCTCTTTCTCTCTCTCTCTCTCTCTCTCTCTCAATCAATCAATAGAAACAGATAACAGGTAAGACTAGATCATTATCTAGTTCATAAGTCTCAAAATAGGGTTCCTTAAATGATCCCTGGTTGGTCTGAGGACTAGATTGAAATTTAAAAGTGTGAAATGCTAGTGGCTATGTAACACACCCAGAGCCAGGAAGAAGAGTGAGAAATAAAGAAGTATTTTTATTCAAGTGATTTTATTGCTAGAAACTGACAACCTGAGAACATTTGACAGAATCCAATCTGTAGCCATCCTATTCCATAGCTCCAATCCACAATGGTCAGCAAACCCCTCCTATACCTCTGCCCCCATCCTTAAAAGTGTAAAATGACAGTTCCTGTAACTAGATTTAGAGACTCTGACTAGCTATGTGATGCTGAGGAAATCACTTAAACCATCTTGATCTCAGTTTCCCCATCCATAAGTGAGAGGAAAGTGAGGCTATTAATGGGGAATCAATTGTGTTATCAATGAAAAAACAAAGTTGTGAATCCTATCAAGATGTTATCTTTTAAAAGTTATTCCACTGAACTAGTCAATCCCTTGAGGTCTCTATAGAAAGAATCCATTTGGAGTTCAC
>CM053622.1:284667287-284718707 GCA_028646595.1 Phalanger gymnotis
TAAAGTACTATATAAATGTCAATTTTTATGGATTATCTCATATTGTCTTCACAACCACCCTTTGACTAAACAGGAGGAATTACTATCCCCATTTTACAGAAGAGAAAATTGAGATTCAAACCAATCAAGCTATTTTCCCAAGGTCACACAGGTAGTAAGTGGCAGAACCTAGACCTAAACCCAGGTCCCTCTAATTCCAACTTAAGTACTTTCTCCAATTATTCATTTTTTGTTGAAATCTGACTATTAAATTTCCTTCTTCCCTAATATCAATCAGTTGTTTTTGTAAACTAATTGTGTTAACAAATTAAACTAATTGAAAGGTGTCACATTTTTGTGTTTTTAACAAACAGGTTTAAAACTTGCTGAATCTCTTCATTTGAAAAAAAAATTAATGGATTAGAAAAATGTTTCCAAATGTGTTAAGTATGCATAGATGAGAGTTTTCAGTAGTGACAAATATTTTTCAGTAATAAAAGTTTTGTTTTGAAATGTCTTACTAATGATGGTGGCCTTATTCTAATCCTAACCCAATCATTTATTAATAGTGTACATAAATCCATATTTTAAATAATATTAATAATTTTGAATTTTGGAGCAACTTTTTATCATATTTGATTAGATCAACAATTTTGCCTCATAATGTGGCTTACTAAGGTCAGTGCTACCATTTTCTTGTCATCTGTTTATTCTTGGATTATTCTATTATCTTTAATCCATAGTTTCTTTGCAGAGTTCTTTTTAAGAAGTTTGTTCATTTTGTGGTGGTTAGTTTAGTTAAAACTAGATAATATAATCCATAAGTCCTCCTCAATGGACATACTTAAACTATAATGTTCTGAAAGCAAATGACCAAGGGAAGGTACCACTGCCAACACTTCTATCTTGGAGACCCCACTGTTCCCTCAAGATACTTCAAATCAGGTGACTTCCTGAAATAGGGACCAAATAATAGCTCCAGTGTCAATCCACAAATTAAATATTAGTAAAGCTTAATTTCTCTTTTTATATACAGATATTATAAATAGAAATTTCAGTATTTTCTTCCCAAACCCCAATGGATCATCTTGTGAACCTCATTTTGGAGATCCTTACTCTATAGTATATTTATGTATGTATATGTGTGTGTGTACACACATATGTATACATAAACTTCTCTGCAACTTGGTCATCTTAAAGAGTTGCTTAGTGCACTGACTGAGAGACAAAGTGATTTCTCCAAGGTCATACAGCCACTAATGTGTCAGAAGTGGGCCAAAATGAAGAAATTCAATTCCTTTTCTATGTGACAGCCTTTCAAACACTGGAAAGCAGTTGTAATGTCCATTCCCCTCCCCAAAGTCTTCTCTTCTCTATCATAGCTCCCCTTACCAGCTACTTCCTTCAATTAGTCCTTATATGGCTTCAACCCAAGGCCTTCCCCATCCTGGTTGTTCAGATCAGAGGAGGAATATTGCCTAATGGTTAGAGTCCTGGACTTGGTCTTAGAAATACCTGAGTCTGAATTCTGCATTAGAAACTTACTAGCTCAGCCATGCTGGACAAATCATTTAACCTCTCTGAGCCTGTTATTTCCTCTGTAAAAATAAGGGTGCTAATGATAGCAACCATCTCAAAGGGCTGCTGTGAGGTTCAAATAAGACAATGTGTATGGGTGTATACATATATATGTGTGTGTCTGTATATACATATATTGTGTATATGTGTGTGTTATACACACATCAATACAATCAATACACACAAATCAATTTTTTAATAATGGGAATTTTTTTAAAATTCCCATTTACTTTTCTTTTACCATAACTTATTAAAACAAACTGATATCTATAGATATATGGATATATATCTAGCTATAGTAATTATTAAAATACAATTATTACAATACCAACATTATAAATAAACATGGTTAAAAAGCTAAGCAGAAAAATTACATCATTTTTAAAGATAACGAAATGATATTGATACTATATCCATCAAATGGTTTAACATCTAAATACTTAAAGGCAAAGATAATTAAATGGAGAATGGCTAAACAATTATGGCGTATGTAATAGAATATTATATGTAATAGAATATTATATGTAATAGAATGTGATGGAATAAACATTATTAATAAAATTAACTCAGAGAAACTTGGTTGTAAGAACTTATGCAAAAATGAAGTAAGAAGAGCCAGGAAAAGTATTTATATAACTGCAACAATGTAAAGAAAAACAACTTTTAAAGAATTAACAACTCTGATTAATGAAATAACCAATAGTGACTTCAGAAGCCAGGTAGTGAATTATCCTTCTCTTCTCTTAGCAGAAGGGCAATGAGGCAGAGAATGGTATAACGAGATGTACATTTTAAAACCCAGTCAATGAGTTTATTTGTTTTTCTTGACCATCCTTATTTTTATGAAGGAAATTTTCTATTGGAAGCATTGGTTGGTGGTGATAGCAATGAAAAGAGAAGAAAAAGGAATGACTATCACTGTCTTGTCTGTCAATATACAGAAGCAAGCAAAAGGAAATTTAGAAGGGGACAAGTAAAACAATAGTTTTATTATTGTCGTGTTAAATTTAATATGCCCATTTTTAAAAATCTCTGCAGAATCACATATACTCTTCTTTTTATGACAAAATGTTTGCGTTTGTTGATGCTTAAGTTTATTTTATAAAAAGAACACTTTTTAAAACAAATTTTTAAAAAAATATTACTTAACCTTTTCCAGGATTTTCCTGCTGCTCTCCTAAATAAAAAGATTCTTCCTATAAGCCATTCCTTTGGGTCACTACCTAACCTTCCTTAGAACACCTTAAATCCATCCTTGAATTTAATTTCGGAACTTTTTCCCAAATCCTTTGCTCTCTGAAGCAGCAATGTGGACCAGAGATATACCTCAATTTCAGATGAAAGTTTCTGTACCCAGAGTCAGCCATGTTACAATATCCTTGACTTTTGACCTCAGACTTTTCATAAACTCATTTCTCCTTTCTCCTAGAAACAGAAGCTCTTTGGTGCTGCCCTTACTCCTTAAGCCACTAATGTTCCCCAACAGATCCCCTCAGAGCCCCAAACTTGCAGAACTTTTCCCCTCCGTCTTTACACTCATTCCTTGGCAGCATCACCATCATTTAGTCAATTTCTGTTTCCCACCCTGCATTCCCACACCATACTTGGAAGTCACCTCTGACAAGTAATTATGTCTTTTCAGCCCAACCTAAGTACCTTTACAACTTAATTATACTTGCATATATTCTGGCCCTAGCAAAATTGGGAGTCATTCCCAAAGTTACATATGACTTTGGGGTGTTGAAATTGTTACTTCAATGTTCTCCCAAGATCTAGCTGAGCCAAATTGGACTCAATGAGCCTTGGAGAAGAATTGGTTAGACTCCACCACAGTGTACTCAGAATCATTTATAGCACTGTATCCTGGAACACAAGAAGGGCTTCTGTCCTGAGGCATACTTCCGCCTTTTGAGGGTAGGAAATATATTTTTGACATAATTACCACCAGAGTTCTTAAATCTGATATTCACTAAGTCATAGTTAGTTAATCTTTTGATGCTGGGAATGTTGTTTCTATTAGCAATTACTTGTACTATGTTTCCAAGCCAGAATTCTGCAGATGCCTTGCCTGTGGGCAATGGACTTTGTGATTATATGAGCTCAAACACTGACTATTCCTCAGGGAGATAGCAGTTTGAAAGACAAGAAAGGATGTTGTCAGTTACTGGGTACCCTGAGGCCTGTCAAAAACTACTAATGACCTGACGTGCATGTGGTGCCTGTGGAGGTAAAGCTCGAGAAGGAGTCTATTAGGGGAGGGGGAAGGGAGAGGGTAGCAAACTGAAGAAAAGAATGAAGAAAAAGAAAAAATTGGTTTTCTATAGATTAGAATTAATTTCTACCTGGAAGAAATGAACGAACAATGAATATTAGGCAGAGGGGTCTATACATCTATAAACAATAGCTATAATACCAAATAAAAAACAGTTTTGCAAAGTACAAAAAGGCCTGCTGATACATAAACCTCTTCAGCTGTGTAAGCATAAAGAAAAATATTTCCAAAGTTTTCTTTTGAAACAAGAATGATGTTGTACATGGGGGGTGGGAGGGACAGTATACATGTGTACAAATATGTGTATGAATGACAAACTAACAGAGAATGACAAAATCCAAGCTTCCTAGACTCTCAAAGCCAAAAGGATATAGCTAAGTAAACAGATTATTATCTTAAAGGGAAAAACAGGTAAAATTTTAATATAGACATTCTATGCATGCTTTTTTTCATTATCATGAGAGTTCTTGATAATTTATAATATTCTTTGACAGACTAGAAGTGATTCTGCTTTTCCTAGGCAATTGATAGAAACACACAGTGTGCAGAATTGGGCTAGAGAAAAAGATTTAGCATAAACCAAGATAAGGGGAAAGCACACTAAAAAAAAAAGTCTAATTTATTTTTCTGTGTTCTTTTGTTAAACTAATAGGCTTTATCACCTTTCAAATGGTACATCAGGCTGCTGCACTCTTGTTCTGTTTCTTCATTCATCTAAAGTTTAAGCAATGGGGGGATGGAGCACAGTAGGATAAATGGTTATGAAGAGGGCATTTCTTTAATTTTCATATGGAGTAGGTACTTTTTTAAAGTATGTTTACTTTCATGGATGCATCTAAATCAGGTCAAAGTAAAACCAACAAATATTTATTGAGTATTAGTTATGTTATGCAAGATTCATGACCTGGAGAATGACCATGAACATGCCTGTATGGTTCAGAATCGCAAAGTATGAAAAACTCTCTAAGTATAAGGCAGAGGAAGTATAACATTTATTTAGGCACCAAAGAATCAAATCCCAGGACCAGTAATTCCAATTTGATATAGCTGTAATTGTATTCCAGAACCAGTAAACCCATGTCAATGTAACAACAAGGAGATTAAAACACAGTATTACCGCAAAGAGCCAAGTCATCCTGTAACCTTTCCCCCCTGCTAGGGCCTTCCCATAAAG
Organism: Phalanger gymnotis; assembly: GCA_028646595.1. NCBI lineage: Eukaryota > Metazoa > Chordata > Mammalia > Diprotodontia > Phalangeridae > Phalanger > Phalanger gymnotis. The sequence goes on from CM053622.1 coordinate 284,672,291, forward strand.
AGTCACTCATGAATCCTAACTGCTTGCCTGTGTCCTCTCCCCACTCAGTCCTCTGGTCTCCACTCTCCCCTCGGCACTCTCTTCTACAGCTGTGCAGACTCAGAGTTCTTACTCCTTCTACTTGGGCTGAATTCTGAAGTCTGGCTTCTCTTTTGACCTCTGAATTCTTGGTTCTCAATAGCTACCTTCTGGGTGTATATGTTCTTTTTAGGGCCCAAGGGCTTCACCCCCAACAGGCAAAAGAGTGTGGAAAAGATCTTTAACCACTGATTGGCATCACAAAGGTATGGGTCTGCCTTTCTTAACTGGCCCCACCTGAGGCCTATTGAATGGGAAAGATCTTCAATCACATTATCACCACATTCAGCCCCAAGATCTTTCACATCCAGTATATAGGCCACTTGTGTCTGAATAGGCATTAACATTTCTTAAGTACAACAAAATCCCCTCAAAATAAATACATCGCATTTGCAAAACACTTAACATAACATCTCATCACCAGACTGGCCACATGGCTCACTGTCAGCCCCTAGATCTTTGTATCCACTACGTAAGTCAGGGAGAAACTGGTGTCAAAATACCATAACAGTATGACAGTACAATAAGGATAGTACAAAAATAAGTGTACAGAACAATATCATCATTCCCTCCTTGATCGAATGGGGCTCAAAATCTTGGGGTAAGGGATGAAGATCTCGTCCTCCATAGCTTCTTCCTGCTGAAATTGAATGTAGAGTTATCCCTGCCCAAAGAGGCAGCACACAGAAAGTTGCCAACACAGGTTCTTTGATCTGCTTTACTAAGAAAAGCAATTTTAAGACAATCTCAGTTTAATTAAACATGCTCAATCAATTTTCAAAATTAAACATAATCAATCACTTAGTTCAGGGGAAAAGGATCAGCCCTCTGAACTTCAAGGCAAATACAAACAGAAATTACAAACATCAACAGAGAGCCCTTTGTCTGATCAAATCACAATACATAGTTACCAGAGAAGAACCAATGGGTCTGGGTTAGCAAAGCTGGGGGGCAATTACGGCTTGCCCAGAGTCTCAACACTCCTTCCGTGAGTGTGTCCCAAAAGTCAAACACCAAGCTCCCCTCCTTTATATCCAGTTTGAAGCTCTGAGGGCTCTGACCTCTCCCAGCATCCCCAGCATCACATCATATACAAGTCAATGACTCTTGATGGCCTCAGTGCTGAGAAATACTCCTAAATAAAGACAGCAAAAAGGTTTCCCACCCTTTCAAACAAAAGGGAGACTTGATAGTCTTAGTATCCCAAAACGAAAGAACAGGAAAAAGTCTGTTGCCTTAACACCTACACACCATACAGGGATAGAGAAACATAAGACATAGTCACTGTCCTCAAGGAGTTTTTAATCTTATTGAGGGAATAAAACATAAACATGTGAAACTGAAACAATAATAAAATTTAGAGGACAATGCAATATAAAAATAAAAGAGTTGGGATAAGGCCATAGTAATTAATTACCAAATGAGGTAGTGTGGGATTCTTTCAGGCCAAACTGATCAAGGAAGTCTTCATGAAAGAAATTCAATTTGGGATGGGTCTTGAAGTATATATTAGCAAGCACCCTAGCATACCCAGGATGGCCTTCTAACACAGGTTCTTTGATCTGCTTCTCCAAAAGAAAGACAGCTTCAAAGGGGTCAACAATCATATTTTAATTAAAGATATGTAAGTAAAGAAGGTAAAGGTCATTCATTAGTTTGAGGGAAAGGTCAGCACTCTGAACATGGAGAAAATACAAGCAGAGAGAAATTAGCACAGAGATCTAATAGAAAGAACTCTGTCTAAACAAAGCAATAGACACATGATCACCAGAGAGGAAGCACCAACATCTGGGTTCACAAAGCCAGGGCAGCTCCTTAACAAAGGCTACCCAGAGTCTCATCTGGCCAAATCACAAAAACCTCAGGTGAATATTCTCCCATGAGTTAGCCCCAAAGCAAAATACACTTTCAGCTAATAGGTTCAGAGCTAGAAGGCATCACAACCCTCTTGACTCAGTGCCTAATTAGCTTAGTACCAAAAGGTGTGAAAGCCTTCCTGCAAGCAAGTCTCCCTATAAGCAAACTTTCCCTCAGTTAAGTTGTAAGTTCCCCCTCCAATGAACTGGGACAGAGCTCAAAGCAGCAAGACATCCATGATTGAAATACCCATGTAGCTTTAGACCTGGAAACATGGCCCTTTTTCTAAGAAAAAAGGGAACACATGTGGTCACATAGGCATATTAATGGATGGGGAAGATCTTATATTCCATTAACCTTACGAAGTATGAAATAGAATTGGGATAAACAAAAGGGGGGAAATGGGCATGCCAGGGAAACAATAGGACAAGGATAAAAGCACAAAAAAAAACAAGTTTGAGGCATACTGAGGAACAGTGGAGTAAACAAATTTGGCTAGAGCAAACATTTCAGGTAATAATTATAATAGCTGCCATGCATATAATGCCTTAAGGTTTACAAAGCATTTTATTCATATTACCTAACATTTGAACATCAAAGCAATGCTGTCAAATTATTAGCTCCATTTGACAGATGAGGAATAAGGCTCAGACAGGTTAAGTGACTTGTTAATAGCTACACAACTAATAGGTGCTAAAGGTAGAATTTGAAACCCAGCCTTCCTGACTCTAAGTCTAACCATTCTACCCATGCTGCTCTAATAAAATATTTTAAAATATGGCTGGAAATAAAATTGAAATAAAAATTGCCTTCAATGCCAGACCAAGGCATTTAGAGTTTATCTTGTTGGCCATATAGAACCATTCATGGGTTCTGAGCAAGAGAGTAATATATTTAAAGTAATGTTTTAGGAAAATTCATTGGGCTGAAATGTATAGGACAAATTGAAAAGAGAAAAAACTAATTAAGAGGCTTATGACATATATAAGCATAAGATAAGTTCCTGAATTAAAATGTATCACATATTGCTATTTCTTTAATTACTACAAGAGGTTTGCACTGAGAGTCAAGAGACCACCAGATCCTAGTCCCAGCTCTGCCTTTAATTGGTTGTATGCCAATGGGCAACACTTAAGCTTGCTAGGTAAGCCTCAGTTTCCTGTTCAAGTCTTAATTTAGTTCAGTTGTAAAAATATTCAGGTTTTAGGTCCATGTACATACATCTACCACATGTATTTATTTATGCATCATGTGTACTTATGTGTGTGCACAACTGTGTATCTTTTTATGTTTATATAGAGGTTTAAGATTTGCAAAATGCTTTATATATGTTATCTCATCTGACTGAGTATGATCCAAAAAGTTTGGTAGCAAGCCTGATATTCCATTAAACTCCTTGGACAGTTGAACTGCTTATTTCCTCCATTGGTGTATAGGACAAAAACCTTGGAAGCAGTTTACATATGCCTGACCCAAGCTCATAAAGCAGATTTTTTTTTTTCAATTAGTTGGAGAAGTTGATATTGGAAAACAAAGTTGTAGAAAGGAAATGCTAAAGGTGACACAATTTGGGGGCATCTATTCTCAAGCTTATTGAAAGAAAAATAATTAGAAATAAGTCTCAGAAGCAATCAAGAAAATATCAATAACTATTGACCCATTTGTCTATTTTCTTGTGTCTCTAATATATTTAAGATAATGAAATGTATAAAAATCTAAGATATTCAGCATGAAAATATGAAAAAGGAACAGGCAGGCTTTCACAGACAATAGTCTACAATAAACTACATCTTTGTTGTCATGCAATTGACACACTAGTATAGATAATGCAATATCCCATTTTGTTTATTGTTTATTGATTACTTTTTTTAAATAGTTGATTCAGTAGACCAAAATGCTATTTCCTCCAGCAAATTGTTATCCCTGTATAAGTCATAAATTGTAGAAGATTAGAAAGAACAACAGGAAAAACTTTAAGGATTCTTTGATCAACACCATTAAGAAAGGCATAAAATAGTAGATATTTAATTTGCCTGAGGTTTTGTCACTATTGTAGAGTTTGTCTAAATCAGAATTCAAAGATACTTCCATCTATATTACAATCCTCTAAATGTTCCATTACGCGGATTGTATCCTGAAGAATACATCCTGGAATACTTCAATTTCTTGAATAAGACCCACAACCACAACAATTCAAGAGTTTGGCCTAACAATTCACAAATGGAAAAAAATCTAAGGGATGAAAAATACCTATTATCAAGATTATGATAGTTGAATGAAAAGTTTATTGAGTTATTCCATCAGTATTTAGATCTTGGACAGATTTCAGATGGGTTATGAACCAGGCCCAAATTTAAACAGGAGGAAGAGAATCAGCTAGATTGGATTGGGAAGTTTTCCAGTACTGTTTCCTGAAATAAAATTTTATCTTACTAACACTGTTGGTGTTATAGCTGCAAATCATGGGACCACACAATTACTAAAGATCCAAAATTTTGGGCAGCCCAGAGATCAATAGAAAGATAAACGGGAGGGTGGGCATAAATAGACCGTAGTATATTATTAAGTATGATTTGTACATTAAAAACCTCATCAAGCAGAGACTGGAAAGGTACATTTTGGGTATGGTATAGTGGGGATTCCTTTCATGTATGGATTGAACAAGATAGCCTCTGAGGCTCCCTCTAACTCTCAAATTCTGTGAAGTGACATCATCCAGGAATTAGATAATCAGAAAAGGTGATGAGCCAATCCTACAACAAGAGCATTTGTTCTTAATATGTGGACAACTCATCCATTGCTCTGGTACCCATGCAATCATGAAAGACCTAGAATCTAGAAGGTTGAATGTAACCGCTGATGGATTTTTGGGATTATGGACAAGAATCACACAAGACTCAAAGACATGGATGATTTGTACCTTGCATCCCCTGAGAGAGTACCTAGATTGATTAAAAACCTTCTTGGTCTTCATAAAATTCCTTTAGTTTCAAAGTCTTTTGATGGAATCTCCTTGTTACTGAACTTATATTTGCTTATATTTGCTAACAGCAATTAGATATTTGACGTAGGAGTAGAAGTATAGTTGAAAGAACAGTTTTTCTGCTATGCTGAACCACAGCAGAATTTTTAAAAGGTTTTTCTCTATCTCATGGATACATTTAACTTTTGAAGTATATGATATCCCTAGGGACTAAAGAGTGATTGTCTTGATCACTTCGCCAGTGTCTGGGACTGGATTGAGGGGGAGAAGGGGCTACACAGAGGTCTCTGTGATCCCAGGGTATCTAGAAATCAGATTCAGAGAAAAAAGAGATGCTTATTTTAAAAGCAAGTTGCTATTAAATTTTGCCTTGATCAATTAATCGATAAGCCTTTATTAAATCCCTAATATATGCGAAGCATTGTCCTAGATGCTGGGGATACAAATACAAAGAATGGAACAACCTCTACTCTTAAAGGGAATAATAGTATAACCCGTGGCCAGCCTGGTTCTTTGTTCTCGTATACGTTTGCCTTACACCTCTTAAGCCCCCTTCTATAGGATTAGCACTACCTTAAGGACCCAAGAATCAATCTGTCTACTAGACACAGCGGCTGATTTCATATAGTATCATATCAGTAATGCACTTATCTTATAATATATTGTACTCTAGTTTCCTGTGTTTGGAATAAATTTTGTATTTCCTCCAGGGTGATTTTTATACAGCTATCACTTGATAAATGTTTAGTGAATGGATGGAACCTAAAGAGCTCTAGATCTTGTGGTTCAGCATCAAGCTAACCTTGTTTTTTTCGTCTTCTGTCCTAAGGTCAAGGGATAAACATTTAGAAACTAAAGAGAGGTGATCAATCTCTCTGCCTGTTACTCTACCATTTTGTAGCAAATGCTTTCTCATAGATAGTTACATGGTAACCAGAATCCTTAGAAGAGGAAATGAAAGAACTGTTCATCAATTACACTTACATATTCTAGATATTTATTGAGGAATGAAGCGCATTTGTCTGGGTCCCACGGTGATGGGAAAAGAGTATTGGAATCCAATTATTTCTAATGTTCCTCTCAGACTTGTGATAAATCTTCTGAACTCCGCACTGACTGAGAACTCCTCTGGTTATAGAGAACCAGCTTCTGGCCATTTATAATTTAGGAAACCTGTTTGGTGGCATTACCATGTGATTTCCCACTTTAAAATCTTATTTTCAACCATTCAGAATTTTCAAAAGATCATAGATTTAGAGCTAGAAGGTTTCTTATCAGCAATCGAGACCATCGTTCTCATTTTACAGATGAGGAAGCTGAGGTTCAAAGAGGCAAGTGACTTGCCCAGGGTCACACAGCTAGTAAGTGGCTAAAGTAAAACTTAAACTCAGGGGTTCTGGACTCAGAGTTTAGCATTCTACTCGCTGGACCACTTACCTTCCTCAAGTGCTATTTAAAGAACCTGACACCATTATACAATTTAATGTTGTTAAAAATAAATAGTTTATTGATTCTTAGTGCTATACTAATGAAAATTAACCAATAAGTACACTAGATTGATTAAAACCCTTCTTGGCCTTCATGAAATTCCTTTGGTTTCAAAGTCTTTCAATGGAATCTCACCATTACTGAACCAGCCAATGGCTTATATTTGCTAATAACGATTAGACATTTGATTTAAGATTAGAACTGTGGTTGAACTGCTATCCTAAACCACAGGAGAATTTAAAAAGGGCTCTTCTCTAAACTCAATGTCTCTTTATTACAGCTAATGTGAATTTGGAATGCAACACTACAAAAACCTATTTCTTTGATCTCTCCTGAATTTTTTTTCCAGTGTGCATTTCTCAGCTCCTAATAAATTTTGACCAAGACAAATCCAAATATACATAGTAACTGGACAAATAGAGAAAGAGAGAGAGAAAGAAAGAGAGAGAGAGAGAGAGAGAGAGAGAGAGAGAGAGAGAGAGAGAGAAGGAGAGAAGGAGAGACAGAGACAGAAAGAGACAGAGACAGACAGACAGACAGACAGACAGACAGACAGACAGACAGACAGACAGACAGACAGACAGACAGATAGATAGATAGATAGATAGATAGATAGATAGATAGATAGATAGATAGATAGATAACCATTTAAACTACATCAGTGATTTTCTCCTATTTCTTGAGCTTATTTTGCACTATGCAGTTTTCATCACAGATCTACAGCTGGAAGGGTCTTTAGAGGCATTTGAGTACAACCTCCTCATTTTACAGATGACCCCTTCCTAACCTTTTCAGTCTGCTTATAAACTCCAATGGTTCTCTATTATCTCTAGGATCAAATATAAACTATTCTGTCATTTAAAGCTCTTCACTATTTGGCCCTGTCAACTGTACCAGAACCAGCTTTTAACCTATATGTGGCCAGAGCCAAACAGAGCAGACTAGAGACAGAAGAGTCAGGACACAAACAGAAGTTTAATTAATTTCAAAGTGAGGAAAATGACATATGCATATGAAAGACCCCCTCCTAAGAATTAGGCCTTAAGACTACTAAGACTGGGGCCACTTACATATGTGAAAGGGATGGGCCACAACACAATCATTCTTAGATCTCGAGATAGCTCTCTTGGTTGGCATTTCTTGGGACAATACAGGCATTCTTGGGTCCTCTGGGAAGTCATTGTCTCACATCTTAGGAGTCATGGCCACCCTGACAGGTACAGAACCAGAGCTCTGTGACAAGAACAGGGGTATAGTACCTGTCAGTAACAAGGAACAGGGATTGTGAACATGTGATGGATGGCCCTGGGAAATAGGGGGAGCTAAACCTCTCAGTGAACACCTGATACTGGTCCAAGCAAGACACTTTGCCAGAGAGTGAAATCATCCTGAGTGCAAAGGATTATTGTTATGCCAAACTCAGGGCACAGCCTGCTTATTAGGCCTTAGCTCTGGAAAACAGGGTATCTCCAAAATATTTTGGTAGTCCCCTCCTACCTTTCCAGCCTTTTAACACAATACTTCCTTCCACACATTCTATGGTTCAGCCATACTGACGTATTGATTAATTGTCAAAGGTCACACAGTTGGTAAGGGAAAAAACAGGCATCAAAGTCCAGATTTTCTGTCTCTTACAGCTAGGCTATCTCTACCCCAGCATGTGATATTCATCAAATTAATGAATAAGAACACAAATGAACGAAACAAAAACTCCCGATGCAGATTATTTCTAGTGTATCAGAATAGTCCTATGGTCTTTCAAAGTGTTTTCACAATCATATTCATTTGAATATTTCCTGTTGTCTCCATTTTACAGAAGAGCAAACTGAGACCAAGAGAACTTAGATAGCTTGTCCACCATCACTTGGCCAATAAAGCATTCCTGTTAGAACTGGAACTTAGCCTTCTAACTCCAAGCCCAGTGCTTATTTCACATTAGCTTATACAAAACAATTTTTTTTCAATTATAAATTGTAGCCTTTATATAGTTAGCAGGATGAGATTTGGGGTAAATCACTTCCTTGGCTTTCTTATCTGCAAAATGGGGATTTAAATAAAATAATCTGTGAGGTTCCTTCTAATTCAATTGTTTCATGATTCTATGACTCAAAACCAAGGATTTTTATATTTAACAAGGTGAAAAAAGCCATGACTAGTGCTCATTCTTGCCGAATTTCTACCTCTGTGACCTCTACCGCAATAGAAGTTCAAAGAACATAACAGCTTGATGGGCCGATTAAATGATCTAACTCACTGTATTAAGCACCCTCTGAGCATAAGATGCCCTGCCTAGCACTAGAGTCTATATCTCAGGCACCAAAGTCATTTCATGATTGCCCCAGGCTCAGTCAATCCACTCCAGGCCACAGAGATATGACCTACACTTTCTTGCCGGGCAGGAAGCTGCAAGGTGACAATCCACTCCCTTGAGGTGATTTCAGTAAAGAGGAGGGGAGATCTACCCAAGCAAACTCAAAAAGGCTCCAACCAGTCAAATTTATGACGAGCTATGAAGTTTCTGCCATCTCCATCATCCCCAACCAAGGTGTCGAGAGTCTTTAGTCTTCTATTTCTATTTCCACGGATTAATATTGCCCCTTAGGGATATTGTTAATATCAATATCATATTGATCAATATCAATATTCCCTTCTCTGTCAAAAGGCCAGAGTGATAGAAAGAAAGCCCCTCTCTCTAAACAATCCTAGGAATGCCCTGGCATTCCCACTCCTGAGGTAGTTACTCTCAACTAGATTGGGCCCTAGCTTACAAACAGACTTGGCTTAGGTTAGATGTAGCTACCAAATGTTCTTCTTCTTTCATTAAGACTTATGGTGACTTAGATCAGAAAAGGTCAAACAACCAGAATGAAGTGGGTTTTCTCGCTCAGATTGCCTGGGGCTGTTGGGGCCTCACGACCAAGCCTCATTCCTCATGTAACTGTCCCCTTCTCTGTTCCACCTGAAAGTATGAAACCTTTTTCTTAGCTCTCTTGGTAGACATTCATGTACTCGGATATATGGGTGACCCAGACTCTTGAGACCCTCTTTATCTTAAGTAAAGATGTCTTTTTTTCCTCCACTTATGAGTTTGATTTATTTTAGGACTAACACTCCCATCCTTGTAGCAACAAGGAGAACATAACCCCCTCCTTCTTTCCCACTTTCCCCCCTTCAAGGTCCAGGGCCTCTTCGTAGAGTCTCTGGATGTTAAAGCATTGAAAGTCTGTGAACAGTGATTAATGGGATAATTAGCATTTCAAAGGGCTGAATTTCAAAGCCTCACTGAGTTACAAGGTGAGAAAAAAAAAGTTTACCTACACTTCTGGCCCTAATGGCTCTCTCTTTTTCTCTGTTTTCAGGATGATTTTTGTGGCTTAAACTAAAAGCACCATCCAAAGACACTTTCCTGGTATAAATTGAACTGTTCTTTTCAACACTAAACATCTCTGTTTATGGACAGAGACATTAGTGGACAATGTGCCACCATCAACAACACTAATGGTATATTGATCACAGACTTGCATGTAATGTGCGTTGTGTGTATCCAGGTAAACTAGAATGTCTCCAAAAAAAATGGCATGTTATTTTAAGTTAATAGTATTTTGAATTGAAATTCAAGTTTTTAAAATTAAACTTATTCAAGTATTAGTTTATTTAGTCTTTTAGATCAATAAAATAATATCCTTTGGGATTGAATAGTCAGTCAAGGTTTGCCTTAAAAAAAAAAATTCCTCTTGCAAACACCTTTGTGTTGTAGTGTAGCTTCTGGTGACTTTAGATCTACTAAACTTGTAGCCTGTAGCCTGCGCTATCACCATTTAAAATATGATAAGTTCTGTGCTAATGTAAAAAAGGAATTCCCCCTCTCTTCACTACAGTTGCTGTGGTCTGGAAACCAAAATATAAACACAAGGCATTAAGAAAGTGTAAAGGAGTTTTCAAACAAGTCCTACACAATGATGTCAGACTAAATCCTTAATCAGCTTGAGGGGTTTATGGAGCCCTTGTCATTGAATGAAGGGGAAAGACAGCACAAAGGAAACACCTTGTGATTGGCTAGGAAAATCAGTCTTGGGTCTGCATGTAAAAACAAGTTCTTTAGGAGTGTAGGAGTCTAAGTTAGGGTGTGCTTTGTGGAGAGACTCCCACAGAGGGTTTGAGATGGGGGCGGGGCAGGGAGAGAACTTTCTCTCCTCCTCCACTGGCCCAGTCATTGGACTTACTGGACCAATAGGAGATAATGCATCCAGCAGGGAGAAGAAACACTAGAGGGCAGACACAGATATAGATAGTCACCTAGGAGAAGGAGCAGTTTCAAGAGGTGAACCCTCTCCCTCTTGTAGCAGAGGAGTGCTTTGTATAGACTCAAAAAGAAGCAGGCCAACTGAGTGGCCTCCACCTAAGGGGGACCAAGTGAGGACTCTACAAAAAGAGGAAGGTCTTCCAATCCATGGAGTACCAGCAGTTGTGTTACCCTTTGCCACATATATTCCTTAAAATCATTGTACTCTAAAGTTGACCTTAGTCTTTCCGTGAGTTCTATATGAATTTGTCGGAGAATACACCAAAAATTGGGAGGGTAGGGGATACTTTAGATTAACTGCTCTTACTGTACTGCCTTAGTAAATGCTTTTGCTAAAAGTTAATCACGTACTGGCTGATTGTTAATGTGAAGTACATCAATGAGAGGTAATTAGTTATAATAATAGGAGTAACCCAAGAGATTATCCCTGTACCCAAGGTAGCAGCCATCCTTTGGTTCAGGTTCAAGATGGAGAAGTAGCCCAGAACACATTTTATTTTCAGAAATAGAGTAATCACTTGTTTCTGAAAATCCTCAAAGATGTTTTTCATCAGAAGTATTTCCAACACTAATATTAATGGAACTGTGAAGTGAACCAAATAATCTCAGAAAACTTAGAAGCATACTAAGAAAGTGACCAAAATATCCATACTCTCTGACCCAGAGATCCCACTACTAGGCATATACCCCAAAGAAGCACAAAAAAGAAAATTCACAGATACACTAAAATATTTATAGCAGCACTTTTTTGTATTGGCAAAGAATAGAAACAAAGTAAATGACAATCTGGGGAAGGGCCAGACAGATTGTGGTCCATTAATGTACTGTAAGAATAATGAATATGATGGACATGGAGGCATGTGCCTGTAGTCCCTAATACCAGGAAGGGTGAGGATAACAGTTGTAACTGGGAGAGTTTGAGCTTCAGTGGGCTAGATGACTGTGTGTCTTCATTAAATTTAGCATTAATAGCATGAGCCTCTGGAGGAGGGATGGGAGGGGTGAACCAGGTTGCCTAAAGAGGGGCAAACCAGCCCAAGCTGGAAACAAGCAAGTCAAAGCTCTCATGCTGGTCATTAGTGGGATCAGATCAAGAGTAGCCCCTTCACTTCCAGCCTGGTGAAAATAGGAAGATTTAGTCTTAAGATGCACACACACACACACACACACACACACACACACACACGTGTATATGTGTATAAACATATGCTAAGTGAAGTAAACGGAACAAGTAAAACAATAAATGGCTACAACAGTATAAATGGAAAGAACAACCACAAAACAACCAGAACTGAAGGCTATCAAACTATAATGACTAAATTGTTGTCTGGTTGTTTTTCAGCCATGTCCAACTCTTCATGACCCCATTCGTGTTTTTTCTTGGCAAAGACATTGGAGTTGTTTGCCCTTTCCTTCTCCAGCTCATTTTTCAGATGAGGAAACTACCGGTGTTATACAGCCAGGAAGTATCTGAGGTCATATTTGAACTCAGGTCTGTCCCAACTCTAGGCTGTGTTCTATGCAATGATCCACCTAGCCTGGCCCTAAAGAATAGATGTGAGAAGCCATTTCCCTATTTTTGTGGGGAAGAGGTGAACTGTGGATGTAGCATTACAGGCTGCATATGTTAGAATTTTTTGACATGTTGGTTAGTTTTGCTGGGGGGGGGGCGGTTTCCCCTATATTTTATTCTTTTTTTATAAGTAATGGCTCTCTGGAAGGAGTACAAATGCATTGGAATATGATATAAAAATATGTATCAATAAAATGTATTTTTTAAAAAGAACTAAGTAGTGTCAAACTCCCCACTCATTCTAATGAGGTTTTTAGCAATGGCAATGTTGGGTGGATGTAATGTAGAGCAATGGTCTACTCAGTCTTTATTCTTGTCCAAGTGGTAAATGTCTGGAAAAAGTTTGAGAACCACAACTGTTCTAATACTTATAACATTGATTTATACATAATTAACAAACATTGAAAGAATTGAATTGAATGGAGTGAGTGTGTGTATGGTGGGGGGGGGTGTTTATTAAACATTTACTATGTGGTCATCATTGTGCTTAGACTGTGACCTGGGGATACAAATATAAAAGTGAGAAATTCTTGGCCTAACCAGGAAGATAGCATATATATGATAATGGTGGCCAGGTAGGGGAGTTTTGGTTTGGGAACTCATGTGGATATGAGTGGAACCATAGGGAAGTTGACTGACATGCACTTTCCAGTATCTATGACAGGGTTAATCTTATTGCTGTTCTAGTACTAGAAAGTAAAGGAAGAGTATACATATTCAGAAGCAAGGCAATTGGTAAGCTCAGTATTGTGGAGGGTGCTTTGGGGTCAGAACAGGCGGCAAAATGATGGCTGTGGTAATATGAAGGGTACCTGGGGACATGTGGCACACTTATCAACCAAGTTAGCTCAGACCCTAGGGCACAGGCTTCAGAGCTAAGAGGGTTAGTTCTCTCAGGAGGATTTGTTTTCAGACAGTCTACAATAAATATCATTCATGAGGCTGTGCCCCTCAAAGACTCCAGGCTCTCTTAGAATAATCTGATCCTAGAGGTTTGGCCCGAGAAAGTTTATTTTTCTTTCTTTGGCTCACTGTCCCTATCTAAACTTTATCCAAAAGTCTCCAAAATATATCTTAGCTATAGCTCCTGTCTACATTTCCATAAATATGGGTAATAGGCTGTCCAGTTCCCACATAGGTGTTCAATGGACAATATGGGTAATGAGTATGATACAGATTTTATTTTACCCCCAGAGAAAATTCAAAAGACACAGAAGATTCACAGTTGCCTATGAACAAAAAACAGAAACATCAAGCACTCAAATAACCGATTAGATTCCCTGCCTTGCACACTCACACACACTCTCCCTCTCTCTCTCTCTGTCTCTCTCTCTCCTCCCCACCTTCAAGTGCTGGGACCCCCCCCCGCCCCCCCCCCCCCCCCCCCCGCCCCATGATTAAAAAACAAATTACTTCTGAGACTAGTGAAGAAACATTTCCCACTCACTTTGACTGGTTCTCCTTGAACGACTCATGATAATAGCAGGGTGGAAAGGTACAAGTATCTCCCTCATGTCTCCATCACAGGGGAGATCTGCAGATCAGCCTTCTTCCCTCTGTGAAAAAAGGCACGATGTTGAGGAAATTTCTCTCTGGGAGCCTGGTGCCCAACTCTCAAACTCAAGTGCTCTGATCTCTTGGGAACTCCAGAAATTGGTAGTTTTCAAGCTCAGGATTATCTCCAGCCTGGAATTATCCTCTCTGAGAATCTCTAGTTGCAAACTTAAGGTCTTTGCTTCTCTGGGCTTCAGTTTTCGCATCTGTAAAATTCGGAAATTTAGATTTCTATTTAAATTTTATAACTGATGGCCTCTCCTAATCTGGGTTGTGTTTTTTTTTTTAAGTATTAAGTGCTTTTATTTTTTTTTTTACTTAAATATTGGAAAAGGAAAAAAAATGTGATGTGCATAGCAGAACATAAAAGAGGATTCAAAGTATGTAACAGCAAATTTTCATTTCAAGAAAGCCTGTATGATAAATAATATGCATTGTGTTGAGAGCTGTCGTTTTGTTTCCTGTGATTCACTTTTTACTTTGTTCCTTTTTCCACCCTTCTTTCCCCTCCCCCAAGGCTACAATTAAGTGCAAATATATCACTGTGTAAATATGTATACATACACATATACATATATACACATATAGACATATATTTTCCCCAACAAATTAATCTGTTTTTATGTTTGTGGATATCTCTTGTTTCCTCTCCCCTTCTACCCGCTACTTTGCTTTTCTATTACTTAGCCTAACCCCCTCCAAGGATCTCTCCCTTTTCCTCCCATTCCCATAAATCTAACTACCCTTCTGTAGCCTCCTATAATCTATTCCCTCACCCTCCCCTCTAAAGATCCCTCCCTTGTCCTCTCCCCCCTCCCTATCTCCTTACCATTTTATTTCTTCTGAATTTAGAAGACTTTTAGACTCTTCTAGATATATATGTATTGTTCCATCTTATGCCCACTCCCAACAAAAATAGGTTACCAGAACTACCAGCCCTCCTCCGCCATCTAATTCCTCTGCATCTTTTCTTCCTCTTGTACCTTATTTGTATAAAATAATTACTCTTTTTAGCTATTCCTAAATAATTTTACTTTTTAAAGTTATATTATACTCAGGTCCACCCCAATATTTCTTACAAACTACTCAATTACTAATGACAATCTTAGACATATATCCATTTTACATATATAAAAAGTAAATGGTCTGTCCTCATTGAATCCCTTGTAATCAGTCTTTGGTATGTACCTTATGTTTCTCTTGGCTCTTGTATGTCAAACCTTCTATTAAGTTCAGGGTTTGTTTGTTTGTTTGTTTTTAACAAAGTCTTAAAAGTCTGACAGTTGATCAAATGTGCATTTTTTTTTTTATTCAAGATTATGCTTACCTTTGCTGGGTATATTTTTGCCAGAAGCCCCAGTTCTTTTGGTCTTCGATATATAGTCTTCCAAGACCTGCTGTCCTTTAGGGTCTCCACTGCTAGGTCTTGTGTGATTGTAATTGTGGCACCATCATACTTAAATTAATTTTTTCTTGTTGTTTTTAATATTTTATCCTTGAGCTAGGGGTTTCAGAATTTAACTATAATATTCCTATAAGTTTTCCTTATAGGATCTCTTTCAAGTGGTTTTTGATGCAGTTTCCCCCTCCCCTTGTTCTAATGCTTCAGAACAATTTTCCTTAATTATTTCTTATGTTATTATATCAAGATTCTTTTTTTTAATCATAATTTTCAGGTAGTCTGACTATTCTTATATTTTCTCTTCTTGATCTGTTCTCCAGATCAGCTGTTTTTCTTATGTTTCAGTATCTCTTCTATTGTTTCATTCTTCATATTTTGTTTAATTATTTGTTGATCTCTTATAACTTCGCTGGCTTCACCTTGCCCGATTCTAATTTTCAAGGTGTCATTTTCTTTCTTAAGATTCTGGATTTCCTTTTCTACTTGGTTGACTTTCTTTTCATAATCTTCTTGTTTTTCTTGGATTCTCATTTTTTTCTTTTTTTTTTTCTTTTTTCAGTTTTTCCTTCATCTCTCTCATTTGATTTTTAAGGTCTTTTTTTAAGTTCTATGAACTCTTTTTTGGGCAGATGACCATTTGATGTTCCTCTTTGGGGTGGAAGAGAGTTTCTTTGCTTCATTACCTTCCTCTGAAAATGAGCCCCCATCTTCTCTTTTCCCATAATGACTTTTTGTGGTTGGATCCTTTCTCCTTTGCCTGTGCATTTTTTGTAGTAATAGCTTAATTATTGTAATCACCTCTAGCCCTGGGGTATGGGGGATGGTGCCTCTTGCCCCAGATCTCAGTTCTGCCCTCTAGCCTAGAACCAAAACCAAACCTCCAACCTCCTGTAAGTGCCCACAGCCAGGGGTTTTCTGCCCCACTGCTTCTGCACTCACTAGGGCATGTGCTGGTTCCTTATAGCACCAGCACCACCAGCACCACCACCACCACCACCACCAGCACCACCACCACCACCACCACCACCACCACCACCCCCTTCAAAGCACAGCTGGGTCTAGCATTCCATGTCAGCAGAGGTTCCATTGATCTTCCTGGGCTCAAATGCCCAACTCCCCTCATTATGTGGGGGAGTTCCTGTGACTGGAGCCAACCCAGCCTCTCAAACCCCAGGGTTTGCCACTAGTTCTTTAAGCCCCTTGTGGCTTATTGTTAATGTGGACCCTGGCCTGGAGGTGTTTAGTCTTCACCGGGACCAAACCTTGTCTTGGGATTTTTCTTGGGATCTTCTCCAATTGTCCCAGGAAGACCCTTTTCACCTGCACTTTGTTCACCATATGGCGCTATTTTATCCCTTTTGTGGGGGTAAATCTTGAGAGTTTGGAATGTTCTAAGAAACTCCACCATCTTCCCAGAATCTTCCTCCTAATCTGGGTTTTAAGAACAAAATAGCACTTTGCTTCCCTGGCCACTTAGCTTTCACATTTCTTATCCTGACACTGACTTAATCTCTGGCCTTCTTCATCAGTTCAACCCCTTCCAAATCATTTAGTTTCCTTCTTATTATTCTTCTCAAGTGCTTTTCTGTTCTCCAGTTCTTCCCACCACTCTCTCCCACAGAGGCTCGAAGTAGGATATGGACTCTCATCATGAGGAAAACACATGGAGAGAAGGACTCAGTTCCAAACTCTATAGTTACCATGGCTATCCCACTTTACTTCATCTAACTTCCTGAGATGAAATGTTGATTTTGTATTTTATATTTGATTCCATTCTCTAATTGATTCTATTCAGTAACTGCCTGAACCATGTTTTTTTGTCTATGAGTTTTAATTCATTAGTTCATGAGTCCAGAAATTCAATTTTCCCTCTCAGAGTTAGTTTTGAAATTTAGTTGCCTTATAAATCACCTTAAATCAAAGAAATACATCATCTCTATATAGCCTTGCATACCCATGCACAATTAAGGGAGATCTGCTATCCTACTAACAAGCCTTAAAGAACGCAGGTGGGTGCCAAGAAATCTATTATCTCTGTTCATATATAAGATAAAGACAGATGGACTCATTAATCAGCCTTTTCTGACCACAAGATGGAAGGAGATGTTGTTGTTAGCCTCATATGTACAGTCAATTATATTATTTTTACTGCCTATGATACTTCAGACCTTGTAACTGTGGTACTAATCATGATTAAAGATGTACCCCGCCCCTTCATCCCCTTAATAGGCCTCAGGTGGAGCTAGTTAAGGAAAGTTTGATTAAGGGAGGCTTGTTTGTAGGAAGGTCCACACCCTTTTGCTAACTAGGTGTGAAGCCCTCAGGCCCTAAACAGGATATATATATCCTGAGGGTAGTCATTAAGCTCAGAGCAGAGAGAGTTTAGAAGAAGACAGACTTTTGAGAGAAGAGAGAGCTGTGAGAGACTAGAAGGGCTAAGAGAGAGATGGAGAGACATAGAGACGGAGAGAGAAAGAACTGCAAGGACTCTGAGAACTGTAGGGGCTTTCAGAACTGCAGGAAGAAAGGATGAAGGCAAGAAGACAGTTAGGATTTGTAAGTGAGTATTTATGGAAAGGCCTTAGAAGAGGGGAAGGTTACAGGATGGCTTGGCTCCTTGCTGTGATGTTGTGTTTTAATTTCCTTGCTGTTACATTGAAGTAGACTTGCAGGTTTTGAGATATAATTACTGCTATGTCGAATTGGGGTTATTGGTTTTGGGATTTGATCCTCTGGTGTCTGAATAAATGTTTTACTTCTTCTGCCTTCTATGTAGAGTCTCTTATATTTTGCGATTCTGAAACATGGTCAACACTGATATCGTGAATCTTGCCTTATTGATACAGTAACCCATCTTATTATTTTCCATCTGCGATGCTTCCCAAAACTATATGAAAGTTAGTAAGCCTCACCTTGTAGTCTTGGCTCACTGAGGAGTCCAAGACCCATTTCGTTATTGACTACTAGTCTCACCAATAAAAGGAATGTTCTCAGAACATTATTGACTGATTTTTATTATTGACTTATTGACTCAGTTTTCAAATGCAACATTTCCTTAGCTTCAGCTTTGCTGTCCTGTAGTTATTCCATTATTCATATAATATCACAAATTCTTTCTCACCAGCCAATATAGACCTGCTCAATCCAAGAAACACCAGCTTCATGGCTTCTCTAAATACTCTAGAGCAGGGGTGGGGAACCTGGGACCTGGAGGCCATATGTGGCCCCTAGGTCCTCAAGTGTGGCCCTTTGACTGAATCCCAACAGATTTTTCAGCCACACTTGAGGACCTTGAGGCCACATGTGGCCTCCGGGCCACAGGTTTCCCATACCCTGCTAGAGGAAAGTCTGGTGCAATCAGCTGCCACTCAACTAAGCTGCTTCCCATAGCCCAGATACCAGTAGAGCATCTCCAGGGAATTTCTCCCATGCTACACAAAATGTCACTTGTGCTCTCTTCTGCCTTTGTTCCTCATAGCCCCTCCTTTTCCCTCCCTATACTGATTTAATTTTTGCTTGGCTGCCAATGCTCTTAAAACATCTCTTGCATGAATCCCCTTCTTTCCTCTGATACTACCACCACCCTGGTACAAGCCCTCTTCAACACATTCCTGGACCATTGCAGTTGTCTATTGGTTGACCTCCCCACCTCTTCTCTCCCCATTCCAAGCAAAAGTTCACATCTGACCATGTTACCCACCCCAACAAATTCCACTGGCTCCCTATCACTTCCAAGATCAAAAATAAGGCAGGAAAATAACCTGGCCCCCTCAAATTTGCTGTTCTTCTTATGCCTTATACTACCCCTCACCACCACCACCACCACCACCACCCACACACACACACCCACACACACACACACACACACACACACACACACACACACACACATTCTGCATCCAGTGACACTGATCTCCTTGCTGTTCCTTACACAAGATATTCATTCCACTTCCTGACCGTGCATTTTCACTGGCTGCCCTTCAGGCCTGGAATGTTCTCTCTACTTGTCTTACTTCTTTGGGTTTCATCATCTCCAGAAACTCATCATTCTACAAGATGAAATCCATTTAGAAACTTACACCTCCTCAATTATTCCCTGGCCCTGCCACTTGACTCCATCATGCTCCTGAGCTGGGTAACTGCTCCTTGGTTCTGTTTCAGCTTCTTTTTAAGTGTTATCTCCTTCATTTGATTCTGAATTCCTTGAGGGCAGGGACTATAGCCTTGTGCCTTTCTGTGTATCACCCGCATTTAGCATGGTGCCTGGAACACTGTAGAGGCTTAATCTATGTTTATTGACTCTGATTCTGACTCTTACTTCCTGGCTTGTCTGGGTTCCTTCCAGTCTTGGCATGTAAAAATCCTACCTTCTGCAAGAAACCTTCCCCAGTTCTCCTTAATGTTTGGATATAGTTGTCTGCGTGTTGTCTCCCCATTAGATTGTGAACTCTCTGAGAGGGAGAACTGAACTTTGCATTTCTTTGTATCTCTAACACTTAGCCTAGTGTTTCACCCATAGTAGGAACTTAATAAGTTTGTCACCTTGACTTGGAGTCAGTTGGTCTAAACTTTTTAGACTAATATTACTTTAAGCTCTAAGGTTTCACAAGGGGCAGCTGGGTGGCTCAGTGGATAGAGCACTGGGCCTAGAGTCAGCAACACCTGAGTTCAAATCCAGGCTCAGACACTTACTAGCTATGTGACCCTGGCCAAGTCACTTGACACTGTCTGCCTCAGTTTCCTCATCTGTAAAATGAGCTGGAGAAGGAAATGGCAAACTACTCCAGTATCTTTGCCAGGAAAACCCCAACTGGGGTCATGAAGAGTCAGACACAATTCAAATGACTGAACAACAACAGGTTTTATATTTAGCCTTTCCACAATCTGAGCTCTGGATATGGGACTGCCTGCCCTGTATTTCCCACTTCTGTCTCATACCTCTGCAGTGATCCTTACCCAGGTTTCAGATCTTAAAGAAATATAAAATTCACCCTCCATTTCAATGCTTATAGAACTCCAGAATGAGTCCCCTGGCCCTCTTGATAAAAGAGAGCTTTCCCAATGTGACCTCTAAAGATTTCTTCATTAGGTTTTAGTTCTACTGTTACAGTGACCTCTGATCTTCACCTCCTTCATCTTTCTGCAGACTATGATAGTTATGGTCTCAGAGGCTCGCTATGTGACCATTGACTTTTCCTCTCTGCCTAAATTGATTTGCTTGAGGTAAATCTCTACTGTCATATAACAAATAGTATTTTATTTGGGCCCCATTCTTGATGGAGGTCAAGATACCAAGATGGAAAAGGCCTAGGCCCCCCATTATTCCCTTTCAGTCTTCACACTTCTCCCACCAACAATCCCCTGAGACTGATTTCATTTTGCTGGCTCTCTTTTCCTCTCTTCTCCAAGGAAAATAAGTCCTGAAATAACTAACATGATTTGGATGGCCTATAAACAATAAAAAAGCCAGCCTCTCTCTGCCCTTGTGTGCTTGCTATAAGTATCTCTTATATGGAAAAGAGGTCAATGTACTCCCCAAGGCTACTAGCAATAGACACTATGCCCCACTTTCTCAGCTCAACTTTCCTCATCTTTTTCAAACATTGAAATTATTTATCGTCATCATCATCATCATCTCTGACATTTTCATATTCTTTTGAAACTTATAAAACATGTCTACATATATTATATCAATGGACTATTCCCTTTGTCCTAACAATAGCTTTGTTAGGAAGTTAAAGCAGGTTCCTATTTTACAAATAAGGAGATCTAGTGTCAGAGATGTTAAGTGACTTGCCCAAAGTCATGCAACTTGTCCAGGGTCACGTGCACCTAGTAAATTGTTGTTTGTTCTTCCTTTTCAGAGTGGACCAGTGACATCATAGGCTGATGTCTTGACTTACCTGTGAACTGGATTTAAGTGAGTCAGAACTACACAAAGTCATCAACCTCACTTTCTCTTCCAGAGTCGTTGAAGTCAAGGGGCAGAATAAAAGTTGGGATGAGTGGCAATGGCCTAAAGTACCAGAGGATGACCTTGGTTCTTCAAAGTCTGACCAAGCTCTGGGCATTTAGAGTGCCTGTGTCAGCTGCCTTCATGACTGATGGAACAAATTTCTTATGTGCCCATGCTGCCAGGGGAAGTCCTCACATGCTTGGGGTAGATATCCCTGTAACTCATTGCCAGTTTTGAGGCCTGTTGGTTACCCTCAACCTGGCTTAGCCCACCCATTTAGACAGTTTACTGTGTTGTGGCTACAGCTTCCTGGAGCCACAGATACACAGTTAGCAAGTGTCAGAAGTATCCCAACCAGATAATTGGCTGGTAATTGGCCAGCCAGACAAATTAGCATTTACGAAAAGTATTTACAAAGCAGGTTATAGCAACAAAAGTTGGTACATGTCCTTCCCCCCAAACAAGGGCACATTTGCCCCTTGTAAATGAAGTCCCTTGAGAGAGTGAACACAAACTCAAAGACAATACTAGGGAGGCACGTGTGTAGAAAATGCACGTGGCAAAGAAACTCTCTCCTCCACTCCTGGTGTTAGACTCCAAGGATCAGTGCCTTTCTACAGTCAACAGTCACCGCTTCTTTTTACCATAAAGGGTCATGCTTCTGGAAGCTGCCACAGAAGACAAGGATGCTGCTATTCAATACCATCCTATTGTTGCACTTGTTACTGTCATCATTCTGCTCAGGCCAGATGTCCTGCATTCACAGCATCTCCTGGTCACTTCCATCTCAGAACATTCACCCGCCTAAGATAAGGGAAGAATACATCTAGCAAGAGGTGGCCGTGTGCTTAGATTTGTCAGAGCTGGGTAAGAGACAAGACGGCTGCCCTTTCTTCTATCTGGCTCTCAGAAGTAATGGAAGGTAGTCCTTCCTCTTGAAGCCTCAAAGGAAAGAGAATAACATTAGAGCAGCAGCCCTTTTATATACATACCTAGCTCTGTCTCAGCAGCCCCTGAATTATCAATTGTTCTGGTCCTAATGCCAATCGGAAGACTTTCTCTGATCACATAGTGGCAATTGCTGAGTCATGGCCAGAAGGAGGCTCCAGGAAAGGAATATCTTCACCTGCTTCAAAGACTGGATCTTCAAGGTCAACCTATCCATATCACATAATGAACGCAAACCTAGAGTTGGGAGTCAAGAGACAGAAAGCCAAGTTTTCTTTCTGACGATTGTGTCTCTATGGAGATATTTGTCAAAAGGAATTTATGCTACCTGCCTCTTCCTTATAAGAGGGATATGAAAATTGCTTGAATGAAATCCTGAAGATGTGACTGGCTAAGATCCACAACAAGAAAGATCAAAAAGTAAAATCATAAATTATCCTTTGGTTTGTGCTTCAATAGCACAAGGTATTTGTTAGTTTATTTAGGTCATACCTCAGTCAAAAAGTTTCCAGATTAAAGCATGACTGAGCTACATTCCATGGTGTGATATGCAAGCCCTGTGAATCACAAACACAGTTTATTAATAGTTCTTAATAGGCTATAATTAGGGCAAAACTTTTAGCCTAAGCAATTAGCTTATTTGTTCAACATGTAAGGGAAACAACCAGGCATGAGTTCTATTTTTTCTTCTTATATGCATATATTTGCATACAGATACACTTAAGATCATAAGATCAAAGAACCATACATTTAGAGCTACATGATGATTTGCTCAAAGAACCAAAAGATATCTCATAAATGTTACTTTCCAGAACCATGCTGTAAGGTAAGTGGTATTTTTATCCCTACTTTACATGAACAGGCTAAAAGAAGGTCAGTGACTTGCCCATGGTCACAGTTAAGTAAGTGTCCAAGGTAGGATTCAAACTCGGGTTTTCCTGACTCCAAGTCCAGTGCTCTGTTCGCTCTGTTCCCCTTTTACAGTGGCAGAATGATAAAGAAGAAAGATCTTTGGGTTTTGACTCAGAAGAGCTAGATTCTTATCTCTGCTCGGTCACTTATGTGTCCTTTTGGCCTTCAGTTTCCTTATTTATAATATGGTAAAAAATATTTGTATCCATACCTCGCTGGGTCATTGTGATGTGGGTACTTCATAAACTGAAAAGTTCTATAGGAAAATGAGAAACTGTTGTCGTTTTTGTGTTAGTTGTTATTATGTGTGGAAGGCTTGGAGAGATTGCACTGAATCACCATATATGGGATAATCACTTGGTTTGTAAACACAAGCTATACCATAATAAGGTTCTGTCTTTGATGTACAAAAAGACAACAGGACAGAATTAGTATCTGCAGGAATGCTTTGAGCTATTTTTTTCCAAGAGTGGTGATTTATTTGTGCCAATTCCCCCATAGTCTCTCACTCCAGTACCCTGATAATCAATGGCCCAGTTTTCTCATGTCATTGTTTGTATTCACCACAACACTGAAGCTTCAAACATGAACAGATAGTCAACTTTTGGTAAATTTACAGGTTATGAGTTGTTTACCACTCTGTCTAGAAGCAATCGTTTAAAATAATAATAATGTTGAAGGGGGATATGTTAAAACTCACCTAAAAATATCTAGGGCACCTAGGTGATACAGATAGAGTGCCAGGCTAGGAGTCAGAAAGATCTATCTTCCTGAGTTCTTAGTTATGTTACTAGTTAACTTAACTATTTAGTTAATTATTCACTTAGTAGTTATGTGACTCTGGGAAAGTCACTTCACCCCGTTTGCCTCAGTCTCCTCATCTATAAAATGAGTTGCAGAAGGAAATGGCAAACCACTTCAGTATCTCTGCCAAGGAAACCCCAAACGGAGTCATGAATAGTAGGAAATGACTGAAAAATGACTAAACAAGAACTATTTAGTTCAGTTGGTTGAATTATTCCTGGTATTGCCCAAGTTTTCATTTATTTTTATGGCTTGGACAATGAAGTGATATAGAAATATTAGATATTATCACTATTGCTAAATAAAACTTGATTTGTTTTCCACTAACCCCTCTCAACATCTCCCAAAGAAAAATCAGGGATGCTGGATAAAATACAGTTGTAGATCTTGTAGAGTTTACTATCAAATTCACACACACACACACACACACACACACACACACACACACACACACACACACGTGCGCACTCACGTGCACGCATGTGCTAATTATGTATGACAATGTATAATACTATATTTTGTACAGCATAGACAAGAATATTATACATAATATATGTCATCAGAATTCGGGGAATTCTGTTTACAAATGAAAATAATGCTAAGGAATGAAGCAGTGCCATTTTCTAACATGCCCCAAACTAACTTTGCAGTTACCTCTTCTAGGCATTTTGTTATATATATATATATATATAGTAAGTCATACCACCTTTCTATAGTAAGAACATCTCACATTCAGAAATTTCTGCTAAAGTATATACTCTACCATTGCATTGACTTTCATTTCTTTTCAATGCTGGAGGTGGGGAAGAGATGAGGTGAATATCTGAGCAGCTGGCATGGCATAGTGAGAAAAACACAAGTCAGAGGAGCCAGGTTCAATTCCTGCCTATGCCACTCACTACCTACATGAGCTTGGGCAAGGCACTTAACCTTCTGGACCTCAATTTCCTCATCTATCAGATGAAGAGATTGGATTGGATGCCTCTTTCAGCTCTAAAACTTATCTTATTCCCTAAAAAGGGAAAATTGTTTAAATCATGGTCACATAGCTCTGCTCTTTCTCTTTATTCATTCATTCAATAATATTTTTAAGTGCCTACTATAAGCTTGGCACTATGCTAGGAACTGTAGATACAAAGTCAAAAATTAAATAATCCCTCCCTCAAAGAATTTACATCCTCTTAGAGGGAAACGACAGACAGATAGATAGATAGAAAGACAAATAGACAGATACAGATAGATATAGATATATATATATGTAAATAATATATGTGTTTATAATATATACATATACACTCTGTGTGTGTGTGTATGTGTGTGTGTGTACGCACTAATTGTGGGGAAGAGAAAAGAGATGAGGAGGAAGACCCTGGGAATTGAGAGAATCAATATAACCTTTGAACTAAGCCTTGACAGAAACTAGGGAAGAATCCCTAGTAAGAAGAGCAGCCCAGAAGAAAGGGTATTCCAGGCACGAACAACCTATGCAGGGCAGAAACCAGGCAGTCCTTCAACCAGACACTTAAGAGAGTACCATAAGTGGCTATGGGACAATAGATCATAGCAATAACTTAAGGCCTGTCAATAATGTGCTTTAAAGCAACAAACACCAGCCTAGGCCGAGGCAGTGAGGTTTCAGATGGTTCCTCTGATGATAAATCTTGTGAAATTTGTCCAATCACCCCTCAAATTAAAAATAAAGGCCTTGAATAGGTAGGTGCCTGTTGGGCAGCACTCATGCTAAGCCCCTCTCCATCTCCAAGGAAACAAGTCTAGCTTCAGTCTCAACATAGTTCCTCTCAGTACAATTACAGTTAGACCATCTGATGTCTCCCAACACCCAAAAAAGCTCTAACTGCTAATGTGGCTCTCAGGCTGGAAAAGAGAGAAGGCTGGGAGAAAGGCATCAACAATTCTATTTATATTTAAGATTTATATGCCTCCAAAACCACATGCCGCATGCAGCCTCGGGGAAAACAGGGCCCTCATTACTAAATAGAAACTGCTACAAGATCTACACCTCCTTATTGTCAGGCTGGAGTCAAAAAGTGAATAGCCTCGACCCCAAAGTAAATATGTTAAGTGTAACAGGAAGAACTTATAGAAGACTCAGCATCTAATCCATTGTGTTGATTGGCACTTTAGCTGAGAGCTTGAATCCTCTTGGCTACCCCTTCCTTGACTTGGCTGCCTCACATATGCGAAGGCTTGTAGACTCAACAAGACACATGGCTCCTACACACCCAGGAAAACTCATCAACAAAATGCTCAATTCAGTGCCACCATCAGGGCCAATTTAGCACCATGGAGCAAGACAACCAACAGCCCCGCACCTCCTTCTTTCTGCCTGACATCTGACCTGATTTCAACATAAATCAGAAAGAAGCCAGCAGAGTGTTTTTGTTTCTATTCTGGATTGTCAGAGTGAATTCCTTTGCATCCTCCTGAGCACATCTGCTCATGGCCTGCTGTTAGACTGCATAGAACAAAGTCTAGTTGTGTGAAGTCAAGCCATCATGGAACTCAACATGTGACACTCCTTGAGGGGATTGGGGAGAATCGGGCTAGAGAAAGACAGAGGTGGGGAGAGAGAGGGAAGAAGAAGGTTATAGTTGTTAGAGTTACAAAAACTCCTAACTAGGATACATACAATAGGATCAACAAAATGTTCATATTCAATGTATGTATCACTTCAGACAGGCACAGAGTGGCTATGCGGGACTCAGTACTCCAGAGGCTGTTAGGCAAGGAACAATTTCTTGTTTTCCCTTTGACTGTGTGTGGAGTGTTATTTTGAAGTCACACTGTGATAGGCAACAAGTAACTAGGAAATGTCATTTGTCTGAACATTAAGAGAGAATTCCTAAGAATTAAAGTTCTCAGGAAAGTTTCTCAGGAAACCAACTCAATTCAAAACACAATTATTGTGCTACTGTGTGCCTAGGACTATGGTAGTCATTGGGAAGGATACAAAAGAAGGTAAAGATGGAGTACCTTTCCAGATGAAAATATAAGACATTTGCACATGAAGGAAAGAGAGTCAAAATAAGAGGTTAGAACATGTTTGAAACTACTATTTGGATCTTACGATGCTTTTTTGAGAATATCCCCAGTTCTGAGAAATTGTTAGTACTTGAAGGTAGAGTTAGTTGTTTGGAAACAGACAAAAGTAATTCATAGTAAAATGTGGGGAATGTGATGGTGTTTAAGCTATGTAGGATCAAAAATGACCAGTAACTACAAAGTAGTAAAATCCTGCCTCTGTCACTATCTGTATGGTCTTGGCAAGTTACTTAACCTCTCTGGGCCTTTTTCCTCATCTGTAACCTGTGGTAATCATAGGATCATAGATCTAGAGCAGGAAGTGACCTCAAAGGCCCTTGAGCATAACTCCTTCATTTATAAATAAAGAAACTGAGACCCAGTGGAGTTAAGAGATTTGCCCAAGATCACAGTTTTTCACGTGATTTATTTTTAATACATTTTTTCATTAAATATTTCCCAATGATATGTAAAAATACATTTCAACATTCATTTTTTTTTTAAATTTTGAGTTCCAAATTCTCTCCCACCCTCCCATTCCTATCCCCTCCTTAAAAAGGCAAGCAATTTTATATCAATTATATATTTGAAGTCATGCAAAACATATTTCCATATTAGCCATGTTGCAAAAGAAAACAGTAAAAATAATAAAGTAAAAAGCATGCTTCAGTCTGCATTCAGAGTTGATTAGTTCTCTCTCTGGAGGTAGGTAGCATTTTTCATCATGGGTCCTTTGTCATTGTCTTGGATCATTGTCTAGATTAGAATAGCAAAATCTTTCACAGTTGATCATCCTTACGATATTTTTTTTACTGCGTACAATGTTCTCCTAGTTCTGCTCACATTATTCTGCATTAGTTTATGCAAGTCATTCCAGATTCTTCTACTCTTCATTTCTTATAGCGTAATAGTATTTTATCACAATTATATACCACAACTTGTTCAGACATTCCCCAATGATGGACATTCAATATGACTTCTACAAGTCACTTCTTGACCCAGCCTAGGACATAAGACAAATTTCACCCCAAGGTACCCTCAAGCAAAATCTGCACCAACTTTTGATACCATGTTACTTACAGGATCATAAGTCTCTGTCTCTTTGGGGTTAAAAGGAAAAGGTCAGAACTTCAGGGAGCTAAGATGGTGGAATAAGTGGTAAATTGCTGTAACTTTCCCATATTCACTTTCACACAAACCATAAAATAGCACCCCAAAAAAATCCTTGAGTAGCAGAACTGGCAAAAAGACAGGATAAAACAATCTTTGAGCCCAAGAAACTTGGAAGATCAACAGGAAAGGTCTGTCTTACTTAGGTAAGAGAGGAGCGTAGTCCAGGACAGGAAGCATCCCAACAAGCCCTCCTCCCTCTCAGCAAACCAGCAGTAGATCCTGAGCCCCACTGTGGTGGAGCAGACAAACACCAACACCAGGACCCTCCACATACCTCAGGATAGCCAGGAGAATGGGTACACTCCAGCTCTGAGAACCTTTACATGCTTCAGTGTAGCTCAGCAAACAAGCAGATTTCAGCAGCCAGACCTCCATGTGCTTCCCTGTAGCCCAGAGCAAACGGGTAGACACCAACCTTAGGGGTGACTAGCAAACAGGCAGCTGCCAGTGGTGAGACCACCACGTGCTTCAGTGTATCCCCAGGGAAATGCAGAAACACGCCACCAGCTTCAGCACACCTCAGACACCAGCACTAAGATCTCAGCTCAGCACTAGGTAAGCTACCAGAACTCTATGGCCTCCAGCAGCACCAGCCACCGCCTCATCCCACCCTCTCAGCACAGCACCAGACACCAGACACGAAGGTCCCCCATGGGCCTCAGGGAAACATCAGCATGGCACCAGGTAAACAGCCAGGGCCTGTAGCCCCTGGTACAAGAAGCCTGAAGCAGTGCCCCTTCCACCCCAGGACTGAAGGGATGCTCAGCAATATCACTATTAGGTCTGTATCCCAAAGAGATCATGAAAAGAGGGAAAGGACTTACATAGGCAAAAATATTAGCAACCCTTTTCACGGTGGCAAAATATTGAAAATTGGGGAGATATCCAGCAATTGGAGAATGGCTGAATAAGCTGTGGTATATGAATGTATTGGAATACTGTTGTACAACAAGACATGATAAGCAGTCAGATTTGAGAAAAACCTGGAATGACTTGTATGAACTGATACAAAGTGAAATGAGCAGAACCAAGAAAACATTGTATACAGTGTCAGCAACATTGTGTGATGATTGACTTTGAATGACTCATCTCACCAACACAATGATCCAAGACAAATACAAAAGTTTCATAACAGAAAATGCTATCCACATCCAGACAAAGAACTGATGGACTCTGAAGGCAGAGTGAGGCATATTTTTTAATTGACTTTATTCTTTTTTTGTGTTTTTTTCCTTTTGATCTGTTTCTTCTTTCACAACTGTGACTAAAGAGAAAATACATTTTACATGATAGCACACGTATAACCTATATCAAATTGCCTAACATTTTCAGAAGAGGAGGGGCAGGAGGGAGAAAAATTTGGAACTCAAAATCTTATTAAAACGAATGCTAAGAATTGTCTTGATGTAATTAAGAAAAACATAAACTACTATAAAAAATAAAAAGGTCTAGCTTCAATACTCTATTCATAGCAGGTTTACTATATCTTTTTACGTAAAATACTCAGCCCTGAAAAGAGTTTAGAGGCTGCTAGGTGATGCAGTGGCTATAATGTTGGATCTGAGTCCAAATCCTTCCTCAAACTAGCTGCATGACCCTGGGCAAGTCACTTAACCTGTCTGCCTCAGGTTCCTCATATGTAAAATGGAGATAATAATAACTTCTACCTCACAGGATTATTGTGAGGATCAAATGATATAATATTCATAAAATGTTTCACAAACCTCGAATATATATGTACACATATATACATATACATATGTGTGTATATGTTGTGTGGGTGCATATATATATATATATATACCCATACACACATACACACACACCAGTTAGTAGTAGTAGTAGTAGTAGTAGTGGTGGTGGTGGTGGTGGTGGTATAGACTAATGGAAAGAATACTCAGCTAAGAAGCAGAAGACCTGCATCATTATACATCATAAATTTAGAACTAAAACGGACCTTAGACCATAGAAGTCTTCTAGTCTAATCAACTCATTTTATAAATAAGGAAAACGAGACTGAGAGAGGATAAATGACATCCAAGGTGGCAGAGCTACAAGGAGCAACTCAAAACTGTTGTGAGCAATGGTAAATAATAACATGATAGAAATAGTAGATAACCTGCTGAAAATCCTATTACTTATCATTGAGTATAATATGAAATGCAAACTCTTGAACCTGACATTCACAGCTCTCCACAATTGGGCTTTAACCTACCTTACATTTAAATTAGCTCCATGAATTGGAGGAAGGAAGACCCGAGTTTAAATGTTGTCTCAACAAGCTGTGTCACCTTGGACAAGTCACTTAGCCTCTCTCAAACTCAGTTCCCTTGTCTGGAAAAATGTGGATGATCTATGCAAAACACTTTAAAGCCCTATATAAGCCACATGACAGCTACTACAACTACTACTATTATTAGTACTTGCTACCCTGAACCCATTCTGCTCTCTATCATCTTTGAATGAATTGCATTCATTCAAAAAGGCAAGCTATTACCTCTGCCTGGAATACCTTTGCCTTTCAGCCACTTGAGAGCTAGTTTCACCTTGTGTGCTCCTCCCAGCTTTGAACTATTTAATTCAGTCAAAATACCTGAAACACTAGCTTGTTGGAACAAGAATACTAAGCTAAATCTACCCCCTGGTTTGATAGCCTCTACATAACGTCAGGGGTGTTGGGAGCCATTGATTGTTATGTCTTGAGGGTGAGCGTTTATACCTCAGAAATTGACAAACAGTACAAATCAAGGCTTGATTTATTGTTTTATTGATTTCTATGCTAACATAATGAAAAAACGTTAATAATGCAGTTTAAACTAAAAAGTGAGTTATACCTTTTGGAGAGTCAGTTGCCAAACATTTACGAGCATTTATTTGTAGCATAATACTGACATGGAAATGTAAGAAGGACATCAGAGCTGGGACAATGCTTTCACAATATAGTATCAATGACAAAACATCTTTTACACTACAAGACAAAATTAAAGCTTCAGAAAAAAGGGAAATGTGCATCTCTTGGTGTAAGAACACAAAGATCCACTTAGTGGAGGGGGCTTTGAGTTCAGGATATGGCCAGAAGTGTTCAATCAAAGGAATTGCATTTAGGTGAGAAAACCTCAAAAGGAAAAGTGTTAAGGATAGCAGAGTATGCGCTGGATTTAGACTGCACTTACCAGCAAGACGTGACTTGGAGCAAATCACTTAACCTCTCAGTGTGTTTCCTCATCTGTTAAAGAGAGGATAATGATAGCACCTATCTCACAGTGTTGTTTTGCAGATCAAATGAGAGAACACAGGTAAACCATGTTGAAAACCTTAGATTGCTATGTAAATGCTAGCTAATATTATTAAGAAAAATTATTTTGTTTAAATAGCTAATAAAATCATACTCTATTTGTTGTCCAATTGCTTATAATCTCCTGGACATCACAACCTGGGGTTTTTTGTCTTTTTATCCCAAGGGCTCACCACCATGTTTGACATAGAGTAGGTACTTAATAATGGCTTGTTGATAGATTGGCTCAAGAGAAATTCTCAAACTTCCTTGTATATCTGGACCTACAGGGATGCCAAGGTAATAGATTGAGGAGAGAAAGTGATCAGGGGACTACAGCTATAAAATATGACATCATCCTCTTTGAGTTAAGTTTTCCCAAAATATTCGATGTTGACCTCCCAAGCTTTCAGCCACTGCTATGAGTCTCTCTTGACTCTGGCTGGGCCTTTGGCTTGGTTTGCCCTGTGAACTCTAGCTTGATGCAGGATTTCAATCTGTTTACTCTTCCAGGTGACAACTTGGCCTCTCTTTCCCTATTTCAGAGAGGGGGTGTCTCTCCCTCAGTTCCTGTTATTTGCCCTAAGAACAAGTAGAGAGGGAAGAGTCAGAAGAACATCAGAGCAGTAATCCAAAACTGAGGAAGCCCTCTTCACTGTCATGAAAAGTGTTGGACTAAGAGTCCAGAGATTTCGGCGTACAGCCTGAGCCCAAGATTAACAAAGTGAACCTAAGCAAGCGCTGTGATTTTTTGGAGCCTGTCTTTTCATTTATAAAATGGAAAAGATAATTCTCACACTGCTTACCTCACAGAGTTGTTGTGAGGGAAATATTGTGTAAACCTTAAATTGTCTTGGAAATGTGTGTGATGTTCTTTTTGAATGAATCACTTGACCTGAATGGTCACCAAATCCATATGGACCCCCTTATCAGAGCTAAGATATTAATTGGTGTCTGTAAAGAATAACCTGAAGACTTAACCAGGCCAGGAAATAGACCTGGAAGCAAAATTACCTTTTCCATATACACCATATCAAATCCTGACATACTATTTAACCTGGTCAGTTGATTTTTCCCCCAAACGTGGTCTAATGAGTTTTGGATCCAAATATCCATATTATTCTATACACTCAGATTTTAGACTGGAAAAAACAGAGTATGAACTCTTCAAACCTAAAAAAAAAATGCCACCTACCATTGTCCACATTTTTTTAATTTCTTTTCCTTTTTTTTCATTTTAATGGGGTCTTATTACCTATATACTCCCCAAACTAACCAAAGCCATTGAGATTCATGAGCCTTTCTCATCCCCCTTTTAGGGCTCTGGGCCCATTTTTCCAAGCAACTTCCTCTTTTGGAACAGAGAATAACCTTAAGCCACACATTTTGCCAGGATCAATCACTCTTTTTGGCATCAGTGGCTCTATATAAAGACATTGTGAAAGCTATGGAAAAGATTTGTGAAAACCTGATGGCATCCTGACTAGCTCAGCATACATCTGCTTGCCAAATGAAACCATATACCAATACCAACCTTTTATAATAAGGAAATTGACTCTACAATGCTAGGACCTCCATCAAGGCAAGACAGATCTGCAGTGCCCCTGGGATACTGCTAATAAATGTTGCCTCAGCTATAGGGGGGAAATGGAAGGTGCTTGAGAGCTCCAGCTGTACTTCATTTATTCTGTTAATAATGAGCCTCGAAGAACCTGCAGGTGCTGGGTGCTGGGCCTGCTTGGAATGTTCCATTGCTTTTGCTATAAAAAGAATTCCAAAGGATTTATGTGGGGAAGAAAACTTGATGCTCAGCCTGTCCCAGGAACTACAGCCACTTACATCTCTGTTCATTTTCCAGTAATTATAAAACTTACAGCTCTGAGTCTTACTGAGACCCCGTCCCTGTAATCCATTCAATGAGACTGTGTTATAGTGTGATGTTTGTACTTAAGTGTAGCTAACCTCCTTTGGATGAGCTACAAAGAGGACTTATGCTGAATTCTGCTCTCTAGCAAATAATGTTATGGTTAAATCCTAGTATCTTATAAAAATAGACATTTGAAGGATCTAAACTGATTATATATAATATATATTACATATATGTGTATGTATATGTATGTATGTATCTATAGATCTACATATCTATATCTATATATCTATATCCATATCCATCTATATACATATATATAAAATCTATATCTATCTATGTTTCTATATATATAAACATGTAGTATCAGTTTAGAACCATTTATATAGATCCATTTAGATATAGATATATGACATGTCCTTTTATTTACATTGGAAATTACCAATAAGGAACTTCCTCTGCCAAAGATGACATGCACCTTACCCTCTCAGCAACTTATAATTAATTAGTAGAGAGTTTCCTGAGGCACTTATATGTAAATGAATCGCCCTGAGTCACACAGCTTAAATGGGCCCAGGCAGGTCTTAAAATTGAATTATCCTGAATCCAAGGTCAATACTGTGCTTCTTCTCACTACATTGCTATGACTTTTTCTTAACACTTTCCTTTACATGTGTGTATGAGTCTACTAATTGATTGTTGTGTTGGTTGACGTGTTCCCCCTAAAAGATCCAAGTAAAGCATGATTTGGGGGGATAGGTTTTTTGTTGTGTTTCTTTATACAAATGAAATCCTATTTTTCTGTTGATTTCAAATGAGAATTGCATAGACATGTTATATGAGGCCCTTTGAAGGACCTCTCACCACTGCTGCCTCACTCTATTGGCAGGGCAGGAAGCTAAACAGCACTAAATGAAATTGCTAATAATCTCCAAGTGCCGCTCTGGGATTAAAATAGCCTGGCATATCCAGTATTGACAACCAGATAAAAGATAAAATATGAAACCTGAAGTGTAAAATTGTGACCCAGCAGTATTTTGTTGACAGAAGAAAAAGACCCATTCTCTCCCATTTCCAAAATTAGATTTTTTTTTGTTTCATAGTTATAAAGAAACCACTATATGCCATCCTCTAAAAACATTATATTCCAAAGTATTTTAAAATGTTCTGAAAAGGACAGATGGGAATCATTAAATCTCCTTGAAAAAAGAAAACTTAGAAAAGTTTTTGGAAGCTTTTTAATCAATGTGTAATCATAGGCAATTCAACAAAAAGTGAATTTTTTCACTAAATCCTAGTTTCTAGGTTAAGGAAAGAGAAGAGAGTTCATACAGAATTGCAGGAAAATTGCTAGGGCAGTGTTTTCCTAATTGAAAAAGGAAGTCACATGATAGATACATACCACATGTAAGAGTAGGGGTCAATTGAGTCAATCTGTCAATACCCAGACCACTTAAAGTAACTGATGAGATGTGAAGCTATGATATCTTTGTTAAGTGAGCATTCATTTCAATGTTCATTACATGTGAACAAGGCCTAGAGCTAAATCAATTAATCATAGGCTTTAGAATATGTCTGAAATGTACTTAATTCTGGTGTCTTGAAAGCTATTGGCTGAACATTGCACACTGACATTGCACAAGTGTGCTCATATTTGTTGAAGAAACTTAACAATGCCCTATAACTCATCTACAAAATAGCAGAGCAGTGCAGAACCCAGAGATTCAAAAATCTGGCAACAAAGAGAAGCCTTCGGTCTGCATCAAAAGCCAACAATAGAAGAGAATACGATGAGAAAAAAGCGGATTCAAGGCTCTACAAGGAGCCAAGCAGAAAAGCTACACTATGTTTATGAGGAACATCTGTGGGATTCCAGCAATAGGACTTCCTGGAGCTGTGTCTTACCCTTTTGCCATATGTTCTCCCTAAGTTTGAGCCAGCTCTCTGTGCACTGGTAAGAGAATGTGTCATAGACTTTTGAGGGGATATTTTGTATGAACTCTACCATCATGGTAAATATTCATTTCTAAAAGCTAAGGAAATACAGCCAATGAATTGATATCAACTGATAATCCTGAGGAGAAGCACACTGGTAGGAGCTCATGAGGTATAGAATTAGATAATCACCCTCAACCCCACAAAGTAACCCCTAGAAACCTGAGGGGGAGAAGTAGCCACCTGAGCTCTGGGCATCTGGCCTACCTAAGGAAGTGGGGATTGGAAAAGTAGGTCTGGAACCTGTGCTAGACACTTCTGCCTCTGTGCTTTCATTCTCATTTGTTTCTTCTTTGCATTTTAGCTGAAAGAATAATCCCTCCATGAGAAAAAAGATGCAAAGGTGTCAGAATAAGAAGGGGACAACCTGAAAGAAAACTGGTATGAGGGAAACATTTTAGTTCACCATCAGAATTAAAGTTGTCCACAGATGGAGTAAGCTCAGTGGGGCGTAAGCGATGGTGGTAATGAATTCTGTGCCACTGAAGGTCTTGAGAAAAGATTACATAGCTGTTTGTCAGAAGTGTCAGAGAAGGGCCTTATGCTTTGGATAGGGATTAGACTAAATGATCTCACAGGCACCTTCCAAGTCTGAGATAGAATGATTTAAGCATTCTTTGAAATATCCAAGAAACTTCTAAAAGCTTTTTGATGCATGAAGCATAATTGATAGAAATTGTAAAGGTTAGATCATAGCATATTAACATAGTTCCCATCTCTAGTCTTTTAAGAAAGGGGTAGTTTTAAGAGATTGTTGAGAGAGCTTGAGTACAGTCCTGTATGGAATATGGGGGAATGACAACATTCTCAACCCCATCTAGAAATGAGGCCAGGCTTGAGACCCAGTAGGAGCAATGTCTGTGAAGTTTCTGTAGTGTGAACCAAAGCTTCCTTGAACTGGAGAGAGATTTCACCTAGAATATATGCCAGAATGGGCTATATAAAACGCAAATATCAGGCCATAATCATAGGAACACTAGCAACTAGAGGTAAAGATTTTAGAACTGAGTCAGGTAGTGGGGAAGACCAGAGAGAAATTAGGAGTCAGGAGCAAGAATGGGCCAGATGCACAATCAGTATCTCAAAAGGATACCTATTCATAACCGGGAGCTCAAGAAAGTATAGGAAGGCTAGCAAGAGACAAGATCCAAAATCCAAGAATCAGGTGTTGGAAAGCAGAGACACATCCAGAACTGGGCTAAATAAGGAATGTTCCAATTTGTCACACTCCACATGCTGCCAGCCCACACAGAGTTTTCAAGTCCAGCTGTGAGGGTCAGAGCCTTATTTTGCAGCTTCCCCTGAATTCTCCTTAGGTTGACAGTTCCCAAAGTGGCCATGGCCATCATCCTCTTCTACAGCCACCAAAGTTTCTGCACAGGAATGGACTACAGACCTCGTAAAGTTATTCTGGACCCTCAGACTTGACAGCAGATAGACAACATTCAATTCTTGATCTTGGTAGTTTTGTAAGCTAGTTAGATGAAACCATTTTAGAATTAGGCCTCCTCTTCACTGCTTATATATAGTAGCATTTGAAATGTAACTGCCTCCCACTGTGGAGCAGAAATCTGAATGATTACCACCAATTTAGACTACAGATGGAAATCTCCATGCAGCTCACTTATTTTCTCTCAGACCAGAAGTAACTGGCTCAAATGCAAGCTGAAAATGACTATTAAGTATTGCTAGACAAGAAAATACAGGATCATAACATTAATCAATCAATCAATAAACATCTATTAAGTGCCTACTATGCGTCAGGCACTGTGCTAAACCGAGGGATAAGTGACTATTAAGGGGAAAGGGGAAGGGCAGTGTGAAATAACACAAAGAGGTCAAGGATTATGGCTACCAAAATGATATTGGATTTTTAAATTAGCAGGTAAATGGTGACCTTGGAGAGACTATTTTCAGTAAAGTGGTGAGTTTGGTAGTGAAATGGATGTTTCAGAGTGAGAGGATGGTGAAGAAGTAGGAAGGTTTAGTATTGAAACAATGGGAGGTAGGGAACAGACATAACTGGGTTTTTTTTGGGGGGGGGAAGAGGTAAACAAATTGAGCATGTTTGGAGGTAGATAAAAAAGATCTTGAGAAACTGAAATATTGAAGATGAAAGAGGAAGGAATAATAGAATATAAGCTTCTTAAAGACAGAGACCATCTCACTTTTATATTTATATCTAAAGGAACTTAAATTGTTGATTGAAAAAGAAAGGGAAAGAAAAGAAATGAGAAAGATAGATCCTAGAGGGAAAGGAAGATACCGAGGTAACAAGAGAACAAAAGACTAGCCCAAACTTTGAACTTGCAAAGCAGCAGAGCTTCCAGCACACTACTAATGATGAAGGCCCCAGGAAAAATAATCTGTATTTAGAATTATTGAATGCCAAACAAAGTCCATTCTAAAGACATTTAGTAATTGTTTGCAGAGCGTTGTCCTAAATTCTGGGGAAGATATTACGGAGACTAGATAGAGTTCCTACATTCATTTGTGTGTGGCTTGGTAGGGAGATCTAACATAAACATGCAAATGCAAGGTATTTTTATTATCATCTGTCTACCCCTTTTTCTAGAGTAAGAAAATTGAAATTTTCGTCTGTATTTTATCTAATTAATGGCTCCATAAATACACTGGTCAGGCCACTGAACATACATTTTATATATATGCATATATATAAAATATATATAATATATACACACGTACATATATGTACACACATATATATTTATTTATACATATATATACATAAGTATATTTTTTAAATTCCTAGTTATATCTAGAACAATTACAGCTTTGCTTTCAAATAACTGTCATCAAAGCTAAGTGTGACTAAAGAGGGGTTCAGAAAGTATAGCCAAGGATGCAACTGACTATATAGGGATACTGAGGTTTTTGTAGCCAAAATACAGTACCAGAGCAACCAGGCTTTGCTGTTGACAAGTATGCATGATAAAGACAAGACTGTACACTACGGGGATGAGGAACAATGACCTTGTCTATTTAGCTTACTTTTTTGTTCTCACTCAAATACATTTGCATGATAAACCAATAACTAGAACTGATATAGCTTGGATGGCCCAAATGAAAAGGGCACAGAAGCTGGTAGCAGGGATCAGTGGCCAGCAGAGTCAATGTACCCAGTAGTCGTGAAAGCAATACTAGGCTAAGACTACATGTCCTGCAGTTATCCCCAAACTATTAGGGACCAGGGAACAAGATACCCAGAAGAGAGGCAATATGATCTGTGGAAGGGCATGTCAGAAGACCAGCCAAACAATGCTCAGTTAAGATTATAGATCCATCAGTTGTAATCAGAACACTGTAACTAACAGAGCCTGTGTGCCTAGTAGTTACTCCAAGAACAGCAAAGCAACACAGAGGAGAAGCCCTAGCCTGCAGGGAGCAGGTAAGAGTAGTGTGATAATATCACCACGTGTCAGTGATCTTGCAGCATCAGAAGTGGGCACTCCTCCCCACATGTGTGGTCCTTTTGTGTAGTCCCTAAGCATGCTTACTCTCTTCCCTCTGGTACTGTATTTATGGGAAAGGATGTTCATTTATGAGAGTATATATCCTGGGCTTATGGAAGTGGGAGAAAGGGGGGATTCTCTATTGTGAATTTTCTTACTCTGCTATTTTCAAATGCCTTTCCTTGAGCTAATTATGCCGTTTAGTTGACTAGAGAAAAAGTAGACATACTGCTGGAAATTCGTGAATTATGGTTTTGAGTGGATAAAGGAGTGCATTGAACCTGGAGTAGTTATTCCAGAGGCCCCATATGTGAGAGGAGAGGTTGCCCAGGTGCTACAACTATAGTATATAATAATGCATAACTAGATAAGGGAGGCATACAGCAAAGACTTCTGTGAGATTCTGCACTTTTACTAGACTGAGAAAAAGTGTTAATCAACAGGCATTTATCAAGCACTTAGGTTTTCAAAGTAGGTCACCTTGGGATGCATCTTGAGTTCTTTGCTCTTCAGAACAATAAATCTGTATTAAGCACTTATTCTGTGCCAGCCACTGTGCTAAATGCTAGGAATATTAAAGAGGCAAAAAGATAGTCCCTTCCCTCAAAAGGCATATAAACCCTCTAGAGTCTGCTGCACTCTAGTCTGCCCCTTCTGAATTCTTCTGTATTCACATACGGCTCTGATAATAACTGATTCATCTGATTGTTACATTGTTAGGGTTCTTGATGTCCTAGACGATGGAGAAAGGCAAAATTACTTTATGTCTTTTGCTGATTTCTATTTTCAAGAAGTTTTAGAGGTAATGAAGATGTGAGAAAGTAAAAAGTATTCCATGTTATTGGTCATGTTATCCAGAAGTGTCACTAGGGTTTTCTAACTAGGGTTTTCGTGTCACCTGCAAATAAAGATAATTTTCTTTCCTCCTTTCAATGTGTACATATTAGTTTTGCTTTCCAGTCATATTGTCATAGAATTTCAAGAATTATGTCAAACAGTATAGAGGAGAGAACAGTCTTTCTTTTACTTCTGTACTTATTAAGAAAGTTTCTAATGTTTTACCATTGCAAATATGATGAGTTTAAAATAATAGATATATACTTTTGATGATATAAATAAGAATCCACACCTGCTTAGGGGGTTGTTATTTTAACTGGGTGATATAATTTGTCAACAGGTCTCTCAAGCCTATTGTTATAATCATGTGGTTTTATTATTTTTTTGTTTATATGATAATGTTAATTAATTTCATAAGTATGAGCCATCCATAATTCCCTAGTATAAGTCCAATTTAGTCATAATGAATAATTTTGGGCTGCAATGATATAGCCTTTTGCTGAGGCTTTGTTTGGATTATCTGTGTTGATTTTCATTAGTGTGATTGATCTAAGGTGCTCTTTTTCTGCTTTTTCCATCCCAAATTTGGGAAGCAGTACTTTATTTGGGAATCAAAAGGAACTTGACTAAATGTCTTCTTCCTCATTTATCTTTGTGAAGGCTTTTGAAGAACTAGATTGCGTTAAGATCTGCAAATATTTTGGATTTTTGTGAGTAATCCTTTTTTTCATTTAAGTTTTCAGTGTTACCAACATATAATTGCATAGACCAGTTTTTCATAAGTTTTCTTGGCTCTCTGTTTATTATGAATTCACATTGTTCATTTTTTAAAATTTTTTCTTTCTCTTTTCAAATCAACTTAGTTAATGGCTTATTGATTTTCTTATACTTTGGAAAATCATAGCTTTTGGTTTCATTTATCACTTCTGTTGGGTTTTTTGCTTTCAGTGTTATCTATCTTTCAAGTAATTTTCAGAATATATTTTGTGCTTGTGGGGTTCTTAATATGTTGCTGTTCTAGCCTTTTTTTCAATTTACATGTTTACTTAACCCTCTTTTTCTATTTGTTAATTTATATTCTCAAAGGTATAATTTTTTTTTTTTTGCAGAGAACTGCTTTAGTAGAATCCCTGCAAATTTCATATGTTGTCATGTTGACCTCTTTTACACAGTTACTAATCAGTATACGATATGTCCTTTGACCTAGTCATTGAGCAGGACATCATTACTTCATTTCCACTTAAATCTGCATTTTTTGTTTGCATTCCCTTTACTAAGTATTATTTTATTGAGTTATGATCTATAATGGACATGATTAACATTTCTGTCTTCTTATATTTATGTATAATGCATTTGTGTTAAATAAGCATCACAATAAATGAAATTGATTATATTTTAATATAAGATATCAGGCAACACTAAATGTGAGCATCATTAATAAA
Source organism: Phalanger gymnotis (assembly GCA_028646595.1). Taxonomy (NCBI): domain Eukaryota; kingdom Metazoa; phylum Chordata; class Mammalia; order Diprotodontia; family Phalangeridae; genus Phalanger; species Phalanger gymnotis. Next base: position 284,713,252 of record CM053622.1, read on the forward strand.
TCAGCAGTCACTGCACAGTTAGATCACAAACTTGTAAGAGCAAATATCTAAATTAATTCAAAAGTAGAAGAAAAGAATGAATAAAGATAACGTAATGTGATTAAAATTTCAATTTGATCTGTTTAACCAAGCGATTGGTAGTGTAAGGGGGCGGGCAGGGATATAAATAGACAAAATGACATCAGCACAAATTACAATAATTTCATTCAGAATTTTATCTAAGGAACATCATTTACTTTAATAAGTATACCAAGAGAGCTTCAAAACTGTCTTAGCAAATGTTCGACTTTCTCAGCAAACAGACAGACATAGCAGCCAAGGGCAACATCATTATAGAAAATAAATTTGTAAAATCTATCAGGGGAAGAATGCCAGAAGATTATAAGCAGTATTGCCTCATAAGATAGATAGAAGCAATAGAGATTAAGACCAAATAAAGAAAGTTTGGCAACAACAAAACAAAACTAACCAAAGTCATCCAAAGGGAATTTAATGATGAAATTGAAAGAACAACAAACATACAAAAGATGGAAAAGATCTGAAAATATTTTTATAACAAACTCAGACAGTGAAGAAATCACAGTTGGACATTAATGTCACAGTCTTGGATGTACTTTCAGAGGAGGTATAAAGGGCATTGAGGAAAACAAACCTGGAAAAAAGCAGCTGGGCTATACCTACTCAGAAGAGGTCTGTACAAGAGTCAATACAATTACAATGACATTAAGATGTGGATTAATAAAAACAAAAAACAAAAAAGATGTGGATTAATAAAATATCTGAAAGAGAAGATACCAAAGACTTGGAAATATTTGACTTATTAACACTCAGAAAAGGTGAATGAGAATATTGCCAATTACTAACCCATAATATAACATTGTTATGAGAATAAGCTATACATGCATCAAAAAGATCCTTGTGGAAGGCATTGAAGAGAATACAGGCTTTCATAAACAATATTTCACAGAATACCACATCAGTACCACCATATAACTGAAGTATATAGAGAATACAGAAACCTATTGCATTTGAGGTTTGTTGAAAGTTTTTAAGAGCATTTGATTTAGACATGTCAAAATTATATAAGATTCTTTAAATCTATAACAAGAGATTATTTTATTTGATATCTTCTCTTCATGTTAGGTAAGATATAAAAGATACTTGCTTGCCAAAGGTGTTCACCATTATTATGGAGGAGACAAAGAGTAGATTCCAAGTTGAAGAGGGATCCCATGAAGATGAAGTCTTCCAAATGTTCCTATATACAGATAGTATTGTGCTGATTACATGAAGCCCCAGAACATTGTAGAACCTCATGGACAAAATTTGTAACTATGAAAAAGAGTTTGATCTAATTCTATATCAAGGGAAAACCAAGTGAATGATTAATCATTATTGTATAGACTGTCAAAGATTGTGTGTGTGTGTGTGTGTGTGTATGTGTGTGTGTGTGATCTTTAATAGACACTACCTATGGCTGGTGATTTAGCTGCAAAATTAAATAGGAGGCAGAAAGTGTATACACACGCACACACACACGATAACAGATGTGGTCTTTAGGTGCTCTATCTAAATAAATATCTGTCTGTACAATAACTATTAGCCATTTCCTTGGCTTTTCCAGTTCACTTAGATGTTTCAGGAGGAAATAACTAAGTGGGGTTGTTAAAATTTGCAATTTCCCAAAGGCAATATAGCCTATTCATACAATATGTAGGTCTATAAATAGTACTATATGTTTCTATGTATACACACATATGTACATGTGTATATTCTGTGTATATACACATGTATGTATTATGATCTTTGGCAGACACTGCAAGTGGATAGTGATTTAGGTGCCAAATTGAATAAGAGACAGTGAGTAGGTTATATTTCCTTTTTGAAATTGCAAAGCATAGTGATCCCAAAATTCCCCATGAAATATTGGCACAATGTTTTAATAGCAAAGTCTTCTACTCCTGTTTTATGGCTGCAAGAAACAGAATACTGATCTCTGAGTCTCATTCTCTGAATAAGAAATCAGTAAGGAATGGTGGGAGACATTATGCTTCTCAAATAACAGGAACCATTCCTATATTACGGCCTTACATTCATAACTTGTACATCCCAATGATAGTATACACTACTGGAACAAATCTGCCCTAATGGTCTTCTTTTTGATGTTCCCCTATAGGAGGCTTCCTACTCTCCTATCACAGATCTCTTTCCTCTACTTTTCTGATCCAATTCTTCTTATTGTTCCAGGTGGGTCAAAGAACCAAAGAAATGTCTTTCTCTTATCCTCTCAAAGCCAGGGTGGGTAAGAATGCATCTCTCGCTTCCTCTTGGCTTCCTTTTCCCTACCTGAGGAAATTCCATTACCTCTTCAACTTCCACTCCCTTTCCAAATTATTTTTATAAGATAACATGGATTTAAGTCAATGAAATGTTAATTCAATTTTTTCTTCTTACCTTCTCCTCACTTGTTAATCTCTTTGGTCCTTAAATATTTCTTAAATCTTAGACCCTTTAGATGCTATTGTCACTAAACATAACTATTTCACTACATATACAGCGAGATAGACAGTCATCTCAGTGATGTAATTCAAGGGACTCCAGAATGATCTCCAAACCCAAAATACATTCCACCTGCCTTGTCCATGATGACCAAAATGCCATTATTAGAGATTCATTCCTTTCTTTTTTATTTATTTTTTATTTTTAGTTTACAACCCTCGGTTCCACCAGTTCTTGAGTTCCAAATTTTCTCCCCTTCTCTCTCCACCCCACTACCCCTCAAGATGGCATGCAATCTGATATAGGTTCTACATATACCTTCACATTAAATTTATTTTCACAATAGTCAAGTCGTAAAGCAGAATTATAACCAATGGAATGAACCATGAGAAAGAAGAAACAGAATCGAGAGAGAGAGAGAGGGAGAGAGGAAGAATGAGAGAGCGAGCAAATTGTTTGCCTCAATCTGCATTCAGACTCCATAATTCTTTCTCTGGATTGCATAGTTTTCTCCATCATGAGTCTTTTGGAGCTGTCTTAGAACCTTGCATGGCTGAAAAGAGCCAAGTCTATGAAAGTTAGTCATCCTTTCTTTTAAACATTTCCCGCTCCTCTTTTTAATATGTCAGTGCCTTTGGGAGAAATAATATTAAATTTTTGGCCCCCTAGTTTCAGTTAGTTTTATTAGATATCTTTCTTACCTAATGCTCTTGGAGAGCCTGAGACTCTCTTAAGAGATAGAAACAAATTAGTGAAATGGAAGGTAAAGAAACTAAAGGCAAACGTGTACCAACTTCACAATTTTGCCATATTCCAAGAATTTAATACCAGAACTTGATTCCTTCCCTACCAAAGAATTGTTTTCCATGTAAAGCTGAAATTCAGCTTGCAAATGTGTAATAGTGGCCATAGAGCAGCAGATGATGAGGGAATCTTTTTTTCTCTAAGAGCTGAGTCCTTTCAATTCATCATAATGCTTAGGTAGAGGGAAGATGGTACTCGTTTATCTGAAGCTATTTAGACTGTCAAGGTCAAGGGTCAACAACCATGAATCAGAGGGTCTGGAATTGAGAAGTGAAGAACTCTAGCCACTGGCTCTCTATCATGGAGTGTTTTATCAGTCTAAAACATTGTACTTCCAGTTAGATGAACAGTTATGTGAAGTGGGGAAAGGACTGGGAAGGAGGACAAAGAAGAACCTGGTGACAATTTAAAGTATAAGCATTAAAGCTCTTATTTTTATGCACAGTAAAGTAATGAATAGTTATGCACACTACTTTTCTCAAGTTTGTAGAACTAGCCAAAGTGAAGTTTTTGGCTGTTTTTTTTTTTAATTTGGTGCTTTCATTCTTCATGACTCATGAATATGCTAAATTGTTATTTGAGACTATGACAGATGAGAATAAGGAAACAACTTTTGTTCAATAATTAGATAATTATCAACGTTAGACAAATCATAAAATAAAGTGATAGGTGCTCACCTGAGCTATTTGCCAACACCATGGAAGATGTCACACATAGAGTTTAAACAAAAGAAAGACTCCTATCAATGGTAAGATACTTCCAATGCACATCTGGCACAAGAAAAAGCCTCAGTGAAACTGATAATGGGAAAGAGATTGGGATGACCCCATAGAAAACACCACCAAAAGACTTTTTAAAATATATGTTACCCAAAAGGAGAACCATGATGTAATGGATTGGAAGTCAGCTGGTTCAAAACCCATATCTTACCACTTACCTATTTCCTTAGGTAGGTCCCTTCATCTATCTTAGGTTCCTCATCTATAAAATGATGGGGTTAGACTAGGTGATTTTCAAGGTCCCTTCAAACTCTAACCACATGATCCCATAAACTATCATGCAGATTGATAAGATGGACACTTTAATAATCTTTAATGATTTCACTCAGATGAAGAGTGAGCTGGGGCAAATTTCTTTTGGGAAATTGTTTAGTTTCTGTTCCTTAACCCCAAAGTAGATTTCTTCAATAGCAAAATACTGGTGATATTCTACATCTTTAAACCAATTGTGTGCCAGGCTCTGTGCTAAGTTCTGGAGATACAAAAATAATCATAAACAGTACCTGCCCCTGAAACAAGGATGTGAATTTATTGACATGTTAACAATAATTCTGGAAAGAGAAAGAGAAAGGTGAGAGAGAGAGAAAGAGAGAGAGAGAGAGAGAGAGAGAGAGAGAGAGAGAGAGAGAGAGAGAAAGAGAGATCTAGTTATTTAAATGTTGTCTCCTCTATTAAAATGTGAGCTCCTTAAAGATGGAGTATGAGGAAGATGGAAGCATACTATTTTCTCTTCTTTTGTGTTTTCTTTCTCATGGTTTTTCCTTTTTGTTCTGATTCTTCTTCCACAACATGACTAATGTGGAAATATGTTTAATATGATTGTACGTGTATAGCCTATATCAAATTATAGGAGGGAAGAGGAAAAAAATTTAGAATGCAAAATCTTATAAAAATGAATGTTGAAAGTTAAAAATAAATAAATAAATTCAATTTTTAATAATCAAAATATTCTCTTACCTGTACAGTGGGTCTGACTTTTCTACCTGGATCCAAATGTCCTTCTGACTTAGGACTACCCTGAGAAGGGAACTAAATTTTCAATTTCCGGATGAGCAATAGCCTGACATTAACTCTGATTGCCTCTCTCCCACAGGGTCCTACACAATTCATTTTTATTCTTACCCACACTCATAATGCCACCCTGTGGTTTGGACTTCACCAGAAGAGAAGCATATTTTGTGCTCTTTTCCCAATAGATCTACATTATCTAACCCCTTCCACTCAGAGAAATCTTCACATGCTTGGGATAGACATTATCCTAACTCACCAGCGGGTTTGAAGCCTGTCTGTTACCCTTGACCTGGTTTTAATAGTTGGAGGAGCAAGATCCTTGTCCTGTGGTTCCCCCATATTATGGCATTAATTCCTTCCTGT
>CM053622.1:284719207-284779320 GCA_028646595.1 Phalanger gymnotis
AAATTTGTTATGCAACCTCAAATGGGCACTCACTTCTGCTAAGCAATCCTATACCTCCCTTATCAATTCATTAGGGTATATGGGGTGTTCAAGGAGGACTAGCAACTCTGGTGAGGGCTTGTTGAACCCTTCTCAGAGCTGCTCATCTAACTTTAGTGTCTGCCTTTTACCCAACTCTCATCTGTTGTTCCAAGAAGCTGCAGCATGCCCACAGGCAAAACCAGATTGAGAATAACAGACAGGCCTCAGACCCACTGGTGAGTTAGGGGGATGTCTACCCCAGCATGCAAAAACTTCCTTAGCAGAATGGATGGATGAGAACAATTTGTTCCAACGGCCATGAAGGTAGCTGAAGCAGGCACAGTGGAGGACTTAGAACCTGGACAACATCAAAGAACCAAGATCAGCCACTGCATCCCATCATTAACATCACCAATCATCCTGACTTTTGTCTTGCCACTGGACTTCAATGACTCCAGAAGAGAAAGTGAGGTTGACAGCTTTGTATAACCTTGTTTCATTTAAATCCAATTCATGTGCCAGTCAAAACCTCACCCTTTGATGTCATTGGTCCTCTTCCAAACAAAGGGTGAACAACAGCAATCAATCCACCATTGTCCTTTCCACAGAGGCTCTTCCAAACCCTTTCATCTCCCCTCAAACTTGGTCCCCCCGTCCCTGCCCACCATCCTTGCTGAGATCCCGCTTCATGTTTTATAGAAAAAAAGTAAGGCCATTACCTATGAGCTCCTTTTCTCTCCTCTTCCCTATCTTTTATCACTCAGATGCCTTCTGACATTATCTCTTCCTTCACCCCTGCTTCATATGATGAAGTTGCCTTACTCCTTACCAAAGCTAACCCTTGTACATAATCAAGTGACCCCATCCCACCTATCTCTTCCAACAGGTGATCCCTTTATTATCCACATTTATCACTTATTTTCAATCTCTCTATGTGTACTGGCTCCTTCCCTAATGTCTACAAACATACCCATGTCTCCCCCACCCTGAAAAAAACCTCAGTTGAACCTTCCATCCTATCATCCTATATCTCTTCTGCCCTTTGTAGCTAAACTTCTTGAAATTTTCTCTCTTCTCACGCTCTTCTTGACATCTGACCATCTGATTTCTGACTTTATCATTCCACTGAAACTGCTTTCTTCAAAGTTACCAATGATTTCTTAGTTGCCAAATCTAATGGCCTTTTTCTCAATGCTCATTCTCCTTGACTTCTCTGCAGTCTTTGACACTATTGATCCCTCTCTCCTTAATATTCTTTTCTTTCTGTTTTTGGGACACCACTCTCTTCTGATTCTCTTCCTACCAATTCCAATTATACCTTCTCAGTGTCCATTGCTAGACCTTTGTGCATATTAAATGCATATCATACATTTAACTATAGGTGTCCCACAGGGTTCTCTCAAGGGCCTTCTTATCTTCTTCTTTAATACTTAACTTGGTGATCTCACAAATTCCCATGGATTTAATTACCATCTCTATGCTGATAATTCTCAAATCTACTCTTTCCTAAAATTTTCTGTTGACCTCTAACTTCATATCTCTAACTGCCTTTCAGACATCTCAAACTAGATTCCAGTAGACATTTTTAAGCTCAATATTTCCAAAGCAGAACTCATTATCTTTCCCCATAAACCCTCCCCACCCCTTCGCTGTCACTTAGAGGCAAACGCTATTCTCTGAGTCCCTCAGGCTAACAATCTAAGAATCATCTTCCAATTCTCATTATCTTTCACACATCCTCATACCCAATATGTTGTCAAGGACTTGATTTCACCTTTGCAACATCTCTCAGATATGCCCTCTTCTGGATGACTCTGATGCAGGCCCTCATCACCTCACGCCTGAACTGTTGCAATAATTTATGGGTAGGTCTGCATGTCTCAAGGCTGTCCCCACTCCAATCCATCCTCCAATTGGCTAATAATGTGATTTTCCTAATGCATATATCCAACCATGTCACCCCTCTCCTCATTAAACTCCATTGGCTCTCTATCACTTCCACAATCAAATACAAAATTCTCTGATGGGTATTCAAAGCCCTTTATAGCCTATTTCCTCCCTACCTTTCCAATTTACCTTACCCCTTGCCATGTATTCTTCCATCCAGTAATGCTGGCCTCCTTGCTGTTCCACAAACAAAACACTACAACTCTCAGCACCAGCATTTTCTCTGGCTCTCCTGGAATGTTCTCCCTCTACATTCTTGCCTACTGACTTCTCTGGCTTCCTTTGAATCCCGATTAAAATCTCATGTTTTACAGGAAGCCTTTCTCAACCCATCTTAATACCAGTGCCTCTCTTCTCTTACTTATTTCCTATTTATCTTATATATACCTTGCTTGCATGTATTTGTTTGTATGTTGTCTCTCCCATTAGATTGTGAGCTCCTTGTGGCAGAGACGGTCTTTTGCCTCTTTCTGTGTCACCAACACTTGGAATAGTTACTAGTACACAGTAGGCACTTAATAAATGTTGATTTATTGAAGGAGAGTCCAAATTATATGATAGTACCACAAATATCAAAAGGACATTGTAAGGATACCAGAGGAGATATAGATTCACCAGAATATAGAGATATTATTCAGCTGGCAGCACCCACTTAGAATCTTTATGAAAAAGGAAAGAGTCCAGTGGAGGAGAGAAGAAGTCTAGAGTGGCAGAACCCTAGACAGAGTGAAACAATTTTCCAGTCCTGGACAACTTAGAAGGTCAGCAAGAAAGGTCTGTTACATCAGGGTGAGAGAGGAACACAGACTACACCACCACTGACTGAGATCCAACAAACCAGGAGCAAACCTTGGAGTGACAGAACCAATGGCAGCAATGGGGATTTCCAGATGTCTCAGCTCACAGACCATAAGGGCATAAAACAATAGATCAGAAGGCAATTTACAGGAGTCCCTTTGCTGGCACTAGGCACTCTGTTGCATTACCTATACTTCGATCTGGTTCACAGTCTTGGGTGAGAAGGAATACTAGCACAACAGAGCTTGGGGCCACAGGGGAGTAGGGACCATCGTCACAGTTCTAGGGTTGAAAAGAGTGTTTGTAGTCACTCACAAACCAGTGTGCAGTACAGGAGAGTAGGAGGCATACCTCTCCCTAAAGCATACCACTTTGGATCATACCACTCCATAATTACCTCTAAAAACAGCTAAACAAAAAAACCTGATGCTTGGGACAATGACCCTCCACTTGGAAAGCAGAGCCCCACTTCAATATAGACTTTTAAGTCAAGAAATGGGCTAGAAAATGAGGACAAAAAAAAAACAGAAAAAAAATTCTGACCACAGAAATTTAATATGGTAGCAGGGAAGACTGAAACACACAATCAGAAGACAACAAAGTCAAAATTCCCACATCCAAAGCCTCAAAGAAAAATCTGAATTGGTCTCAGGCCACAGAAGAGGTCAAAAATGATTTTAAAAATCAAATAAGAGAAGTATAAGAAAAATCATGAAAAGAAATAAAAGTAATGCAAGAAAATCATGAAAAAAGAGTTAATAGTTTGGTAAAGGAGGCACTAAAAAATACGGAAGAAAATAACATCTTCCAAACCTTAATAGGCCAAATAGTAAAAGAGGCACAAAAATCCAATAAAGAGAAGAATTCCTTGAAAAGCAGAATTGGTCAAATGGAAATGGAGATGCAAAAATTCACTGACTCTTTAAATTCACAAATTCTTTAAAAAGCAGAATTGGCCAAATGGAAAAGGAGGTAAAAACTTCACTGAAGAAAATAATTCCTTAAAAGTTGGAATTGGGCAAATTGACAAGTAACCACTTTATGTGACACCAAGAAAAAATAAAACAAAATCAAAAGAATGAAAAAAATAGAATAAAATGTGAAATATCTCATTGGAAAAACAACTGAACTGGAAAATAGATCCAGGAAAGATAAATTAAGAATTACTGGACTACTGGAAAGTCATGTTTTAAAAAAAGAGCCTAGACATCATCTTTCAAGAAATTATCAAAGAAAACTGCCTTGATATTCTAGAACCAGAGGACAATATAGAAATTGAAAGAATCCACCCATCACTTCCTGAGAGAGATCCCAAAATGAAACCTCCCAGGAATATTATAGCCAAATTTCAGACCTCCCAGATCAAGATCCCAGATCAAGGAAAAAAATACTACAAGCAGCTGAAAAGAAACAATTCAAGTATTGTGCAGCCACAGTCAGGACAACACAAGATTTAGCAGCTTCTATATTAAAGGATCAAGGGCTTGGAATATGATATTCTGGAGGGCTGAAGAACCAGGATTACAACCAAGAATCACCTACCCAGCAAAACTGAGTATAATCCTGTAGAGGGGAAAATGGATATTCAATTAAATAGAGGACTTTCAAAAATTCCTGATGAAAAAACCAGAGCTGAATAGAAAATGTTACTTTCAAATACAAGATGCAAAAGAAGCATAAAAGGTAAACAGGAAAGAGAAATCATAAGGGATTTAATAAGGTTGAACTGTTTATATTCCTACATGGGAAAATGATATTTATAACTCCTAAAACTTTCTCATTATTAGGGCAGTTAGGAGCATACACAGACAGAAAGCAGAGGTGTGAATTGAATGTGATATTATGATTATTTAAAAAAAATTAATTTGAGTGATGCAAAAGAAGAATGCAGTGGGATAAAAGGAAAGGGAGAGGTAGAATGGGAAAAGTTACCTCACATAAAAGAAGCCTGAAAGAGATTTTACAGTGGAGGGGGAAATGGGGGAAGTGGGGAGGGGAGCGCATGAAGCTTACTCTCATTAGAATTGGTTCAAAGAGGGAATAATATATACACTTACTTAGGTGTAGAAATTTATCTTACCATATAGCAAAGTAGGAAGGGAAGGAGATAAGAGAAAGGGGAGAGAGAAGAGATAGAAAGGAGGGCATATTAAGGAAGGTAATAGTCAGAAGCAAAACACTTTTGAGAATGGACAGGGTAAAAGGAGAGAGAAAGAGAGTAGGAGAAACCAGGGGAGTAGGATGGAGGGAAATACATAGTTGGTAATCATTACTATTAAAAATTGGTTTTCTACACTGAGTTTCTCTGATAAAGACTTCATTTCTCAAATATATAGAAAACTGAATGAAATTTATAGAAACAAGAGCCATTACCCAATTGATAAATGGTCAAAGGACATAAACAATCAGTTTTCAAAGTAATCAAAGCTATCTATAATCATATGAAAAAAATGCTCTAAACCATTATTGATGAGAGAAATGCAAATTAAAATGACTCTGAGCTACTACCTCACACTTGTTAGATTGGCTAATATGACAGAAAAGGAAAATGACAAATTTTGGAGAGGATGTGGGAAAATTAAAATATTATTGTACTATTGGTGAAGTTGTATACTGATTCAACCACTCTGGAGAGCAATTTGGAACTATGCCCGAAGGGCTATAAAAACCACGCATACCCTTTGACCAAGTGATACCACTACTAGGTCTCTGTATCCCAAAGAGATGAAATAAACAATAAAGGAAAAATAAACACAGGTGTACAAAAATGTTTATTGCAGCTCTTTCAGTGGCAGCAAAGAATTGGACATTGGGGGGATGTCGATCAATTGAGGAATGACTGAACAAGTTGTTGTATATGATTGTGATGGAATACTATTTTGCTTTAAGAAATGATGAATAGAATACTCTCAGAAAAACATGGAAAGACTTACATGAACTGACGCAAAGTGAAATGAGCAGAACAAGAACATTGTACATAGTAACAGCAATATTGTATGACGATCAACTATGAATAACTTAGCTATTCTCAGCAATACAATGATCTAAGACAATTCTGTGGGAATTATGATGAAAGGTGCTGTCCATCTCCAAAGAAAGAACTGGTAGAGCCTCAATGCAGATGAGATATTTTTTCTTTACTTATTTTTTCTTGAAGGTTTTTTTGTCTGTGTTTTCTCTGACAGAATGACTTACATGGAAATGTGTTTTGCGTGACTACACACATATAACCTATAGTAAATTGCTTGCCTTCTCAATGACGGGGGAGAGGAGGAGAGGGAGAGAATATGGAAGTTAAAATTTGAAAAAGGCTTACATTGTTTTTACATGTAATTGGGAAAAAAAAATAAAAGCTTAAAGAAAGAAAAAAAAGGAGTCCAAAGTAAGGGGCAGTGCTAAGTCAGAAGAACTTAGACTTTGGTGGAAAAGTAAGGGCTCACTGTAGAGAGAAGAAAACTATAATAAATGTTTATAGACTGTTATGGGTTCTTTTATGTTTTCTGCATCTATTCATGTGTTTATGTGAGACTTTTGTATGTCCTTTTTTTTGTGGAGTGAAATAAAATCTACCTTAAATCTACTAGATGCATTTCTTACTTGAATGTTTTCTACAGGAGCTGTGTAGCCTATTATGTGTGTGTGTGTGTATGTATGTGTATATATATAGATATAGATATAGATATGTATATATATGGAAACATAGCCAGCCATACACAAGCTGTATTACAATTTACTCTAGAAAATCTCTTGATTGGAGTCATAACAAACATGAGATACTGATCTTTGAAGACTGCCTTGAAGATGGACCCCTGCTGATGTGAAGACAGAGCTAACATGGGATACATAATGTTAAAGATTTTTTTTCTTCTCATTTCAATATATTGTTCCTGTAAAGTAATGCCATAAGGAAGAGGAAAGAAAGGAGTGTTATGTTGTTAGCCTTCTTCAAAATGGACAGGGACAGAAAAGGTAAATGTCAATGTTAATTCCTTTTCCCCTGTATTTGGTTGTGATGCTCTCTTCTCCTGACCATCCCCTTTTGAAGATGGCCAGCAACAGAACATTCCTTTCTTTTATTTTTCATGATTTTTTTTTTAGGAATCATATACTGAAAGAAGAAGAAAAAAAATCTTGGAAATTATGTAATCCATGGCTCAAAGCCTTCAAAGCTTTGGTCGTCATGGGCAGTGTTCCATCTTGGGGACAGAAAAATATTCACATGTGCTTTGTGTCTAGATTCCACACATATGGGTAACGAGATCCCCAGATTTTGTATAAGCTTTCAAGCTAACACTCATTTTAAAAGGCAGACTCAATTTCCTCTGTTCACCTGAAAATTCCAACTTGATTTTCTCCCTCAATCACTCCATTTTCCCTAGATGACATTAGGTTTTACAAAAAGACAGGTCCTTTTTGCATCTGCCCAGTGTGCTAACCCTGGCAGAAAGAAACAGATTGAGATAAGAGAATACAAAAGCTCACTGATGAGTTTAATTCTTCATACCCCAATTTAGACCTAATCATTAGTCTGTGACATTGCTACAAAGGAAAATGATTTCCAGCTTGTATGCATAAGAATAACTTTTGCAAGCTGCTAGATTTTTGTCTTCTAATAAAAAAAATCCAAAAAATAGTCTAAATTATTATTTCCCATGAACACTTCAATGAAACACAGGGCACCTACTTCAGCTCAATGACTTGTCCTCAGCTATGGACCTTTCATTCTGAAGGATGTCCTGTGGAGAAGAATAAAGTCGGAGCCGGAAGCAATGGAGAGCTGTCTATCTCAGCACCAACTCAGTCATAGACTGTATCTGTAAAACCTTTCTGATAGTGTTTATGGAAATAACTGAGCACAATCTGGCTTTAATCCAAATTTGGACAAATTTCCCATTTTGCTCACATTACAGATCTACAAAAGGAGAAATTGCTTCTTGGTGAAAAATAGAAAAACTTAATAACCCAGTTCACTGGAGCAAAAAACCAATGGATTTGGAAGAAGAAGACTTAGGTTTAAACTCCACCTATGTCATTACTACCTTTGTGACTCTGGGCAAGATACTTAGTCTTTCTAGGTCTTAGTTTCCTCATTTGTAAAATGACAGTGTTGGATTAAATGATCTCAGGTTCCTTACATCTCTAAATCTATGATCCTATGAATCCAGGGAACAACCTCAAAGGGAATTATTTCCTCAGCCTTCTTTCTATCTTGGAGTGTTCCTGCACTCCCTCAACATCATTCTTGCCTCCTTTCCTTTTACTGTGTGAGAGGGAGGATGGTGTGGTGGGTATGGAGCTTACCTTGAAGCCAAGAAGATCTGTCCTCTGACACATATTGGCTGTGTGATCCTGGGCAAGTCATTTAATTTCTCGGTCCTGTAGGAAACTCTCTAAGACTATAAATTACAGAGACTATGATGACCTGTATTGGCCAAAAGAGTTTTCTCACCTCCCGTTCCTTCTAACGAAGAAGTTACAGATCGAGTCCCTATCCCTATTTAATGGAGCATAAGCTATCCCATGGAATACACATAAGAAATGACCTGTACCTCAATCCCTTTTGGTAGGCCACATATGCCCTGACCCCTTGCTAAAAAGGACATACATGATTAATGATGTGTGGTTGGTCCCTTGGTCCCTGAGGTGGGATGACTTTGCCAGAGGCCACCCTGAAAGACCAGATGCCATCTCTCCTAGTTTCTTATAAACCACGCAGTAGGCAGTTCTTCCCGGCTTAGTCACAAAGTCTTTTTTGCACAGCTCCTTCTCACCCTTTCATCCCTGCCCAGCAGCATCTGGAGAACCTTACCATCTGAAGGGAATTCTTCTTCCATTTGGACTCTGTTGAACTTTCTATATTATGGTGACAAATGCCTCTTGAGGGCATATACTTTCTTGTTTGTGCCTTAGTTTAATCAGTGAGTCAAAGAACAAAGTTATCTCTGATGTCACATCTTTCAGAGAATTCTTAATTATAAGTATACACATGAGAGATCTGTCTTGTTGGAAAAGAGCCTTTGAGGTAGTGGGCATTGTTTCTCTACTGAATCAAAAGAAAATTTATCATCAGCTATAAGACAATAAGTCAACAAAAAAGTACATCTCAATCTCATATCTAAACCTTTAATAAACTATGTGACTGTAAAGATGTCATCTATAGTATATAACTTGTAAAAGCTTTATTATCCTTCCCCCATCCCTTCATCAAAGATGTCCTCAATGCTTTTGTAGATTCTCTTCATCTTTTTTTTAGTAAATTGGAAAAGTAGGTATTTAGTTCCCTAATAATATTCTTTTGTTCACCTTTTTTGACAATGATATCATCAACTTCTTCCATGCCTTTGATAGCCTCTCCTTTTTTAAATACCTTGAGAAGTGATCCCTGAATGCCCTTAAAAATTGTGTTAACTCCAGCACAAATGTCTTTTTATATACTTGGACTAACACTGTTGTTCTTCCCTTCATTGCTTTCTTTAGTGCCATTTCTACTTCTTCATGTAGCACATTGTGGACTGGGCTGTTAAAGTCCAAATGTCAGGATGTCATTGTTTTTGGATAGAGAAAAATGTTATGAAAATTTTTACAGACCTTTCCCATGTTTTCGTTCTGTTCGTCATCTTTCTTCCAGTTTCATAATAGACAGGAAAAATCAGCTAAGATTCACTTTCTGAAACTTGAGATGAACGTGACTGACAATGTATACTTAAATTTTAAACCAGAGCAGCTTTTTTGAAGTCCTTAGTGTAATCACCTATGGATCAATACATTTTAAATTCTTAACACAATCTAACAGCTTTGCTCTGCAAAGTTCTTTTTGATGACATTTTCTTCATATTACCAGAATCAGAAAGGCAAATCACCTGAACTTTGGGGGCAAAAAGGCAGCAGAAGCTGCCAATATCCCTCTAGCCTCCCTCCTGCTCTATGATTGCCTCTAGGCTGGTGTCCATTATACCTACAGTTGGCAAGATTTTTGTCTGGAAAGAAAATCAAGGGAAAGGAGATGGAGAAAACACACAAATACCCAGTGGGACCTTTGCAAAACTGTGGCACTAGACTTTTGCTGTTATTTGACAACTTTCCCTGTGGGTCTCTATCCTCTCCTGAGTTCTATATATGTATGTATCTACTGTGAGAGAATTTTGAGTGCCAAGTTATTCTACAAGCTGTTTGAGGTCTTGAGCACAGCAAAAACATGAAGAATTTAGATAATGATCCACAATGCCAAACATGTAATAAATGATTTAATGCTCTATCTATTCATGATACAAGGTTGATGATGTCATGAGAGTGTCATGGACAAAAGGGTTGTAGACTCTCCCTAGTTCACATCAGAGATGCCAGGACCCAAAGTTCTTGAGAATGAATACTTATTTCTAAAACTCTGGAAGAAAAATTACTTCACTTGTAGCTACTTCAGGAAAATCCAGTATTAGATGAACTATTGAGTTCATATTCTTTAAAAAAAGTTTTCATGCCTAAAAATAGGTATATATGTATAAAAACAGAGTAGACAGTTAAGGACTTGAATTCAAAACAAGCTTAAGAATATTAGGTCAGTTGCATATAGAATATTACAAAATACTAAGGATAATTTTTAGAAAAGATAGCAGGAAATACTCAGAGAGTTTTCTGTCATTAAATAAGAAACTCTAGGTAACTTGAAGTTTCTGACTGGATAGAGCTCATCATTATTAGGACATAGTGGTCTCAGTCACTGTCATCACCACTGTTCTGCAAAGAACCTAAAATCCTTCCCCATATGGTTTCTACTTGCTGAGCAGTGCTAGATCTAAGCCAGATAGGTCTGAGGAAAAATTATAAAGTGAGCAAAGCATATTCTCTCCTCCCAGCGCTTCCCTGTTAGACTCCAATACATTTTAGTGAGAATCCTGTCAATAACTGTGTTACTGCTTGTGGCAAATATTTGCATTATAAACCTTTATTCTAATCATAAAAGGATTTATCCATTTGTAAAAGGGCATTGCCATAATCCTAAGACAAGACAAGAAGATAAAATGTCTTTGGTAATTCAAGTGTATTTGGTGTGAGGAGGTAAAACCCATTGTTTCTATTTGTCATCTAATATTTCCCCTGCCCCGCCCCACCCCCATTCAAAGGATGAAGGAGGGGCTAGCCCAGTGTAAAGACTGATGACTGCCCTGGTATGTGATAATAAAAGGTCAGTGTAATCAGAACAAGCTGAGGATAGAGGCATTGGGAAAGAAAATGGCACTCAGTAGAAAAGGGCCCTCAATTCTCATTGTCTGGGAGTCTTATTCTAAAGGTTGAGAGGATGTTGGACTTTTGCTCAGGCAGAGGAGGGAGCAGAAGGGGAAAGAGATTATGGTCAAAGTAAGAGAAGAGGAGCTGCATGGAAAAAGAGGAGGATATTGGGAGATGGAGGACTAACCTGATCCAATTATCTTGGGAAGAAATGGAGCAGCACTCTGTCTTCCTTCCCAATTCTAGCCTTAGACATAGCCTCAGGGTCCAGAATTTCTATTACCTGCGCCCAAAATACCCTGCACAACTGTAGGAATAATCAGGTGGTAGCAAAGAGGCCAACGTTGAGCCATAGGAGAAAGCAGAAACACTAATTGTAAAGATATTTTTATTGAATGTTTTTTTTTTAATGAACAAGGCCCCAGTTAATCCATGCATCTAGGCTGCTTGCAGTCTAGTAGGGGAGATTAGTGTACATAAGTAACAAGGCCACATGTAAAAAATACCATCTGGGTTGTACACACATGACATTAGAGATATTTTTAAAAGAGTCTATCGTTTCCAACTGAGACGAACAGGAGGGGTTTACTTTTTTATTTACTCCTCACAAAAGTCCAACATTGGAAAGGACCTCAGCCAAGTAGCCCATACCGAGCCTCCATAATATCTGCTTCTATAACAAATCCAACAAATAGCCAACCAGTCTCTACTTAAAGACCTCTTAGTGGGAAGAAATCCACTACCTTCTGATGCAATTCATTTGACTTTTAGAGTGTTCTAATTATTAGTAAGTGTTTCCTCACATTCAGCTTTAAATCTGACTTTCTACAATTTCTACTCTTTTTGTTTGGAACTCTGAGGCCAAGCAGAAAAAGCTTAGTTCTCCTTTGACATGATGGTCATTCAGTTTTAAAGGCAGCTCTTATGACCTCTCCACTCTACATCCCTCAAGTCTTCTCTTCTAAATGATCATCCTATGGTATAGTCTGCATTCCTCTCACCTTCCCAGTAGCCCTCCCTCTGACACTCACCAACTTTTAGTGTCCTTTATAAAATGAAACACTCTGAAGTGGATATAATTGCCCATATGTGGCTCTGACCAAGGTAGAATACAATGGAACTATCACCTCCCTTGTTACGAGCAAATTTTTTTTTTTATAAATGCAGCCAAAGATCTCACGGACTTTTTTAATTGTCATGTTACACTGTTGCGTCATACTGAACTTACTTATTATACTTACTTACTTATTAAAACTCACAGAGTTAGGTGGCATAGTGGATAAAGTTCTGAGCCTGGAGTTAAGAAGACCTGAATTCAAACCTGACCTCACACATTATCTAGCTATGTGACCCTGGGCATGTCATTTTACCTCAGTTTCCTTACCTCTAATATGGGGATAATAATAGCATCTATCTTCCAGGGTTGTTATGAAGGTCAAATGAAATAATACTTGCAAAGCAGTTAGCATAGTGCATGGCACACAGTAGGCACATAATAAATGCTTCTTCACTTCTCTCTGTTCCACTCCTAAGAATTGTAGTCTAGTCAATGCTTCACCCATCTTAAACTCGTGCAGTTGATCTTTTAAAACCAAATGTAGTACTTTACGTTCTGTCCCTGAGAACAAGCCAACTCTGTTTTCTGAGTACCAGCCTGGCTAATCATGAAGATATATGTCACCAATAGGGTAACCAAATGGTGATGGGGGTGGGGGGGTCATGAAACAGGGAAAAATTAAAAATGGCCCACACAGCCTCTTCTGCTTCTGAAATAGCAATGACAGAGTAGTAGAAAGGAAGGTAGAGCACACTAAGAATCACACAGATATTAGACCAACAAATTTTAATTTGACTTTTGGTACTCATGACCAATGAATAGACCTACTGCTGGAGGGAACTAAATCATATTAATCTTCACATTCTTGTTATAAACAAAACCAAAGGAAGAAGAAAGTTGAAACTAAATGGAAGGATGGTTCAGAAGTACTTCTTGGGGAGTCAAAGAAAGAGTTGGAGGAGTGAGTCTTATTGTATACCCAAAAGACATGAGAAAATATTATTTCCCAAAACATTTGATCATCACGTATTACAATACTAATAACATGTATTTACAAAAAGACAACCGTGATAGTTACATACCTAAATTACATACCTAAAACAGTTCATTCTTCGGTAGGGAAATTCTTTGAAGAACTTAAAAAGATCCTCCAAATCAAAGCAACATACTCTTTGATTCTTGAAGACTTCAATGCAAAGGTGAAGATGGAGAGGAATATATGGGAAAGTATAGTTCCAGAGAAAGAAATGAAAGAGGCCAGAGATTTGTAGACCACAGGGAAGCCTCTATGTCATAAATGCTTTTTCAAAAAATAGTAACTGGTAGAAGCTGAATATGATGAGCACCAAACACCCCAAATAATAAAACTGTTTTTAACACATAGGAACAAACATTATCAATGCAGGAGTATCTCTTTGCCATCTGTGCACAGATAAGATCAAAATCTATAATAAACAAGAAAACGGATAGCAAAGAGAAAAACAAGTCATACAAGAAAATTTAACCCTGAATTATATAAACAAGCTATTGAAAACACAAATGAGAAATGGGCAACAGAAATGACATTGACCCCAATTATAACAATTTCATCCAGCAGTTAACCAATGTAAATTAATTGCTACAAGGAGATCTAAAAAGCCCAGAAAGTGCCTTACTCAAGAAGCATTTTACTTACATGACAAAGGAAGAGAGATGGCTGCCAAAGGTAATATAATTTAAACTTATCTATAAAATCTTACAAAGAAGGATGATGGACAATCACAAGCAGTATCATCTGATAAAGCAAAAAGAAATGGTAGAGGGTAAACCTATTCTAATAAAGGCATTCAAGATATGCAATTAAGCAAAATCATCCCAAGGATATTCTGGGATGAAAATGGAAAGACTACCAACAGAAGAAAAATAGAAATAGAAACAGTTTTCCAATATTTAAAAACAAACTGTTTTTGTTATACCAAGAATAGTGGAACCACAATTCTTGAAGCATAACATCACAGGTCCTACAGTGCTTACAGAGGAAGTGGACTTCCACTAAACACAAGAAAGATGGGGAAAGTGGCCAAAATGCATCAAGTACTTAAAAAGCAAATCTGTGCTAGAAGCAACATGAGGGCATTAAAGGACAGATTTACAAGGAGGGAAAGATAAAAAAAGAGGACTAAAAAAACATAAGCAGCTATTGACTTATATGCTAACTCTCCATCTACAGAAAATTGTTATGAGTGTCATCTCTACATGTATTAAGGGAATCCTTAAAAAAAGGATTTATTAGTAAACAATCGGGCTTTCACAAACCACATTCAATGAGGACCCAAATCCTTGCCATCTCACAATTGACCGAAAGATATAGATATTATAAGATATAATTGTACTTATTGTTTATCGATTAAAAAACACATTTGAGTTGAGAGAAGAAAACGCTACCTTATAGGCCCTTTTACCATAAGATATCTCACATCCATGTATCAAGATCATTCAAGATTCCTTGGAAGATGTTACAACAAAAACGTTTTCTTCAATGATTTTAATGGCAAGCAAAGTGGAACTTTTTTCCTTTTGGAGTGCTTCTCAGCACTAAGGCAAGCAAGTGCCTTTGACTGAGTCTTGCCTTTGTTTGAATCAAGAGTCTTTGATGGCCTGCTTAAGTCACAAGAAAGCCTAAGTCACGTGAGTTTGAATCACATGGTGGTGATGCCCTCTGACCCTGAAGAAGTGTATATATACTCTGAGGTTAGCATTTTGCTTTGGGGCTCACTCATTGGAAGAGTGTTCATGTTGGAGATTCTGGGTAGCCCCCTGGCTTTGAAAACTCAGATGTGGGTGCTCTGGTGACTATGTATATATTGCTATGGACAGACAGTTAGAAGCCCTGTCCATTGATTTGTGTTATTTGCTCTGTTTATATAAATTCTGCTTGTAATCTCTGTTTGTGTTTTCTCTGAAGTTCAGGGTGCTGACTTTTTCCCCTGAACTAAGTGAATGATATATGTATGTTTAATTAAAGAGAGATTGTAAACTCCTTAAAGTTGTTCTCCTTAGAAAAGCACATCAAAGAATCTATGCTAGCAGCCCTCCTGTGTGCTGGTGTTATTGGCCTTATACCTCCACTATAGCTGCTAGTAACACTGTTGTTATAGTGATCCAATGATAAACATCAGCTGAAGCATGAAAGAGAGTAATGTATGCCACTGTGATGAAGTCCAAGTTGAAAAGCAATTATCTATGGAGAGTGAGGTACTCCAGGTGCTTCTGTTTGTGTATAATATTATATTGATTGAATTGAGCCCTAAGGCATTGCTGGACCTCCTAAAAGAGAATAATAATCACTCATAGGAGTTTGGTCTATCCATCCACATAGAAAAGACCAAATGGATGAAGAATGTCTATTTGTCAATACTTCGACATGCATCTGAATAGATCTTATCCAACACATGTATGTATATCTCAGATAGACAACATAAATGGAAAATGACCTGGGCCTGGACTTGAAATGGAGGAGAACAACATACTAGAACAGTTTCAGGAAACCACAAAACCACTTTGAGATTCCCTAAACTTCCAGTAAAGGCAAGAGCCCATCTTTTCATTATAAATCTTTAGCAATGTTGCTGTATGGCATTGAAACTAAGAATATCACCACCTAGGAATTGAGAACTAATCCAACCATTGTGGAGAGCAATTTGGAATTATGCCCAAAGGGCTATAAAACTGTGTATACCCTTTGACCTAGCAATACCACTCCTAAGTTTGTATCTCAAAGAGATCATAAAAATGGAGAAAGGACTTATATGTACAAACATATTTATAGCAGCTCTTTTTGTGGTGGCCAAGAATTGGAAACTGAAGGGATGCCCATCAATTAGGGAATGCCTAAACAAGTTGTGGTATATGAATGTAATGGAATACTATTGTTCCATAAGAAAGCAGGCAGATTTCAGAAAAACCTGGAAACATTTGCATGAACTTACATCAAAGACTTACTGATTCTGAGTGAAGTGAGCAGAACCAAGAGAACACTGTATACAGTAACAGTAACATTGTGTGATGACCAACTTTGATAGACTTAGCTCTTCTCAGAAATACAAGGATCTAAGACAATTCCAAAGAACTTAGGATGGGAAATGCTACCTACATCCAGAGAAAGAACTGTGGAGTCTGAATGCAGATTGAAGCATACTATTTTATCTTTTTTGTTTGTTTCTTCCTCCTTGTGGTTTTTCCCTTTCGTCTTAATTCTGCTTTGCAACATGACTAATGTGGAAATATGTTTAATATGATTGTACATGTATAGCCTATATCAAATTGCATGCCATCTTTGGGAGGGGAGAGGGGAAGGAGGGGGAGAAAATTTAGAACTGAAAATCTTGTAGAAGTGAACGTTGAAAACTAAAAATAAATATATATTGTATATATTTAAAAAAATACCACCACCTAAAGATGAACATCAAACAATAGCGATAGCAAGATGTATAAAAGGTGTGACAAGCAGAAGCATATGATAAAAATATTTTCTATTATTATTACTACTACTAGCATTTATATAACACATTATGATTTACAAAGTGCTTTACAAATATTACCTCGTTTGAAACAACAGTCCTGAGAGGTAGGTGCTAATGTTATGGTTCCCTATATTACAGATGAGGAAACTGAGGCAAACAGAGGTTAAGTGACTTGCTCAGGGTCACTATTATACGTCTGCAGCAAAATTTGAACTTAGAACTTCCTGACTCTAGGCCTAGTGCTCCATCCACCCTTCCATAACCAATGAAGAACTTCAAACAATACAAACAATAAAGGAAGAAAACAAAAGATGTAATCAAAGGAAAGAAATAAGCAAAGGAAAGAAATGTGCCAGATATTGTGCTAAGTAATTTACAAATATATTTCATTTGATTTTCACAAAACCCTGGGAGGCAGGTGCTAATATGTATATACATACATATACATATATATATACACAAGACACTGAACTCTTCAAGGTGGACAATAAAGGAATGACAGAGAAAGAATTTCCGTTTCCATGCTTTGGCCTATCTCTGAAACTGCAGGAAACACTATACAATTCTACTTGCATCAGTAGGGCAAATGAAGTCATATGCAGCTGAACTAAAGGAAGGCAATGTTGAGAAGTTATAGAAAGGGAGCAAGTTTCCTCTCAGCATAAAAGCAAGGTGCCGAGAATTGTAACCCTGGTGTCCAGGTTACATAGGCTCAATGAGTGATTGGTGTGTCTTCTGCCCTTGCCTAGTAGGAGTTGAGAAAATTGCTTATATACCTGAACTGTTTATTTTATCTTCGAATTGACATCCAGTACAAATGAGATTCTGCCCCCTAAGGAGAAATGAAGAAATCTGAGAAGGTTGTCATTGCTGAAATCTGTTTCCAGCTTATATTTGTATTTGTTTTATCACCAAAATTGTTTTTAATTTTTTTCTCTTCTTCTCCTTTGTCAGTTTAAAGCTTCTTTGATTAGATTTTCAAGTTTCAAGGTAAATATATTTTATTGGTCCTCCCTGCATTCTATTCCTACCCAAAAAAACCATCATTCTTATATTTTAAATGTAATCCAGAGAGGCATCCTGACACCATCTGTAGGTTTGGAAGTCTTCAATTTGTAGAAATAATAAAAAACACAGCTTGTTTTCCTAAGATTTTTTTTAAATTTATTTTTGCTTTGTTTTGCTTACCCAGGATATCATAACATGTAGCAGTTCTTTCTGGGTTCTATTTGATGGTATCATTTGTCTGTAAATCATACGAATCACCAAAAATGGATAGTGATCATTAGTTTTGATAAGTGTTATGATACTTCTCTGTCATCACAAATATCTTCCTTCATAAGAGATGACGATGTTGGTACCCTTTGGTGAGGAGTTGGCAACCATAACAACTTGCTGCTTTTACTTCTGACCAGTACACGATGATTTTTTTTCCTAGTGGCAGCTGTAGGTTGTTATTATCATTCCTTGGATTATGAAGCACTGCTTCTTTCTCAAAGGGTCCATCTCTACTCTCTCTGAAAAGAGCCTCATACTTACTACATAGTTCCGAAGGTAAATTGGCCTTTCTTTCCTTCATTCTCTGTGTCATATTCTTCTATCCTCCAACCTTCTGACACAGGTATAGATTGTCCTCCACCTCTCCTGGTTCTTTTTCCTCCTCACTTTCCCTTTGAAGCATTTATTCAGTTGTTCCAAGGAGCCCTTCATTCTAGCAGTACTTTTGCCTTCTCTAATAGAAATCAACTTGCCTTTTGTGCACATGCAATGTAACTGGCAGAAATTGACCTCTTGCTCATCATGGGAAATTTCCCCTCGTCCTTCATGCTTGCTGGAACTGAGAACTTCTGTTCTCTATTGGTCTTGCTGCTAACTCTCTCAGCGAACTGCCACAGCAAACTTCCTGTTTAGCACAGCTGTTTGTTGTATCATGAGTTCTGAGGTTAGTGGCTCCAAAGTGAAATCTTTTTTCTAGAGTTAGTTTTCCTGCCTTTTTTTCTGGAGCTTGTCATTGCTTTTGTTTGTAATGCTATAATGCTACTTGATCATTTGCTCAGATGCATTCCATTTACAGTTAGCAGCTTCTATCATATCTTATTGCTAGCAAATTGTAGCTGCCCACAGCTGCCCCGCAAGACAGTCTTACTATAAATTCAGTTTTCCATACCTTCTTTCTTTTTTTCCCTCTTCTCCTCTCGCTGCTGATAAGTAGTCAAACACTGTCTACTCACATCTAGTTCTTCAAGTTCCTTGTCTCTTATCCCTGTAAATTCCATGTCACCTGTCTAAATTCCTTAGTCTAGCATACAAGTTCTGCAATGTGACCTCTTCATATCCTGCCATCTCTATCTTCAAGCTCCACTTCAGTCACGCTGGCATATTTAAGACAGGACAAAATATATGTGCACCTAGGCCAAGTTTAAAAAATTTTTCCCTTACATAGTGCACCAACAGAGACTTTGAACTTTTCCTGTTAACACGTGTGTCAAAACAAATACCATTGGCCAAAGAGAATAGAATATTCTGGCATATATGCCATTGTGCACCAAATCACTGGTAATTAGAAAAATACATATTAAAAAAGTCTAAGGTACTACCCTATACTCAAAATGTTATCAAACTGCACCATAACCTTTGACCTAGCAAAACCACTACTAGGCTTACAACCCAAAGAAATCACCTGCAAAAATATTTGTAGCAGTTCTTTTTGTGGTAACAAAGAAATGGACACTAAGGGGGTGCCCATCAATTGGGGAATGGCTTAACAGTTATGGGATATGGACGTGATGGAATATTATTGTGCTGTAAGAGGTGATGAAAGAGATGATTTGAGAGAAACCTGGAAGACTTTCACGAAGAAGTGACTAGAACCAGGAGAACAACTTATACAACAATAACACTGTATAGACAAAGAACTTTGAAAAACTTAAGAACTCTTATCAACACAATGACCAAAAACACCTCCAGAGGACTCATGACAAAATATGCTACCCACCCCATGACAGCGAGGCGATAGACTCAAGGTGCAGAATGAGACATATTTTTTTGGACATGGCCAAAACAGATATTTGTTTTGTTCAACTATGCATATTTGTTACAATATCCATTCTTTTCTCTTCTTTTTTTCCTCCAGAGGATAGGGGGAGAGAGAAGAGGGAGTGAAAGAAATTTGATTCTTGTTTATTGGAAAATAAAATTTACTAAAAATGTGTTTTTAAAAAGTAAAATTTTAAGTCCCCTTCACACACCGCACACTGGGTAGCTGCCAATCTTACCCACCTGTTGCTCCAACTTTGAATTGATTCACTGTCATATACATATGCCTTGCATTTTCCTACCTCAACTTTGTAGCTTATTCCATCGTTCCTTTCTAGAATGCTCTAGATCCATTACCCTGCCTGTCAGAATCTTAGCTGGCCTTCAAAGGCTCACTCTAGTCCTAGTACCTCCCTGAATCTTTCCCTTCCCAATACTATTCCCTTCCCAATAACCTAAAGTGATCTCTCCCTCCCAGTATTTATTGTCTGTATCACATGCATATAGTACTTATTATTAGTGGATAGTTTTTATTTTTGTTGGTTAATTGGGGGAGGCAGAGGCTTCAGGTGGTATATATAGCCAGGTGGGACTGTGGAATGAGCACTGGGCTTAGAGTCAAGAAGACCTAAGTTCAACTCTAGCTTCAGACACTTACTAGCTATGTGACCCTGAGCAAGTAACTTAATCTACTACTAAAGACAGACAGTCTCAGTTTCCTCAACTCTAAAATTGGGATAATATTAGCATCTACCTCTCAGGGTTGTGGTGAGGATCAAATGGGATCAAATTTATGAAGCATTTAACCCAGTGCCCGACACATAGTAGGCTCTTAATGAATGCTTGTTACCTTCCTTCCTCCTTTCTCTCCACTTAGTCTGTGAACTTCTTGAGTGTATATCTATTTATATTCCCTATGGTGCCCAATGGTGCTTGGCAAATAGTAAATAATAAATATTTGTTCATTTGATTTGATAAGCAACTACAAGTCCAGGCCAGTAATTAAACTGCCCTTTTCACAAGGGTGAAATTTTATTCAGAGGTTTGGGGCGGGGGGCGGGGAAGGGAGAGATTAGTTCTTTGGCATAGGACTATGACTCCCATGGCCATTCTGCAAGGCAAGAGACCAAAATGCCTCTTTACTTGACTCTCCTTATAGCTGTAACATGAAGGTCCTCAGCTTTCTTATTCATTTCAAAAAGGTAAAGGTTAAGTCAGAATGAAAAGGTTAAGTTGGAAAGATTAAAAATGTTTGTGACATTCTCTGGGTCAGATGTGTTATACTTCATACCTGTCAAGCAGGGCTTAACTGAAAATTGTTTTCAGATAAAAATGTAATCGTAAGAGAATAAAGTAATCAGACTACATTGTGTGCCCTAGATGAAGGGCTTGACAGGTTTCAAGTTAGAAACTCTCATCACAGGGTATTTTTCCCACACACACAGAGTTGCCATCCTATATAAAGCTCCACTGTATCAAAATTGCATTGGAAACATGCCATACAAAGGCCAGTAGAAGGAAACAGGGATATTTCACCTAGAAATGTGAAGACTTCGGGGGCATATGGTAACTGTCACATGAAAGGAGGTTTCATATTGTTCAGTTTGGCCCCAGAAGGCAGAACTATGAGATATTAGTGGTAAATGAATAAAGGAAAATCGAGGCTTAATGCAAAGGAAAAAAAAATCCCTTGAAAATCTGAGCTACTTAAAATTCAAATGTGCTGTTTTGGAAAATAATTCCCAGTCACCTGAAATATTCAGTCAGAGGCTGAAAAATCATCTGTCAGGAATGTTTTGGAAGGCCATCACTGCTCAGGTATTAATTAGACTAGAAGGCTACTAAGATCTTTTCAAATCTGACCTTTTGCCCAGAGAGTCACAGAGACAGCCAAAGAAAACTGGTCAAATACCAAAGGTGTAACTGCTGTGTGTTTATTAGCCTATTAGAGTAAAGCAATATTGGGAGACTGAGAAGCTTCTGGCTACCAACATTCAACATTATTCCACCTTTTATGTCCTACACTGTTTAAAGAGTTATACCACAACCACACAACTAAGACATGCTGAAGCTCAAAAGGAGCAAGAGACTAGAGCATGGGTGGGGAACCTGAGGCCTCAAGGCCACATGCGGCCTTCTAGGTCCTCAAGTGTGAATTTGGATTCGGTCAAAGGGCCGCACTTGAGGACCTAGAGGGCCATATGTGGTCCCACCCCTGGACTAGAGGGATGAAAATAATGGCAATAGGAAGACAGAAGCAAAGGCCAAACTGAGGGCAACACACACGTGGCCTTCTAGGTCCTCAAGTGTGAATTTGGATTCGGTCAAACGGCCACATTTGAGGACCTAGAGGGCCATGTGTGGTCCCACTCCTGGACTAGAGGGAGTAACTAGGGATGAAAACAATGGCAACAGGAAGACAGAAGCAAAGGCCAAACTGAGGGCAGCACACGTGAGGAGGTAGACCTTACCTCGAGTGAAGAACCTGAAGCTAAGGAAGTGACAGAGACCCAAAGAGTTTCAATGACCATTGCAAGAGGATGCTCAAATTCTGGAAAGCCTTGCTTTTGGCCATATGTATATAGCAAAGGCAGGAATTTGAAACAAAAGAAATTGAGGAGATGATTAGTGCTTCAAAGAACATCCAACTAGAGGAGTTCCCTTTTGACTTTCTCTTTTCTATTCATTTGCATAAAAGACCATAAAACAATATTGGGGTGAATGGGGGTAGGGCAGGGTTGGGGTATCAAACCTAGACAGCCCTTGGCAGTTTGCAAAAATTGAAGACTTTAAAATGTTTTTCAAAAGTTATATTTTGGCAATTAGACATTAAACAGGAATTTTTTTAAAAAAATATAAGTCAAAAGTCACTGTCAACCTCCATCTGCTTCAGTTTATTCATCTGTAAAATGGGCATAATAATAGCACCTGATTCCTGGGGTTGCTTTGCAATCATTAAAGCACTATATAAATGCTAAATAATTAATAATAATAATAGAAGATAGGCACATGGTAGATATAAGCAAGGAGCAATACATATATCCAAAACCAACCAGAATAAAATATATAAACGAAATGCATAATGGAGGGAGGGAAAGAGAGAAAAATTGGTCATGTGACAAGAAAGAGGGATGATCGGATGGACAGCTCCTGTGGTCAACTGACATTTTTGAGGTTGTAAAGTGGAAGTCAGAATGGCCCTCAGCATGCTAGGTCTGCAACCCACTCCTCAACAAATAAGCTTACAGGAATATGTGGAAAATAGTCTGAAAGTGTGACTTGACTAGAACAGGTATGAATGAGCCATGACATCCATCACCAAAGAGAACATTTACACTAATGTGATTATAGATCCATTTGAGAATTTGAACAAGGAGACACTAATGGGGGCTCTTTTGTTTGTTTGTTTCTATTTTTAACAAGAGCAACATCCTAAAACCTGTATGTTGGGAAAATTAACTTTGCAGCTATGTGAAAAATGGATTGGAGAGCAATGAAGTTGGAGAAAGGGAAATCATTTACGAAGGTATTACAATGGTTCAGATGAGTTGAGACTTTAGGGAAGTGGCCATGGGCATAAAGAGAAAGGAATAGATTTAAGAAATATCATGAAAGTAGAATGAAACAGATTTGGCAAACTGAATATAAAGTGTGAAAGGGAATGGAAGTCAGAGTTGACTGAAGTTTTATGTTGAGTTAAAAGGGAAGATGGTTAGTTCATCAACAGAAAAAGAGGTTGCAAAAACTGGAAGGTTCGCATAGATGTTAACTTGAACTTTGGACAAGTTGCTTTGGAAGTGCTGATGGAGCATCCATCCATCTATAGACTTCCAACAAGCAGTTTGAAATTTGACTCTGGCACTTAGTGGTAATACTAGGGTAGGTTATATAGACTTGGGAGTAATTTATGGTGATGATTAGATGAGGGATATATGAGAGATAATCAAAGGCCAAAGACAGAGCCTTTGGTGACATCTATAGTTATTAGATGGGAAAAGGAAAATGAATCTATAAATGAGGTAGAAAAAGAATGGCCAGCTAGGTGGCATGAGATCCAGTGGAGGACCTTGCCACTTACAGAACAAAAGAGAGTCAAGAAGGAGGGGTCATCAACAGTAGCAAATGCTAAGAAGAGGCGAAAGAGAATGAAGACTGAAAAATGCTTTTGGATTTGGCAGTGAATAGATTACTGTCAATTGTGGAAAGAATTCAAGTTTCAATAGAGTGATAGGGGGTGGAAACCAGATTGTAGGTGGTTGAGGACTGAGTAGATTCTGAGGAAGCTGAAGCTTTTAATTTAGATTTCTCTGGATAGCATTGAAGGGGAGGAGAGTGAAAGGGAGGAAAATGTTATAGGATCATTGTATTCTCTGAGCTTCTCTCCTGTCTGCCAAGTCATAGTCCACCAGAGAACAGTACAGAGTTTATGGAAAGGATGACATATAATCCTATTCAGAAGTGCTGTGTTCTCTCTCTTCTCAGGGGTACAAACATCTGGTGGCATTATATCGAGTGTCCCAAAAGTCTGCACTAAAATATCACCAT
This sequence comes from Phalanger gymnotis, assembly GCA_028646595.1. NCBI lineage: Eukaryota > Metazoa > Chordata > Mammalia > Diprotodontia > Phalangeridae > Phalanger > Phalanger gymnotis. Next base: position 284,743,340 of record CM053622.1, read on the forward strand.
CAAAATAATTTAAAACCAAAAACCAAGAAGTTCTTGGCCCCCTAGCTTAAGAAGCCCTGTGCTAGTCCAGGAGCTCTTGACACATTGCCCTGGAGCCAGAGTAACAACAAGGGACTGAGTTTCTCTATAGAGAAGTTAAAACATGGATTTTGCCCACCACTATTACCATGGCTCATTAGGATTGTGCAGATCAGTTGGAAAAAAAGGGTTACCTCCTTATCAAACCCAAGTTCTTTTTTCCTTTCAGAGAGTCCAAGCCCTTACAGAAACAGTACAAGACTGAGGCCTATATAGGTCTTTGGGATGAAGAGAAGACTTATCACTATATTGAGAAAGGAAAGCAGATAGGTGCCTAGCAAACCTGAGCTGGTTCACTTCCAATGGAGCATCCAAGACCTTAGCATGGTATCATAAGACACAATACATAAGGATGTGGGGTAAAAGGAATAGTGTGAAATTGCTTCTCTAAACACCCCAAACTTGTAAACCACAGAGAGATGCTATCAGTTTAGGAGACCGTATAGGTAGGTATCTGGAGGAAAGGTACCAATGGAAAGGAAAAAAAAGTTTTATGGACTGTTTATGAGTAACCATGAGTTACCAAGGCCATCTACTTTTATTTTCTGCATTCTGTCTTTTGGGTAAAATAAAGCCTGTCCCAAACTTTATGTGCAGTTTTTCACTGATTGCTTGCCTGGGAGCTGGGGCCATTTCAGCGGCACCAATAAAGATGTAAACAGCACTAGCCTCAGAGTCAGGAATATCTGGGTTCAAATTTTGCCTCTGGTACATATTGGCTATGTGTCTCTGGGCAAGCTGCCTAAGCTCTAGGTTCTCTAGACAATTCTCTAAGCATAGTCGTTGCACAGAAGGTATCAACCTGCATTGTTGAAAAGAATTGGTTCAGGAGGGAATTCCCTATACCATTGAAATCACAGGTCTGGACCCCATCCGTCTCCTATGGAGATCTAGCTATGAAATCAGTCAACCAACATTAAATGTCTACTATGTGCAAAGCACTGTGCTAAGCTCTGGAGATGCAAAAAGAGACAAAGGACAGTCCCTGCCCTCAAAGATGTCACAATCTAACAGAAGACAACAAGCAAACAAAAAATGTACAAAAAGGCTATATACAGGATAAATGTTGTTCAGCCATTCAATCTTGTCTGATTCTTCATCACTCCATGGACTTGCCCAGCAAGCACTTTAGGAGAATCACTTTAATGACTGAACGGAGAATGGATTGGAGTGTCATAGGAGCAACAAACATGATCTTGGACAGACTTCAGAAGATGGTAGAGGATCCCAACAATAGATATAGCCATTGGGAAGTTGAGATTTCAGCCTTTTCCAGGAGCAAAGTCTTAGTAGCTCACTAGTTTTACTGCTATATCATTTATTTCCAATTCCATTTAGTAAATGTGCTATGGCACCCTGATCTATTTTATATGTAATAAATGCAAATGAATATATATGCATGTTATGTATACATAATATATGTGTTTGTGTAGACCTTTTAGGTCATACAAAGTTAGTATATAAGAAGACCGTAGGAATGGAGGCATGAACCATTTGATAAATTATGAATTGCTGTTAGACACCTCCCTATTTTATGCCTTAGAAAAAACAAAGAGTACAGAGGATAAAGCAATGAACCTGGAGTCAGGAAGACTTGAGTTCAAATTTAGCCTAGACATTTGTGACTATGAGCTAGTCACTTAACCTCTGTTTGCCTCAGTTTCCTCATCTATAAAATGGAGATAATAACATGTATCTTCCAGGGTTGTTATATGGATTACATCAGATATTTGTAAAGAGGCTTGCAGACCTTAAAGAGCTACATAAATGCTTCTTGTCGTTGCTGTTGTTGGATCATAAAACTAGAAAGGACCTCAGATATCATCTAGTTTGAGACCCTCACTTTAAAAAGAAGACTAAAGACATAGGGCCTATACTTTCATAAGGTACTAAAACGAGCTAAGACGCCTGGGAACTCAGGTGTGACACATCTGTGTCTGCACAAAGGAACTGGGATGGTAATTCAAGGCTTGGGGTGCCATCCGCTGGTTTATTCACATATTGTACTCTTAGTAACTACTCCTGCCCCAGTGAAAAGGAAAAGATTTTTGTTACCAAAATACGAACTTGAGGAGGGAGAAAGGAGGATGGGAAGGGGGAAAGGCTGCTGCTTTTCTTCTCCCAAGCTTCTGAGTGGGTGCAAACTGCTCTAGAGAATTCCCACAACCAATTTACACTGCAGTCTTAACCTTATAAGCTTATAAAAGGCTCAGTATTATAAGTGTTCATCATTACCAGGGTTAAAAGGAAGTTTGTGGATGTTTAAAGTGTTTACTTTTACAAATTGGATGAAATGCAACTCAAGCAAGTTAGCAATTAAGATGTAACAAAACACGCTCCTCTGTTAGAGATCCTTTTGTATGTATGGTTCTGGAGGATGTGAGTCACCCACCCACCCTCTGAGATCTATATTCCAGCTGAGCGCTCTGAAGTAATTCTGATCAAGAACTGTTCACTGAGCCTCCTACAGCCTAGAAAACACTTCAGGAACAAAGATCTACTGGAGAGCACCTGACAGCTTCGAGATGATTTCCTGAGTTCTCTAAGTGAAGCAATATTCTCTTTTATAGTACAAAGATCTTTTGCCTTTTGCCATAGTTGCCAATTTATAGGCTACTATTCTCAGTAGGAAAGAATATAACTCTTCTCTCCAGTATCCACAATTTATTTGCCCTCATCCCCACATAGTTTTAACAACTATATAGTCTAGAGACAACTGCATAGTCTTGGCTTGATTCACCTTTCCTGAATGCTCCAAACACTGAATACCAGCTACAAGGAGATGAGGCATCATGCCAAATGTTTTCCATTCATTTGGAGTTCATACTCTGCCCCCTTTACTTTTCATGGCTCTACTGCTGGTAAACTTATTCCCTTATTAAAGAGACAGGCAAGAAATGAAAATTTCAGCTTTAACAATGTATAGATAGATGATTGCCAGGTCATTTTTACTGACCTCTCTCTAAATCCCAACCTCCTCTCCTACCCCCTAAAAGTCCCATTCCCCAATAAAAAATCATTTGATCATTGATATAGATCTAGAAGACACTTTAGATGCCATCTAGTCAGATGATAGCCTAAAAAACAGTTGCCATTCATATGTGGTACAACTGTGTGGAGTATTCACTAGGAGTATTAGCTTGTATATCCTGTCACATAGCTATATTCCAGGAGTTTGAATTATATTGGAGTGAAAAGTTTCAGTTAGTTGACATGTGTCACTCTATTTGAGTGGACAGGCCAAGTTGCTCAGTCACACATTGCATTACCAGCCCCTGCATCACGGCGACCACACCATAGTGACCAAAAAAAAAAAAGCAATGGCTCTAAAGAGACATTTGTCCACTTAGTTTTGGATTCTTAGACTTTAATATAGTGCCCAGCACCTACTAGGCACTTAGTAAATACTAATTATCTACATTTAAGTGGAAGGGATTAATCTTGATATTAAATCATGGGCTATTATTATATTGTAGCTCTGCCTCCTCTATTTCTTTATAGATCACTTACTCAGATGTCTTTCTTTGGTACCCACAGATTTACACAAAGTATTTGATCACTAAAGTTTTTATTGTATGTAGAGTAAAAGGGAAAAAGAAAATAGATAAGCTTTTCTACTCTTTTGTAGAAATGGACATCACTCACTAACTCCTTTTTTGTTCCCCTTTCTTCTTTCCAGATGTTCCATAGCACAAAGAATCTCACCCCCCTGCCCCCTCCCAGCTTGAATGAGCTTATGAGCAAGGCTCATAAAAGGAATAAAACAAGATGAATTTCACTTTCCCTTTTCAGGGATTATAAAACATAAAAGGGGTAAAAATATTCATTCTCCCTATCCCAGCTGCCAAGGTCATGAACAGGATTAGTAGTCCATAGACCTTGCAAGTACCAGATGACACTGGTGTTGATATATCTCCTCTTCACTGCCTGAATTGGTCCCAATCACTTGAATAGGAAGAAGGGTTAATAATGCACATAGCATCCTTGTAATCCCACTGCATGTTCCCAGCTCAGTCTCTGAATTCCATGTCACAAAGGTACCATAGTCAAAGAACTATAACCACCCCACTGAAGACAATCTTATTTCTAATGGTAGTGGGAACGAGAGGCTAAATTTGCCTTATGTCCTCTGGAAATCATTTCTTGGGCAACAAGAATAAAAGAAAAAAATCAGCTTGCAGCAGTGAGCATTTTGCAGAACATGGCTGTATTATCTCTTTGAAGACATCAACCTTCTGAAGGCAGGAAAGTTAGCACTACATCTATTGGACAAATTACCCAGCACCCTCTGAGTTCCATTCAGATGCTAACAAAAGTGGCAGATATCAACAACACCAGGTCTGTTTATTCAGCCAGATGTAACACTACCTACAGCCTGGAAGGTTTGAGAAATGAAAAATTAGTATTTCCAAAATGCTTGTTTGTTCTTAAGAGGAAAATACTCCTGTGATCTGATGGAGATCCCCAAGGCACTCATACGACACCTCACCTCTTGTCCAAAGAGTCTACCCAACTTTGCAGTTAAGGAAGAACCTTCAGAAACCATCTCATCCAATCCCCTCATTATATAGAGCGGGAAATTAGGATCCATAGAAATTAAATGACTTGCCCACAGTCACACAGATAGTGTGAGATATGGGATTTGAACTCAGTTCCTCTGACTAGAGCCAGTGCTCTGAAAGAGAAAAGGAAATGAAGTTACCAAAATGTTTCTGCACATGAGAAGCAGATTAAATCAATCTAATATTACAGGTCAGCCTGCTAAATTCTAGCAGTGTTTGCCTTCTGAACTGCACCTGAGATCCCTTATTGATCATGAAGTATAATTTCAACTTGCTCTTTTAGATTTTTAGGTACTATGGAGGTAGAAAGTTGTGCAGCTACTGTAACCCAGTCAGGTGACTCCCATCCCCCACTGTTTTTAGTTAGTGCCTGATGAAGCCAGGAAAAAATAAGGAAAAATTTATTGCAACCTGCCTCACATCAAATCTTCTATTAAAGACCAAAACAAGCATACATCTTTGGATGTGTTAAGCTTCCAAGACTCCTAAAGATCTATTTTGCGGTGTCCCCTTAAAGCCAAATTAGACTTTGCCATCCATCTGGTTGCCTCCTAAGGACAAGAACCTGCCCAGAGTGCTAAGCTTATTCGACCCTGAAACTTTTCCTAATTCAACTTTCTCCTGAATTTCACAAGCACCACCTGAAAGGAAGTGAGCAAATGACCTGACAAATGGCTATTTTCCTTAGTGCAATAATTGAATTGAATTGAATTTGAGGAAGTCTGACATTTAAGATTCCCCATACAATGGTTCCCACTTACCTTCTTATAAAGATTTTTGTTGCGGTGGTGGTTTTTATACCACAAGCACTTCTATTTAAACTGAACGCACATATGCACACACACACACACACACACACACACACAGCCTTCCTTTATATTTTTACTTAATTTTACTTTTTTCAATGAACATATATCTACCTCTCCCCCCTACCTACAACACCATTCCATTGAAAAATAAAACCAACCCCTTGTAACAAAAATGCAGTTAAGGAAAACAAATCCTTGCATTGGCCATGTCCCAAAACTATATCACATTCTGTAAGGCGGGAGCTCCACTCTTAGCAGAGTCACACTGGATTTAGCCAAACCTAAGGAAGACAGTGGAGCTGTAGATAAGGGATTCATATTCTCACCACAGCCAGGGGAGACAGGGAATAGAAGCATCCACATCTATTGACCAGCGCTTGTTTGATATATAGAGAAACACACAAAGAAGGCAGCATGCCAACAATAAGCTCATAAGTTTGCATTATCTTTGGATGTGTCAGCACCAAGCAAGCGCAGTGTTGGTGTTAATGGGCTATGGATCTTGACTGCCTATATCAATCCTGATCCATGCTACATCACACATTCTCATGGGTACATCATATTTCTCTGTCAGGAGGTACAAAGCTTACTTCATCATTGGCCCTTGGGAGTCATGATTGGTCACTGTGTTGATCAGAATTCAGAGTTGTTTTTCTTTATTATGTGTTTTCTTCATAAATGTTCTCTTGCTTCTGCTCTTTTCACTCTGTATCAGTTCATATAACAGTCCCAAAGTTCTATGAAGCAATGCTATTCATTTTTTACAACACTGGCATTCTGTTATATTCACATACCTTAATTTTTTCAGTCACTCTGATGCAAGTGATTGGCACTCTCATAGTCTCCAATTCTTTGGTACCACAAAAAGAACTGCTATAAACATTTTTGTAGATATGGGTCCTTTTCATCTTTCTTTGATCGCTTTGTGGGTATAGGCCTAGTTATGGTACCATAAAAGGCTATGGACAGTTCGGTGACTTTTGGGGCATAGTTCCAAAATGCTTTCCTGAATGGCTGGGTCATTCACAGTTCCACCAACAATGAATTAATATTCTTGTTTCCCCTAGCCCCTCCAACTTTTATCATTTTCCTTTTTTTGTTACCTTTGTGTGAGAAAGAACCTCAGAGTTACTTTAACTTGTGTTTTTCTTAGTGATTTGGAAGATTTCTCATATGGTTATTGATAGCATAGATTGCTAACTATTCATAAGCTTTAATCATTTAACAACAGGAGAATATGAGCCTTCCCTTGTAAAAAGAAAAATATTTAAGGACAACCAGCAGATGTAATGATTAGATTGACAGAGTAAATCACATTCCACATCCATAGTCTTCCATTTCTCTAATGAAAAGAGAAAGGTGTATTTCATCATGAGTTTTCCAGCACAAAGACTGATTATTACAATCAATAAGGATTTAATAATCTTTTAGTGTCATTTTTATATTGTTGTCATTTCAGTTGTGTCCTCATCTTCATGACCTTATTTGGAGTTTTCTTGGCAAAGATACCGGATTGGTTTGCCACTTCCTTCTCCAGCTCATTTTGCAGATGAAGAAACTGAGGCAAACAGGAATAAATGACTTGCCCAGGGTCACACCACTAGTAAGCGTCTGAGGCCAGATTTGAACACAGGTCCTCCTAATTCCGGGCCTGGTACTCTATCCATTATACCACCTAGCTGCCCTTTTATATATTTTCATATACATTGTCATAATTATTGTGTATATTTTTTCTTGGTCCTGCTTATTTCATTCTTCATCGCTTCATACAAGCCTTCTCAAGTTTCTCTGAATTTCTCACATTCATCATGTCTTATGGTGCTGTAATATTCTATTTCATTCATATGCCATGGTGTTTCATGAACCCATTCAAAATAAATAGGTGCCTACTTTTCCCCAGTTCTTCCCCCATCAGAAACTGTGCTGTTATGAATATTTTTTGTTTTATGTAGGCCCTTCTTTTCTGTCTTTGACTTCCTTGGGGAATACATTCAGTAGTAGGCCAACCTATTTTTCCATACTTCTCTCCCACTGTTCCCATTCCTGTACTCTTCAATACCTTTCAGCTAAACTGATTTACAAACTATTTTAACATCTCATCCTGCACTCTCTACCTCTGTGCATTTATACAGGCTGTCTCCCATGTCTTGAAGGCACTTCATCTTCCTCTCTGGCTGTTGAAATCCAGTTTCCTTCAAGAACTATATATCAGCTCAGTTCCCATGGGTTCCACTATCTCTGTGCGGATGATGTTCAAATCTATATATCCAGTCAAAGTCTCTTACGTAAGTTCTCATCATGCAACTCCAACTGCCTTCAAGAAATTTCACACTGGAAACTCAGTATGTCCAAAACAGAACTCATTATCTTTTCTCTCAGACCAATCCTTCTTCTGAACTTTCCTGTGCTGTTGAGAACACCGCTATCTTTCCATTCACCCAGGCTGGTAACCTCGATGTTATCCAACACTTCTCATTTTCACTCATCAGGTCAATTGCCTATATATACATACATTGTATTCCCCCTTTAGAACGTAAGCTCCTTGAGGGCAAGGGCTGTTTCATTTTTATCCCTTGCACAGAGCCTAATACTTAGTAGGTGATTTAATAAATGCTTGTTGACTGATTGATTGACTTCGTAAGAGAAACTCAAGTGGCAAAAATGCTACATCTTAAAGGAAGACTGCTTGAGCATTCCTCTTACCAAGCCTTCAGAGGTTCTACTAGAGGAACATTGTTCTTTCAGATCTCCAAAAGTGACTTCTATTTGTAGCAGCTGATAGAAGCATAATTGAATAAAACAGTGGTATAAAGGATTATTAACAAATACACAGGATCATAGATTTAGACTTGGAAAAACCTGAAAAATCAAATAGTCCAACCCCCTCATTTTGCAAGAAGGCCAGGGGAAGAATGTAACCCCAGTCCCAAAGTCCAATGGTAAGGGACTCTCTTCTCCTCATTCATGGAAATCCAAGCCCTACACTTGAAAGAGGGGCAGGGCAGGGTTGTTGAGAGTGGGAGAGAAAAGAACTCCATTCAGTCTTTTCACTGGGCCTCTTAAGGCTTTTCAAGTTCTGCAGTTGCTTCAGGCACTTCTGGCTTTCAGCTTCTAGAAACAAAATGGACAATGCCAACCCTACTTTGGTAGCTGAAGAATGAAACTCTAGGAAGAAGCCAACATAAGAGGAGCTGGCAGTCTCCAACATGTCCCTATCCTCAGCTTTCTGTACTAGCTTTGGGGAACTTCCCCTTGGGTGAGATCTAGACGACCCTCTTGGCTGAACTAAGTTACTTTACTCTCAATAGCAGAGCTCCTCTCTTTTTCCTGGTATATTCTCCTATGTATACTTTCTCTGATTTCTGTTTTGCTATCAAACTGGATAAACGGATTTCTTTGCTACTTAAAAAAATAAAAATATAAGCGAATGAATGAACAAATAAATAAAATATCATTTTTTTCAGGCAAATAACTAGCTTTTAAAAGAGTTAACCAAAGTAGTATTTTGACCTCCCAATAAGCAAACCTACAATGCCACTTAATAAATCTCTCTGTATCAAATGGTACCCTACAGGACCAAAATTTGCTTTACAAAAGGTGAGCCTTGAATCTTTCCTCAAAGGTTGGTTAAGTCAAAGCCTCTAATGCAGGATTACACACACACACACACACACACACACACACACACACATGCATATATGTTCCAGTTGAATTTAGTGTATTTCATAAAAAATGCTGCTCTTTTCAAGTTATCAGTGGTAAATAATACGAATGGCAGCATTGGAATATGTTCCAATATTACACTTATGAGAACTGAATTGATTTGAACCAGAATGGAAGATCCTGATCAACAGATTCCTTCGAATAGCCCCACTATTTCCAGAAGCTCTGCTATTCATGAGACTTCATCATTGGAATAACAATTTTTTGGTCTCAATTAAATCAATAACAGACAAGAATCAATAACTGGGGCTTGAATCTGTCAGAGTTCCAGGAGTTTTATTCTTTTTTGGCTACAGTCTTTTTGATAGGGAAGAGGCCTGTTGTTATCTGGCATGAGAAAATGGAATTCAGTATCTTTTGAGCAGATCCTATTAGGTCTAGGTTCATGAAACAGTTTAGTGAAATGAAGATGATGGCAGAGAAAGCATCTGTAGTGATTTACTCTATAAATTATGTTGTTATTTTTTATACAAAACAAATTTGGGATTTGAAAGTAATAGACAGATAATTATAACCTAAGGTTGTTTTTTTTTTAATATCCAGTTGCTAGAACAAAAAAAAATGGGTGTGTATATAAACATATCTATACTTATAGATATAGATGCATGTATGTTGGTTGGTTGGTTGGTTGGGAGGGAGAAACAGTGTTAGAACTTTTATTGGCTCTTAGAATCATCTCAGCTAGTTTGATTCCAAAGGTCAAATGTGCAATAAGTATGATCCTAAGGACAAGGATTTCAAAGTTAAAAAAAAAGGCTTTCAAAAATCATAAAATTATCAGTGGATGGACTTCACATACCACCTTACCTGAAAAGGAATAAGAAATAAAGCGCTTTCTTAATGGCGTCTCAATAAAGAAAAAGGATGTGGGTCCCCACTAATATTTCAGTGTACATAGGATAAAAATAAAGGGAACTAAACCAATTGTGAAGCACAGGACTTGCATTCCCTCTGGAGACACTAGCACTATTATAATTTGAAAGATTGGTGGGGAAGGAGTATGGAGAAAGAGAGGGAGGGAGTCCCAAGGGTACAATGTATTGCAAATTGTCCTTGACCTATGAAAGGCAGAGGCAGCCTCAGGCATGCCCAGGCCTGCTGATTGCCTCATGCTGGGTTTGAAATAACAAGCAGAAAGATTGTGTGTGTCTAACTGGAAGGAGAAGCAGAGAGAAACAGGAAAGGCTATTTTGGAAATTACTTACATTGGAAATGTTTTTTCACCAGGAATACAAGTTTCTATATGCTGAACACTAAATGTATTTTAGAATAGCCCTAAAAATAAATACAAAAATGATACTGGTTCACAGAATCAGACACCAGAAGAGACCTTCAAGGTTACCTGGTCTATTTCTCTGTTTCTGTCTCTCTCCGCAAAGAAACCTCATTTATCCAAGTTGACAGCAAAACAGAATTTTTTCAACCACTTAGACTTTGCTATTTCTGCTAATTTAGCAGCATTATCTTCCCAGACACCCATGTTAAAAAATTCAGTCATCTTTCACTCGGCCCTCTCTCTTACCTTTCACAGTCAGCTGCTAGTTCCTGTCAGTTGTGCCTCTGAAATACAAATCCCATCTCTTCCCCTCTTCTCTGTTGCTATCACTATTTTCAGGACCTCATTATGTGTAACCTAGAACAACGTAATAGCCTCCTAGCCAGTCTCTCCAGTTAATCCTACACTACACCAACAGATTAATTCTCATAAAACTGAGTCAAGCGTCTGAGGCTGGATTTGAGTTTGAGGCCTGACTGTATCTTTTTCTGCTCAAAACAGTTAAACGGATCCCTGTGGTTTATTAAATAAAGTACAAACTCATTAGACTGGAATTCAAAGTTCTCCCCAAGCCACTTACAGCTTCATTTCTAACCTTTTCTTACATTACTTCCCTTTGTGTACTTTACATTCCAACCAAAGAAGAATCACCATTTCCTTAATATATTCTTTGTTTTCTTCCCTTTCTATGGCTACTTATGCTATTCTCTCCATCTAGTATATCCTCCACCCTACTCCATCCCTAACTTTCACCTGTGGAACCCTACCTAGCCTTCAAGAATTAGGTCTAATGTTATCTCCATGGCCATTTTGCTAATTGCTCTCTTCAGAACTGATCCTTCCCTCTTTTGAGATCTAATAACACTTTTTTTATAATTGTCTTATACACTTGCCATATTCCATTTGGTAATATGATTACATGTATTGCTTTATAAACTATAAGATCCCTTAGGAGTAGTGTCAAGCAAGGAGATACTTAAGCAAATACTAGTTAGCCAAATTACATAAGCAATTATTAAATGCCTACTATGTGCAAAGTACTGACAAGAGTGAAATAGTCCCTCTCTCTGGGAGCTCCCATTCACACCCCACCCCAGGGGCACATGGAGAAGTAGGGTTACTTTCCTGTTCTAGGAGGAGAAAGAAGGAGGATGGATCTTATGAAGAATATACTCACAGACATAGTAAGAAAAGTGCAGCAGAATAAGGATCTGATGAGGTGTTCTGTCCATAAAGGAAGCTGCCTCAGAAGGCCCTCGCTGCTATGGAGCTATGGAAAGCAACAACTTTTAGGCCACAAATTGCCTTGGCCCTTATGCCCAGACCTACATCATGGATACTTGGGGAAGCAAACAAAAGGAAGGTTGCTGGGATATTCCCAGGAGATTAGTCATAATTGGGGGGGGGCAGGTTTTATAAAAAGTTTGGTTGCAAAGGCAGGTAAAGGAAAAGCCAGGTGAATTTGTAGGTATGGCTGAGTCACATGAACCCAGCAATTAGGGTTCGGGCTCTCTCTCGTTCTTTATTTTTTTAAATTATCCTTTATTTTTAACATTCTTTCCTTTTTAAAGTTTGGGTTCCAAATTCTCTCCCTCCCTACCTTCCCTCTTCCCCTAGTGAGAAGGTAAACAATATGATACCAATTATACATGTGAAATCATGTAAAACATTTCCATATCAACCATATTCCAGAAATAAAGTAAGAAAATTATATTTCATTTTGCACTTAGAGTTCACCAGTTCTCTCTCTGGAGGTGGATAGCATATTTTCATCATGAGTCCTTTGGAATTGTCTTGGATCATTGTATCGATCAGAGTAGCCAAGTTTTTCACAATTGATCATCATTACAACATGGTTGTTACTGTATACAATCATCTCTTGGTTCTTCTCACTTTACTTTGCATCAGTTCATATAGATCTTATCATGTTTTTTTCTGAAACCACCTCCTCATCATTTCCTACAGCACAATAGCGCTCCATCATGTGTTACATCTTGTTCAGCCATTCCCTAATTGATGAACATTACCTTCAATTTCCATTTTTTTGCCACTATAAAAAGAGCTGTTATAAATACTTTTATACATGCAAGTACTTTTTCTTTTGTTGCTTTTTTTTATTTCTTTGGAATACAGACCTAATAGCCCTATTGCTGGATCAAAGAGATCACAGTTTTATAGCCTTTTAGGCACAGTTCCAAATTATTCTGCAGAATGATTGAACCAGTTCATTATTTCACCAGGAGTTCATTAGCGTACCTATTTTTCCTCATCTTCTCCAGCATTTGTCATTTCTGATATATGTGAGGTGATACCTCAGAATTGTTTTAATTTACATTTCTCTAATCCACAGTGGCGGGCAGCTAGGTGGCACAATGATAAGAGTTCTGGGCCTAGAGTCAAGAAGACATCTTCTTAAGTTTAAATCTGGCTGTGCAACCCTGGACAAGTCACTTAACCCTGTTTGCCTCAGTTTTCTCATTAATAAAATGAGCTGGAGAAGGAAATGGTAAACCACTCCAATCTTTGCCAAGAAAACTCCAGATGGGATCAAGAAGAGTTGCACAGCATTGAAATGATTAAACAAGAACAACAATTTATAGCATTTTTTATATGACCATAGGTAGCTTTGAATTCTTCTTCTGAAAACTGTCTATTTCCTTTGACCATTTATCAACTGGGAAATTGTTCTTAGTTTTACAAATTTTACTCCATTCTCTACTCCATATATGTTTGAAAAATGAGAACTTTATCAGAAAAACTTGCTATAAAATTTTTTCATATTACTTCATGGTCCATGGTACCTTTTAGCAAAATGTAGTTTCCCTGATTATCTCTTTTAATTAGGTCTATTTTTGCCTTTGCTTTGTCTGAAATTATGATTGCTACCCCTGCCTTTTTCACTTCAGCTGAAGCATATTAGATTCTGTCTCAGTCCTTTATTTTAACTCTGTTGGTGTCTTTCTGTTTCAAGTGTGTCTCTTGTAAACAACACATTGTTGAATTCTGCTTTCTAATCCATTCTGCAATCTGCTTCCATTTTATGAGTAAGCTCTTCCTATTCACAGTTACTATTACTATCGTGTTTCTTCTCTTTTTATCCTGTCCCTCCTCAAAACTTCATTTTGCTTCAAACCACTGCTTTCCTTAATCCTCCTTGCTTCATCCCTTCCTTTTCCAGATAACTTAACATTTCTGTACACAATTGATTGTGTTTGTATATTCTCTCTCTCAACCAGTTCTGACAAAAGTGAAATTTAGGCACTGCTTCCCACCACCACCTCCATTTTCCCCTCCACTGTAAAAGCTTTTTGCTTTTGTACCTCATTATGTGAGAAAAGTGTCCCCTTCTACCTCTCCCTTCCCCCTTCTCCCAGTGAATTCACTCTTTTTCATCCCTTCAATTTTTGGGGGATGGGGGGGTGGGGAGGAGAATCATTGCAATATAATCAATTCACACCCTTGCTCTCTATGTAAACTCTTTTTTATCTGCCCTAATAATGATAAAATTCTCAGGAGTTCCATCTTTCCACATACGAATGTAACTAGTTTAACTTTATTGAGTGCCTTATGATTATTCTTTCATGTTTACCTTTTTATACTTCTCTTGAGCCTTGTGTTTGAATGTTAAATTTTCTATTCAGCTCTGGTCTTTTCATCAGGAATGCTTGAAAGTCTTATATTTTATTAAACATCTATTTTTTTCCCTGACAGATTTCACTCAGTTTTACTGGATAGGTGATTCTTGGTTGTAATCCTAGCTCCTTTGCCTTCTGGAATGTCATATTCCAAGTCCTCCACTCTTTTAACAAGGAAACCACTAAATTTTATGTAATCCTGACTATGGCTCTATGATATTTGAACTGTTTCTTTCTGGCTGCTTTGGGATTTGGGAAATCTGGGATTTGGCTATAATATTCTATTGTGGTTTCATGATGTGTTGTGGTAGGACCATCTCAAAGAATTCAACCAGACCACCTCTAAACCAATTATAAGGATTTATTGAGATTGACACCTCTCATGAAGCAAGCTAAGTTCCAAGAGGAACCAGCAACTTCAGAGAAAGCAAGATAGATTTTTTATAGGGTAAAAATGCAGTTATGTAACATGAATTATGAATATTAAAAAGACAGCAGGGGTTTGTTAAGGGATTAGGTAATGGGAGGGGTCCCAGCCTCAGTGAAACTACACATGAGATTACCCACAATACATACAGAAAAACCCATTTTAGGGGTATGTATGTATGATAATATTATAATAAGCCTCTCTGTGTCATAAGTTCACCTAAAGGACAGCTTTTGCTATTACTGCACAGGTGCCTACTTAGGGAAAGTCCCTTTTATTGTTTTGGGGTCCACATCCTGCTTGGGTATCTTGATGATGCTTCTTTCTGATTGGCTGAGTATTGTGACCCTGTCTGAGGCTAGATGGATGTGGTTGTGGTTTAGTACATGGACACACCTACTGCTTCTGTGAGAAATATGAGGAATGGGTCTGGGGGCAGTGGCTAGCTAGAGCCAGTGGCTGGCATCCCATCACCTGGACATGCCTGATGTTTCTGCGAGAAATATGAGTTCATGGACACATCCATTGTTCTAGTGAGCAGTGAGGCATATATGAAGAAATTAGGATGTTGAGGTAGGGGGTGGGGAGTGGCTACGTAGGGGCAGTGGGCCAAGCTTTATACTTTTTCATGCCACTGTTTTCAGAGCTATTTCTGGGGGTCTGAAAGTTTTTGGTGCTTCCAAGGTGTTGTGAAGAGGTATGATCACTACTCTTCTGGTCTGTGTTCTGGTCTTTATCCAGGAAGGGCCCCTGGTCCCCTGCAGCTGCATTCACTAGTTCTCTTCTTTCCCTTAGAACTGTAACCACAGCCCTCGCTCCCTTGTGAGCTGTACCCCATGCCAGCAAATACTCCCTCCATATCTAGGCTGAGAGTTTCCAAAGCTGCTTCTCCTGCTGCTGCTGCTGCTGCTGCTGCTGCTGCTGCTTTAACCAATGCTGTAGACTCTGGACAGACCTCCACCCTGTTGTCATAGACTTCTTCTGACCTCTTAAATTTTCTTAGGCTAGAAAAAATGTCTCACCCAGACTTTTTGTTGACTGTACTGCTCCAAAGTTAATTTGAGGTTTTATTTTTTAATTGTTTGGAAGATAATTTTGGAAGAGTTCAGCTGGGTGGCTGCCCCTAATCCAACATCTTGGCTCCACCCTGAGTCTCTTTATCCTTAGTTAGTGCTCTTTCTTCCATCATACAAATCTCCCTGGGAGCTATCCAGATGGTTTTCCACCAATGAAGGATAAAATTGGATTTCTTTACTATAGCCTGTCAGTCGTTACTTAAGCTACCAAATAGATACCCCAGTGACATGAAAGAGTTCCAATGTCTTCAAAAAATTTAAGTCATTTACTCCAAGGAGATCTATTATCTTAAATTAAGAATGCAGAGGGTTGGCCTTAGAGCCAGGAAGACCTGAGTTCAAGTCCCTACCTATCTCCAATATTGGCTGTGTGATCCTGTATGATCTAGGCCAGTCCTTCTTAAACTGTGGGTCACAACCCCATATGGGATCACCAAAAAAAATTTGGCAACGGTAAAAGGTTTCTGAACACATAACAACCAAAAATTAAAAAAATCAAACCCATAATGAATCTGAGGAATTTCTGGCAGCCCTTGCCCATGTTGCATCACGGGAACTTCATTGCAACCTTGGCTCTGAAACATAAAGCACGTGCATTTTGCACAGTTTGCCCTCAGACCACACAGTGCCAAGGAACACTACCAAAACTTGAAAAGGGGTTGCAAGCTGAAAAAGTTTAGGAAGCCCTGCTCTAGGCAATTCTCTAAGACCACAGGTTGCAGGGATAGTGCTGGCCTGAGTTAGTTAGCAAAGTTACTTTACTTGGGAGTTCCCTATAAAGATGAATTCACAGATACAATCCTTATCATCTATCCATATCTCAAACTAACAAAATGTCCCTACAAAATTGCTTCAGAATGTTTGGATTCTAAATGTGTCTCCCCCACCCCCCCCCAATACTTTGCGGAACAAGTATTTTGCAATTAGTTTGATATTTGAAGCAACTATAATCACTTGCCTATCTACAACTCTCAGGTCCAGTCAAAATCTCAATCATAGGCCTTTCACATGTAATCTACCAATTTTCAGACATATCCTGTAACAAGGTACTACATCTCTATGGTAAGTTTACTATAGGAAACATCTGTAAGCAAACATTTGTAGGAGAAGACATAAAAACACTAAGGGGTCTGGAGGAAGTAAAAATAACTCATATTTCACATGTGTTTTATGGTTTACAAAGCTCTGCCCTTGTAACAGAGAGTGTCCAGTACAACGACTACAGCGCTAGATTTGGAGTCAGGAAGACTTGGATTGAACAAAAGATCCCCAAAAGGGTAATTCAAACCTTCTTTACCTCCTGGATGTTTCGAATGAAGCAGAGATGCCCTAAATTTCTGAGTGGGGAGGTCCTGAGGCCAACATATGACCTGTAAATGCGAATCTCTGATCTTTGCCTCTTTGTGTTTGTTCTTTCTTGATTCCAGATAAAGAAAGATTAAAGATGACTGTGACCTTGTGGGCTCTGAAGAATGAGAGGAGCACTCAGATTTCAAGAGCTGGACAGCCAAGCCCAATCTAGATGTTCCGTGGTGGATGGACCAAAGGCAACCACAAGGGAGCTACTCTGCCCATCATCTGTATCCATTCCGAAGCGAGTGGGGAGGAGGGAGGAAGAATACTTTATTAAAAATTGCTTTAAGTTTGAGCCCACTTTCCCCAGCAACCAAAGTGCTTTAGAGAAGATTCTCTGTGACAAAAAGAGCAGAATTTGATGGAAAATTTGACATATTAAGATCCAGGAGAAATATAAGGTAAACATTAAAGACCAATTATAAGACACTCAATAAGATCAAACTGTTTACTTCTTATATGTGTCAATGTTATCAGTACTCTTATGACTGTCATCATTATTTGGGTAGTTTGGAAGAAAGGCTTGGACTGTACGGTGTATGATGGGGTGATTCTAAGAAATATACATAGGGACAGATAAAAAGGAGTAATTATCTCATACAAATGAGGCATGAAAGGAAGAACTGATATAGAAGGAGCAAGTTGTGGGGGAGGGGTGCCTAGTAGTGCTGAAACCTTACTCTCATCAGAAATGGGTTAAAGAGGGAATAACACATACATCGAGAAGGGTTTAAATTCTAAATTTAGAAAGAAATAAGAGAGCAAGGGGATAGAATAAGGGAGGGACTTTCAGAAGGTTGCATAGATTAAAAATTAGGAGGGGGAGGGAATAAGGGAGAAACTCTTAGGAAGTTAAGTAGATTAAAGTGAAGGGTTGGGGGAGAGGTTAAGGGAGGAATTCTTAGTGGGGTGGATAGATTAAGGAATAGGAGGGCAAAGTTAAAGTAAATTAGAAGAGTGAGGATGGATAGGGTAAATATGGCAAGAAGGATAGTAAGGAAAAGTAAGATGGGGGGAAATACACAACAAGTAATTATAATTTAGAATATGGATAGGATGAATTTACCCATATAAAACAGAAAAGAGATAGCAGAATGAATTAAAAATCTGAATTCAATACGTTACTTTCAGGAAACACAATAAAAATGAAAGATACAGAGATAAAATAAAGGGCTGGAATGGAATTTATTACGTAAAAAAAGCAGGGGTAGTAATCATGATCTCAGACAAAGTTAAAGTTAAAACAGATTTCATTAAAAGAGAAAAATAAGGAAACTACACTGTGTCACCAATATTATTCAATATTCTTTTAGACCAGTTAAAATAACAGTATGAAATACCTAAGACTAACCTACCAAAACAAACACAGGAACTATATGAACATAAACAAAAAATGCTTTATGAAATAAAGTCAGATTTAAACAACTAGGGAAATATTGATTGTTCATGAATAGGTAAAGCCAATATTATAAAAATGACAATTTTATCCAGTTGATCTATTTATTCAATGCCATCCCAATTGAATTACTAAAAAACTATTCCACTGAGTTAGAAAAAATAATAAAAAATTTCATTTGGAAGAATAAAAGGTCAAGAATCTCAAAGAAACTAAGGGAACAAAATGTAAAGGAAGGAGATTCAGCAGTACCAGACCTTAAACTATATTACAAGGTGAGCACATTGTTGAAGTGTAAAACGGATAATTTTGATTATTTTAAATCAAAATTTTTTATATAAGTAAAGCCAACATAGTCAGAAGGAAAGCAGAAAATTGGAGAACTTTCATAAATAATCTCTCAGACAGGATATGATTGTGACGAAATACTGGGAGGAGCTGGTTGATTTAGAAAAAACATAGAAAGACCTAGGCCTATGAAGAAAGATGCTATCCAGCTCCAGAGAAAGAAAGAATTGACAAATAGAAATATGCATAGTATGGTCTTACATATATGTATATGTGTGCACACGTGTATGTATAGATGTGTGTATTTATGTTTATAGATATATAGGTATAGATATTCCTGTTTAATTGTATCCTTTCCTACAGTAAGGAGGGGGCAAGAGGGGAAGAAAAAATTAAAAAGTGCATAACAAAGAACAAAAGAAAACCTGGAAGGAAGCACAGAAAAGCTGGGTTGCTTTGAAAACAATGTGCAGGATTTATAACAGGTTTTAGTGAAATGGAAATGTATTGTTTTATATTGAATGCTCTCTTACAGTCTGCTGTGTACATGGAAAGGTTTTTTTTTTCTTTTCTCATTTTGTATTTATTTGAAATGAATAACGAGTTTAAAAAATAAAAAAAGGGATTGAGGAGATTCTGCCCCCAGATGCTTTTGGGAAACGTTTGTACTTTGTGATTGCTATCTCAGTAAATATCCCTTATAAAAGTTAATTGCTGTTACTTGGTTAAATAATAATGGAACTCTAACCACTGGCTTTGATACTGTAGAGAACACATGGTACTATCTCTGACACTGCCACTAACCTGGTAGCTCTTATTACCCCATGTCTGGACTTTGGAAATAGCCTGCTGGTTGGTTTCCCTGCCACAAATCCATCCTCCACTCAACTGTTGAAGTGCAATCTGCTATTTGCAGATCTAAGGAACTTGGCAGTTTCCTGGCTTATGAAAACTTGTCACTGACAGGGTGTAACACTTTTTCTCAGTGCCTTGTTAAAGGTGGCTATAAGGAAAAAGAGCTTTCTGCTTCATCAGCTCAAGAGCAAAAGAGCTTTCCCTAGCAGGAGAGCAGTGAAAACCAGAAGGGATACAGCTAACAGAGAAGTGGCTTTGTGTGGTATAGACTGTTTTTGAATAATCAAGATATCAAGGTTTGTAGTTCAGATTTGACTATAAATTCTAGTGGGGGTTGGGGTGGGGGAGAGACCCTCAGAGTTTCTGGCCTGAACAGAAAACAGTTGCTATTCACATCATGGGATGAGAGAGTGAGGCTGACAACTTTTCAAAGCTCTGCCTCACTGAAATTCAATTCACAAGCAAGCCAAGGCATCACTCTTATGATGTCATTGGTCCTCTTTGGGAACGAAAGGTGAAAAAAAATCCAGTAGCTCCCTATCACCTTCAGGATTAAATATAAAATCCTCTATTTGGCATTCAAAGTCCTGAAAACCTGGATCCTCTCTCTCTTTTCTGTCTTCCTACATTTTACACCTTCATCCTTACATACTCTGCATCTAGTGACACTGGCCTCCTATGCTATTCCGTGAACATGACATTCCATCTCTCAAATCTAGGCATTCTCTCTGGCTGTCCTCCATACCTAGAATGCTCTCCTTCCTCATCTCTGCCTTCTCTGGTTTCCTTCAAGTCCCAGCTAAAACCCCACCTTCTCCAGGAAGCCTTTCCCAATCCTCATTAATTCTAGTGCTTTCCCTCTGTTGACTATTTCCAATTTATCCTGTATATAGCTTTTTGTACATAGTTATTTGCATGTTGTTTCCCCCATTAGACTGTGAACTCCTTCAAAGTAGGGGTTATCTTTTACCTTTTTTGCATCCTCAGCAATTAGCACAGTGCCTAGCATGTAGTACACTGAATAAATGTGCATTGACTGACCAGAATAGATGCTCAAGGTGAACACATTAGAGAAAGATCCACCATCAACCTCTCAGGGGCACCTCATAGAACCCGGAAGGAAGTTGTGATTTAGCTAGTATTATCATTGTGAGTGGGTGAGAGTTGGGAAAAGAATCCCCAGATCTTATATGGGAGAGGGAGGATTCTAGAAGAAATTATGAACCATTTCTAGGGCTCCATAATTCCTGTATTCAGCCCTGAAGAAATCATAAACATTTACGCGTTAAGAAACACATAAATTCAGTCACAATACTCCTAGCTGACCCCCATGGACCTATACTCGTCATCACTCATCTTGTTCTTGTCCTTTTCCACTTTTCCTCGTCATATTGATAATAATCACGAAAATCTGAAGCTAAAAAAACAGACGCCTCCATGTCTTCACCAGGAAGGCAAGAAGATCTGAAAGAGCTGATTATTAAGAGTCCTGTTTACAATTTATGGGGAACTCCAGGTTCAGATATTTTCCACTGCTGCTAAAACCGTACACATAAACATTTTCCAAGGCTACAGGAATTGACAGTTTTTCTTGTCATGATCGCTAATGACCACGGCAAAAATGAATCTTGACAAGCCACTAAAACAATAGAGCAAATGACACATCAAAGCTGAACTGCCTCGTTTGGGGCTTCTGCTGCTGGAAGAAATAAGCCAAATCTTCCTGGGTGGGAACAACAAGGTTTCATTTAAAATGCCCTGATTCTGACTGTAGAGATTTCCCAGACACTGTTTCAATAGAAAAGGGGTGGGTGTGGGTGGAGGTTCAAGATTGTTATGGATAATCATT
The DNA here is from genome assembly GCA_028646595.1 of Phalanger gymnotis. NCBI lineage: Eukaryota > Metazoa > Chordata > Mammalia > Diprotodontia > Phalangeridae > Phalanger > Phalanger gymnotis. The sequence continues at coordinate 284,764,667 of CM053622.1, forward strand.
GCTACCCTTTTTAATGTTCTATTTTAAAAACTGGGCACAATGTTTCTCTCCTAGAATTAACTTAATTCATAAACCTAACTTAGAGAGCCACCGTCTGATTTGAAAAGAAATCACTCCTTCACAAAAGCAGCATGTAGGGCCCTCCCCCAGCAACTGAGACAGGGAAAGTAACTGGAGTGTTTACTTTTGCTGCATTGAAATAAAGCAAAGCCTGATACAAGAGTGCCCTCTCTCTCTGGCAAGACTCTCAGCAACAGCAAATATTTCAGCCAGGGCCTAGCAATTTGCTTAGTGCCTGAGATTTTAAGTTCTCAGTCTTCATGCTGTCTGCTAATGTAGGGCATTTAGTAAATGAGCATCAACAAACAGCCAGAGAGCTGTCTCCTCTGATGAGCTGCACAGTGGGTCAGATAACACAAAAGTAGCCAAAGCAACTGCAAGCTTGGCCCAGATACAAGTGGAGTTACCCACAGATCCACAGTAACAAGACCCCAAGCTGAAAGGTTGCCTATAGTCTTTTATCTATGAATAGTTCATGGATAGACATGTTTAAACAAAGAAGTTAAAATCATTTAGGAAGCTTTGTAAATCTTAAGCCATTATAGAAAGATGAATCATTATCTCCTCCTCCTTCAAACCCTTCAAAGTTTTCAAGTCTCTCTTTTTGTTAAAAGTACTCCCTACTCTAAACTAATAAAATTAATGGTCCTACAGATAGAGTTTTTTTAAATTATTATTACTGCAAAGTCCTTAGAAAATTTTGAGTTTCAAATTTGAAATTCAAAAAGTTACCTTTGGGACTAAACTTTTATATTTGTATTCACAGCACCCCCCCTCTCCAAATTAACAAAGCACATTTTTTTAAACCTTTAAAATGCTGAAGTATTGCTATATATTTGTTTCTGATTGGAGAGGAAGATGGCGGAAAAAATTTAGGGACTTGCAAAACAGTCTTTGCCCAAGGCAATGCAAAGGCAAGATTAAGTTCACAGAAGCAAGTGTAATTCAACAAATATTTACTGAGTCTCTATCATGGACAAAGCACTGTTCTAGATGCTGTGGGAAACACAAATACCAGGCACTGCACCTTTCCTAAATAAACTGTTTAGGTTGCTTAAGGAGGAGCCAACCAGCTGGAGGAGGAAGAGCAAGAGAAGAGGAGGAGGAGAAGGAAAACAGGAAGAGGAAGAGAAGGAAGAAGGGAATAGGAGCAGCAAGAAGGGAGGAGAAGAAAGAGGAAAAAGAGGAGGGGAAGAGGAAAAGAGAAAAATGAAAGGAGAAGTGGGAAGGAGAGGAAGAGGAGAAAGAAAAGGAGAGCAAAAGAGGAGAGGACAGGGGCAGCAGCATTACCACCATCACTAGCAGCCCCAATAGCAGCTAGAGACAGAAGACATAGAAGCCTTCCAGCTCTAACAGCTAATTTTTCAGCTGCTTAGCTGGGAATTTTCTCTTTTAAAAAGAGGCATATTTGAACTGATTGGCTGGAGAAATGCTAGAGCAGTTGCTGGAAGCTCACTGGAAGAAAATTCACTCTTGCTGCTGTGTGAAGAGATATGTAGTGCAGGCCTGCATTAGAACAATAAACCTGCACTACATATGGCCTTGCAGCCTGCCAAAGGATTTTGGGTGGCCCGAGAAAAATGTAGAGGATGTAAAAGAAAGTAAAGATGTAATGAGTGCTTTGTCGGTGCCCCACTTTACTCGTCTTCCACTAGTCACTATGGTGCCCGTCATGTAACTTGCAGGGTGGGTTGCCACTGCACACTCTCTCTTGTTTTGTTACGTGACCCAAGGCCACCAATGGTTTATTTGCAAAATAGTTTAATCATTAATTATACCTTTATTTGGAAAGTGAGCTGCTAAAAATCTATCTGTGGCCTGAAGAAGTTTATCCTATTTTAATTTTGGCCCCTACCTACTGCCAAGTTGTACAGGTCTGTTCTGGTGTCATCTACCACCTCAGGGAGGAAAACTCAAGGATGTATATGTTTCTTTTGACTTCTCTGGTTTCAGAGGGATAAACAAGTTTTGCATCTGTTTTGTTGTAAGCTGTGCTTTGCTATGAGAGGAAGCTTGGAGCTGATTGGATAAAGCATACTATCACAGATCTGAGGACTTTGACAGTTATTTTGGCTTAAGGAACTTCTTGGCACTGACAGAGTAGAACACCTCTTTCCCACTCTGTCCTCTTAAGAGTGTCTGTGAGAAAAAAGAACTCACTGCTTCATCAGCTCAACAAGAGAAGAAGCTTTGCCCAAAGGGAGACTAGCAAAGATCAGATGAGGAGCGGCTAGGAGAGAAATAGCTTTATGTGGTTAAAATTGTTCCTGAAGGGACTAAATATCAAGGTCTGCAGTCTAGGGTTGTGGATTTCCCTGGGAATGTTGAGTTTCCCCACTCAAGTATCTCCCTGCTGGGTTTCAAGTTTGTACCCAATCTTCCTCATGGACATTGGATGCATTGGTGGGATAGTGTAACCCAGGTTTATGAATGGACTGTGATTTTTTAAATTATTCCAGCTTTGGCCTTCTATTGAGTAACTGTGGTTTTGAGTCTTCCTGCTTTTTTCCTCTAATGAGTAAAAAGACTGATTATTCCTACTTTTGTCTTATAGTTTAGTAAACATTTTATGTTTAAGAGTTAGTGGTGTCATAATGTCTGATTTTGTAAAAATAGAAAGTGTATCAGTGTGAGTTTGGGAGATATGGTAACGAGTATCATGAGTGTATTCCCTGCCTTCTATACCAGGGTCAGCCCTAAGATCCTGACTATGAGTCATCTGAGAACCCCAGATCTGCCACCATTAATGAGTAAGTCAGCCCTGAGAACAAAAATGAATGAAAGTGAATGTCTTGTCTAAGCTACATCAAAAGATCCTAGGACGTGGTCCTTACCCTTTAAGAGTTTATACTTGGGAAAATAACTAAAAACATGAAAAGTTGAATGGCAATGGGAATGATAAATAATAGCTCAATAATTCAAAGTCACAATATTATAAGTGACTAATTAATTGCCAAATTCTATACAGAACCCAATGGAGAAATTCAGAGACCAGAGTGCGCAAGCAAGACCTCACAGAGGAACAGCAGAAATTGACCTAAGCTGGGACTTTAAAAATGAGAACAGGGCTTTGTACACAGTAGGTACCAAAAAAAAAGTGTGTTACATAGAAACGTGAATAATGATAAGAGTCCTAAAGAATTCCAATAACTGTTCATTTCAGTGAATTTTGATAAAAACAATGAGCAAAATTTTAATTAGGTTCATAAGCAGGAGGGAGAACTCCTAGAATGCCCTTCTGGCTCAAAAAAGTCTGAAGAGGAACAAATAAGTCAGGCACGGAAAACAACAAGAAATCCTTGCATACACGTCTTTCTAAGAAAAATTTGATGGCACTCTAGAAGACAGGAAGCCATGCACACTACTACTACCGCTACTACCACCACCTAGAATTTATGTGGCATTTAAAGGTTTGCAAAGCTCTTTACAAATACAACACTAACTCATTTTATCCTTACAACTCTGGGAAGTAGGTGCTATTATCATTCCTACTAGATTGTGAGTTAGTTGGTTATAAGGACTGTGAATTTTCTTTCTTTTATCCTTCGGTCACACTTTAAATTTACCTACTGAACATAACCCCTACCTTACCGAAATTCCATGGCTGGGCTAATATCAGAAAATAAATCTCCCAGTTCCCATCCGTATTCTTAATCATAATTATTAATAATGATGATCTGTATAAATTTTTCCACATTCAGGAAAATCCACATTTAAGTCCTACTCCTCATACATGCTGAATCGATGAACCTGGGCAAGTAACTTAAGTCCTGAATTCATTAAGTCTTGCAGAACAGGGAACAACCTACAATGGCAGAGAGTGTTTCCTGACCAGAATTTTCCTCTATCAAGGAAATCATGGGCTTACCAGAAAAATAATAAATTATTTTCCATGTTTAGATGTTTTCTATGTTTTCAGTACATTTCCTATTTCAAGATCACAAAAAAAGGGAAGGATACCAAACAAATGGAAGATTTGTGGACCCTATTACTACTGTAACTGAGACCCACAACCACTCAAGACAGTTCTAACTATCTGCCTAACAGGAAAAAATCAAATGACAGAATGCTTACTGTCCACATTAAGATATGCAGTGAGATGGACAGTCCATAGAATTAGTTTATCAGTATATGCAACTTGAAACAAACACTGCAATTTGACAATTAACTGATCCTAGAATGAAAGTGGGAAAAGAGAAAATAGTATAATTTATTTGGGAAAATTCAAAACACTTCCAATGTTTCCCTGAAACAAAATTCCAACACTTCTCCCAGTGATTTTACATATATTTGTGTGTGTATGTATAATATGTGTGTATGTGTGTGTCTAAATCTTAGTACCTCACTCTCTAAGAAATCATAAAGTGGCTGACCAAGAGAGACAGACAGACACAGAGATACGTGGGGTAGGGGTAGGAGTGTACAGGGGATGAAAATTGGTTATAGCTAATGATTAACAATTACTGCGGTTCTTGTATCTTTGCTCCCCTAAATTCTCCATGGAGGATCTACCAATCTTAATGTCTTCCTTTATGTCTTAATATTGTGCAGATTCCATTGTAGCAAATGTGTCTACATTTTATCTCTTGGCCTTAATACTTATCAATTCCTTTTCCAATGAATAATTTCCTGGAAGATTTCTTTTTTTATTCTGCTTATTGTACACAACTTATATTCTTTGAAAAACACATCACATGTTTTGAGAACAGTCAACAATCCAGTTTTGCTACAACTAGAGTAATGGACAGGACTACTACAAAGGCTAGAGCGAGATAGGGTGATATTATTGAAAGCTTTGAATGCCAGGCAAAGGAGTTTGAACTTTATTTGGAAGGTAATAATTCAGTGACAATAGCCACTCAAGATTTTTGAGCAGAGAACATGAACAAAGTGATATAAACAGAGTAGTTAATTCGATCAAGAAAATGTATCAGACCAACTCCTTCGTAAGAAATTGGGAAATCCAAGGAGAAATCATTTTCCCCCAGATGGTGTTGTCTTGGAGAGATAAGAAGTGGCTGTGGACACTGGGAACTGGGCCTAGCCAGGAAGGTACTAGCACTAAAGAAGCGGGGCTGTGGCCTAGGGCAGCAAGAGATCCTGGACCTACCACGGCAGGGTTTGATGCTGTGCAGAAACCATAATAAACACCAACAGAGGTACTGATGCAATTTAGATTGAGGAAGGGACCTGCACCTAGAAATGATGAGCCAGGGCTCACCATTAAGGCTGTGTACTGGGCAAGTAATGCGAATTTAAGTAAGCAGAAGCAGTGTGACTCTGACTCCAAGAGTAGACTGGAGTTTAACCTCAGATCTAACCTCTAGCTGGATCTGAAACCTGCAACAGAATAACCATCGAAGGGAACTCAGACCAAAAAGGAACCAACAGTTCTTTCACTCTGAATCTGCAGTCACCCAACTACTTAATGGCAGTTGAGTCCAGCAGCAGTCTACTAGAGTTCCAAATGGGGCAAGCCTACAATTGTGTTGCTCAGACTCAAACTCAGGTCAAGAATTTGCAAAGCTTAGAACAGGATAGACTCTGCCTCTGTCTTGGATCAGACTACTTTAGACACACTAAAAGTTTATATACATCTTCAACCTGAGCTACTTCTGAGATCCTTGAAGAACGCAACTCTAAATACCCAGAGAAAGCAGCAGCAACAAGACACAAGAGAAAACCAAACACATCCAAGCAAGGCCTAGAAATTCCCTCCAAAAATGTGCAGAGCATGGTTTACATGGCATGCATGAAAAACAAGACTAGAAAAATGAGTAAACAAATGAAGAATCCTATTACGTATAGGGTGTTATTATTGTAGGAATTGTGACAGGCATGACCAAAACACAAACTCAGAATAAGATAATGACTCCAAAATACCTTCAAGCAAAGCCTCAAAGTAAAACACAGTTTGGGCACAATTTTACTAGAATTCTTAGAAGAAATGAAACAAGAATTTGAAAAAGTTAAAAAAATTATTTCAGAAGTGAAATGAAAACACTCAAGGAAAGAGCAGGACAAGAAATGAGAATTATCAAGGAAAGATTTGGAAAGAAATAGCCCAAAGGTATAAATCTTAACTAAGCAACAGACTTCTTGAAAATTATAATGCAATAAAACTTAACGACTCCATGAGACAATGAGAAATACGAAAGCAAAGTCAAATAACTGGAAAAAATAGAAGAAAATGTAAGGTACCGCATATCAAAAATAACTCACCTGGAAAACACATTAAAGAGAGAAAATTTAAGGATTATTAGACTACCTGCAAAAGCTATGACAAAAAGGATAACTATTGTATTTAAAGAAATCATGAAATAATGGAGTTTAATGAACAAACATTTGTTGAGTGTCTGATATAAGCATGGCACTACGTTAAGTCCTGAGGACAGAAAATTTTTTTAAAAAGTCATAGTCCTTGTGCCCAATTAGCTCATGATCTAATAGATTATAATTGAATACAATGGTCTTTTCCAACTCTAGATATTGTGACTCTTAGAGAGAACACCGCAACTTTTAAAATAAAACAGAGTCAAAAGGAAAGATTTTTTTTTCCAAAGCCATATACAGAATTTGGGTGTTGAACAAAATAAAAGAACAAATCTAAAGACAAGATAGGAAGTTACCAGTTCAACTTTACTTTTCAATTCTAAAATGTGTTCTTATTCATTTGATGTGCTTTATTTAACAATTAAGTTTTCAAACACGGCTAAATAAAAGGATATTTCTAGCAGGGAAAAAAAGTCAATTTTCTCTTATAATTCTTTGAAAGAATTTTAGTCCTGTGCCTCTTTAGTCCTGTGTAATTCTCTACTGCCACCTAGTGGCATCTGTTATAAAATTTTAAAGATATAAAATCTGTTATAAAATTTTAAATATAAGGGAACCAGTTTTGAAACTAATATTATAACTTGTGACAAACTGCGACAAAAAGAAACAAAAGAAGAGGAACAAGACAATCAAAGGAGTCATAATTCTAAGCAATATAAAAATTAAATAAATCCAAAACAAGTTCACAACCAATTTAGAGAGTCAGATTTTCAGATTTGAAAAGGTCCTTCCATAGATAACATGTGGTCCAACTGGTACGTGAACTCCAGGAATACCATCGGCAACGTCCCTGACAAGTGGTCATCCATCCTCCACTTAATATCTTTAACTATGGGAAATCACTATCTGCAATGGCAGTCCATTCCTGTTTTGTTAGCTCTAATTGTTAGGAACTTTTTTTTTTCTTATATCAAGCCTAAATCAGCAACCTCAAACCACCGCTCATTGTTTCTACATTTAAGGCCAGACAAAGCAAATCTAAGTTCTCTGTCAAATAAAATCCCTTCAAACGATAGACCAACAACCTTGACTTCAGCTCCTGGAAAAAAAATTCTTCATTGTTCATGATATATGAAAATTGAAGCAGCAATAAATAACGGCATGGCTTCATCAAGTGCAGACCATGCCACATTAATTTCATTTCCTTTTTTTGACCGGCTCTCTAGAATGTTAGGTCAGGGGAATATTAGAGACACATGGCATATGTAGCATCTCTTTGACAATGCTTGATGGAGGATCGTTCTACTTCCAAGTATCCCCGAGGGGGTGCTACACATAGATAGAAGTCAGCAAATCATAGACAGAATCTGTCGTGCTGCCCTTGTCTACAAGATGGAGAGATATGGGTAGAAGATAGTACAAATAGGTGAATTTAGAATTACTTGAATATGAGTCAGAAGTCATGATGTGGTTGTCAAAAAAAAGTTAATGCAATCTTGGGCTGCATTAAGAAAGGCTGCTTCCAGAAATAAGGCAGTGATTGTCCAATTCTATTCTGCCTTCAACAGACTTTATCAAGGGTATTCAGTTCCTCTATGAAGGATTTTATTAAAAGACATGTAAAAGAGCAGAGACAGGGAATTTTAGGGGTAGTCCAACTCACACCTGAACACCCAGATAGGAATACATGGTTATCTAGGTGAGATCAAGATCAAAAGGTGAGAGACAGAATCCACAAACTCCCAAGATAACAAATTCCTCCTTGGGATATCTCTCTACTTGTTAAGAAAATTTTCCTTCAATTGTGCCTAAATTTCTCTATGTAGCTTCCACCCATCAATTCCTAGAGCTGTATTATGTGACAAAATCCTTTTGTACTAAACCCTTTTTGACCGACAGCCCTGCAAATACTTAGTCTAACCAATGCCAATCAACCCATCCTTCCATGGTATAGTGTCTAGTCTTTTCACTAGCCTAGTCACCTTCAAATACTGAGTATCAGGTCACTGGACCCAGATGGCTCTGAAGGAGAAAGTGAGGCTGGTGACTTTGCACAGCTCTCCCTCACTCAAATCCAAGTCAACTGCAAGTCATGTCATCATTTCCCTGAGGTCATGATCCTCTTCGAAAACGAAGGACAAACACAACCTGTGAGTAGACCAAGCTGCCTGAAAAGGGACCTAGCTTGTTGGGTAACTCAGCTCATCCTCTCCCTCTTCTTCTCCTCTCCAAAGGAGGGTAAATTTTGATGGCCAGAAGCTGCCCACTTAACTTGGGGGTTTACTGACTAGATTCCTTCCTTCCTTCTTTCCTTCCTTAAAACCTTAAACCCAGTTCACTCTGAAGTTCATGAATACGTCTCTGCCCAAGCTCCATTTAACGGCTGCATTTTGGGTCCTACTGGCTTAGAATGAATGTCCATAGTAACTGTTTCTCTTTGGAACAGCAACCCTGAGGGTCTTCCCCTCCCAGCTTGATTTTTTTTTTCTACTTAAAGGGGCCATCCCTTGACTCACTTCTTAAAGAGGCCTATTCACTTAATGGATGTCACCTCACTCTAAGTGAGTACATGAAAAGGCTGGAGCCTAAAAGGGCCAGGGTCTCCCATTGCATCCTGGGTCATCTCCAGTCATCCTGATGAATGGATCCAGATGGCTCTGGAAGAGAAAGGGAGGCTGGTGACCTTGGACAGCCCTCCCTCACTCAAACTGAAGTCACCTGCAAGTCATCATTTCCCTGATGTCATAGTCCTCTTCGAAAACGAAGGACAAACACAACAACCTATTATTCAGCACCAAGTATTCAGTTCAATTAAACTCAATATTTATTAAGTATCTACTATGTCCAGGGCATTGTTATACCCTAGGGATATAAAGAAAAGGGCCTTGTTTTCAAAGAGTGGCATTCTACTCTAAGTATTCAGTGGTTACTCTTCTCTTTATTCTCTGTATCACATTCTTCCACTTTACAACTTTGTGGAACAGGATAAGGAGTACTGGATTTGGAGTCAGAGGACTTGTGTTCAAATACTACTCTCTGTTTGGGTAGCCTTGACTGACTCACACATCCATGGGTCTCAGTTTCTTCATATGCAAACTGAGGGTGTTGAAGTAGATAGCCTTTAAGATCCTTTTCATCTCTGGGTCTATGATCCTTTCTAGCTTTATTTCTGTTATTCTATGAGTCAATGAGTCAATAGCTAAAGTCCAGATTTCTTTTTTCTCTTCAAAGGCGATTTGTTGTTACTTTGAAATAGTTCTTCCATTCTTTCCTGGAAATGTTTGTTTCCATTTTCTCTGCACCTATACGTATAGTTGTTAAACAATTCTGATGGAACAGTCCCATGGGTCAGTAGGAAATTCCTCTTGCCCTCTATATTTGCTAAGAGTGAGAACTTTAGTATTCTATGGTTTTTATTGGAAGGTCTCATGACCAACTGCTTCTGTTACATCTGTTCGTTCCTTAATAAGCATTCAGCTGCTGGGAGCCCTTGAAGGAAAGTTTAGTTATTTGTTGAAGGCTTTTCTTATGAACTAGTTGTCTGAATCTATCTTTGATTTGGCCATTCCCAAGTGCCAATTGCCACTGCCAAAGACCCAGGATAAAGGTAACTGTTCTGTGTCTGTTATCTGTGAGAGGGTCTCGAGCAGCCATTTAAAAACTCTTCCTACCTCTTCTGGAGGCAGCTGGTGATATATCGGGATAGAGCACTAGGCCTGGAGTCAGGAACATCTGAGTTCAAATTCAGCCTCAGACATTTACTAGATATGTGACCCTGGGCAAACCATTTAAATTCTCTTTGCCTCATTTTCCTCAATTGTAAAATGGAAGTCATAATAGCATCTGCTTCCAAGGGTTCTTGTGAGGATCAAATGAGATGATATGTATAAAAGTGCTTAACACATTGCCTGCATACAGAAGGAGCTATATAAATGCTTATCCTCTTCCCTCCCTCCCTCTTTCAATCTTTCTTGCTATCTAGACTTTAGAAGTTCCCTCTAATCTTGTTCCTTTTCCCCAGACTGAGAAGTCATGTAAGGTTTGCAATTGGTACCTACATGATCTTGTATCCATTCAAAAACTGACATTGTAATTTGAGGCCATTTAACTCCCATTGTAGAAAATAATAGAAGTAAAGAACTTTAAGTTGCTATAATTCATATAAAGAGCACTATAAGGTCACTTATGCACTTATTATTATATTATAGGCAAAAATCTTTTCGTTTTTTCCTTATAGTCACAATTTTCTAACCATTTAATCATTTTATTGTATTATTTCTGAAAAAGGAAGCTTAAAATAGGAAAAACTAAGAGAGTTTGAGGGGTAAAGCAGGTTTTTGAGCTGTAAATATAGAAAAGATTAGTTGTTACAGAAAATATTGGTATTCAATCAAAACTGGAGAAAAAGATATGGTGCTTATTACAATGGGAAATTGAAGGTATGTTAGCATTTGGAAAAACCTAAATAATCCTGGCTAGCTGGGGATGAGACAGTATAAATGAACAAAATGCAAAAGATATTTTCAATTCCACACGGTAATTTAAAGTAGGCAAACCAAAGGTTATCTAAGGTGATATCTTACAGTGACCTGCTTCAATGAATAATTAGGAAGGATCTTCAACATCAGTCTTCTTACATATAAGCAAGTACTTCTAAAATTCCTGAAGAGCTTGTTCTCTCTAAATAAGTTAAATAACACTATATACTCTGTGTGGCAAAACTGTTTTTCATAAGTGAAGAAAGGTATATGTCAACCAAGCACGTGTACAGTCAACTCATCGAAACTTCTATAGGAGGAGCCAAAGTAATGAGATTATACTGTACAACAGACAAAACAAAGGTAAAATGGGTTGGAATTTCCAATTTTGACCTGTAACGACTAATAAAAATTGGCTTCCTGTACAGATTTGGATTTTTCTGGTTCACCAATTTACTAATCTGCTTGTTGGTATTATTCACTCTGAGAAGCTGCTTCACACACTACTCAGATTCTATCAATTTCTAGTTAGCTAGGAATTAGCTAGAAGTAGGTTATCGAATTTGCAGCTTAATTCTTGAACTTTGCTGTTCTTTTTCCTCCCCACCTCAGAAAGCCTGGTAGACCCTTCATTGTTTTGTACCTCTACTATGAGTGGCCAAGCTGGAGAAATAAGAAATCATTCATTATTTCTGATGTCATAGATGAAAATAATTCCTCCACTGATCTAGGTCAAAAGGACTTCATATAATACTGAAATGAAATAGGATGTGAAAATTAATGGCTTAACAGTCAGTTGTGAAAACTATAGGATGATGTAGTATCGTTGCAATCTGACCATATCCATGTGCTCTAGGGGAAGAATAAAGAACAACCAATCTTGTTTTCTTTAGCTAGTCTAACAGGCTGTTCGGTGCAGGGAGGAGAAGGTTAAGGTATGGAAGAAATAATTTAATATGCCCTTGTTCTTTTTCTTTCCATTTCAACTACCTTAGTCTTCTATTTGTCATGGACCTGTTTGGTAAATGTGGGAGACTTCTCAGAATAATGTTTGTAAACATATAAAATACAAGAAATGACAAAGGAAACTGATTGTATCAAAATAGTTATAAAGTCTTTTTAAGAAATTTGTGACATAGTAATATATGTTTCTTTACTAATGCATTAAATAACAAGGAAATACATTTAAAATATAGGTGTCAAATTTCATATTTTAAGGAAAGATACATGGTGAGAGCGATTTTCTCTTCACATCAATAAGAATATTAAATGGTGGAATAATCTTTAACGAAGTAAGAAACAAGCATGTAATGTTGGACATTTAATTGATTTCAATTTTTTTGTTTTGATGATTACATGTTGAAAATCTCTGCTAACAAAGAGATGTTATTGCAAATGAAGATTAAAACTTATACAGTTCTCTTTATAAAGTGAGGATAGGGGTATCCTCAAGGAATACCAGAATTCTCCAAGGCTTTTTGAGTTCATCTTTGGCTAGGTTAACATCTTTAATAGAGTTTATATAGAAAAGAAAGGGATTATGAATCTATGGTTCATTCAACTTTAATGCTGCGAAGATGGAAATAACTTTTGAAAGTGTTCTAAGCTGGGGCTGCTAAGAGGCACAGTTGATAGAACAGCCCTGGAATCAGGAGAACCTGAGCTCAAATCTGGCCTCAGACACTTGGTACTTACTAGCTGTATGACCCTGGGAAAGTCACTTAACCCTGATTGCCTTGCCCCCCAGCCACCTCCAAAAAAAATGTTCTAATTGTTTCCAGGTATTTTCAATTGATAGAGAATCTTTTCATCTCAACTCTGTGTTAATAAAACACTTTTTCCAGCATTTAGAAGTTTTTCATAGGTGTCAGCCTCTACTCTTTAATATTGGCAGCTTGGCTAAGAAAGTTGTGATTTTTCAGAAGCATCCATAATGATGACTTCAGGACCTTGAAATTATTTTTTTCTGATTCGTATGGTTAAAAAAAATGTTATATAGATAAACCAACCAGTAGATAAAATCGCTCCTTTCAAAGTGCTCCAACACCAGATTTTTCCTTTCAGAAAAGTGAAACTTCTGCATTTATTTCAAACAAGTGCTTTGAGACTTGTCATCTTGAAAGCCAGTACACCTCTGTATGGTTAAGCAGCACTACCTAATCTGCTGTCATTATTGACAAAATCATCTTTTAAATGGGATGATTCAGAGATTTGCTTTTGATAAGTCAGTAACTTTTATGGCTCTTAATAAGACTTTTTCAGGATTGTTGGAAGACTCATTGTTGCCACTGTCATGTTACTATAAAAAAAAAGAGTTACAATGACACGAGTAGCTGCTTTTTTCATTAAATTAGCAAAACTAGACATATTACCAAACAACAAGGAATTTGACATATGCAAATAATATGAGGCTTTTCTTTCAAGTCAAAATTCTATTTGGGGGGAAGAAATCCCTACCATTTCCAAAATGTCAATGGCCTTTGTTATTTCCCCAAAGGACTTACAAAATAAAAATCCTTTTGTGGCATTAGCATGCCATCAAAAATTATTCTTTAATGGAATAGTGAACAAAAACAAGAAACTGGCTACATTGTTTATTAATGTCTATAGTTTCAGCTAGTTGCATAGCGAAGGGGGATGGCGAGGCTTCCAATTCCTCAATGACCTTCTTCAAAATGTTAACATAGACTATCTTGGAACATATCATTTTCATATGACAATGAACCACTTAACATTTTTTTCCCTCTATTTTAGTCCTTCTATAACATCTCTCTAATAGCATGTAGCCTGTCTTGTTTGGCAATCCAGTAAGAAAATTTATAGGATGTGTCAAGATGAGATTTTTGGGAAATGGCAAATCCAAGTTTTGAACCAATCCCAGCTTTTTCAAACTGAGCATTTTCTTTTCACGAAAAGAATGCATATCTGTAGATGCATTTTCAGGACAGACAGATGTAAGTTGTTCTTTCAGTTTTGCTGGCTTCATACTTCTGTTCACAAGAATTGTTCTGTATTAAAATCACTAAGGCTTTTGTGTCTTGTTACATTCATTAATGTAAAACATTAATATACAGCCTTCATTGTACTTTTTTTATTGCATGTCAACTTGAGTCTATAAAAATATAAAATAAAGCAAAAACTAAATATTTGACCTAATTGATATTTTAAAACATTTTGTATGGCTTTTAAATCATTTACTTGATAAATCTGTATAGAAATAAGTAATGAGTGTGTTGATTAAACATAGTGTTCATGCGCCACCTCCTACAGAAGCCTGTCTTTATTTCTTAGAGTTGTTAATGCCCTCCACCTTCCCAAATGATCACACAGACAGTTATCTGTTTACATGTTAAAATCATTAGAGTTTAAGTTTCTTAATGGCAGAGACCATTTTTCACTTTGTACTTTGAGTTAGAACTAAAGAGATACTAACATGATGCTGGCAACAAAGACGCTTCCAACAACCCTGAAAAAAGTCTTTTCAAGAGCCACAAAAATTATCAGCTTATCAAAACCAAGTCTCTGAATTATTCCTTTTTAAGATGATTTTTTCAATAAATGACAACAGACTAAGAAGTGCTGCTTAACTCTATGGAAGTACACTGGTTTTCAAGGTGATGTGTTAAAGTACTTGTCTGAATAACGCTTGTTGGATTGAATTTGTTGTAAATTGCTTCTTAGAAATTTGGCCAATGGTTAAAAGCCAACTGTCGGCATAAGAGATGGGAAAACAATACTTCTTCTAAATTAAGACAAGCTTTTCTTTGTAAGAGTCAAATTAGGTCCTGATAATTTGCAATGTAAGGGAGAAGGTCTGCTCAACTCTTCTTCATATCCCACTCT
>CM053622.1:284779420-284835164 GCA_028646595.1 Phalanger gymnotis
GGAAGTGCTGCTTAACTCTATGGAAGTACACTGGTTTTCAAGGTGATGTGTTAAAGTACTTGTCTGAATAATGCTTGTTGGATTGAATTTGTTGTAAATTGCTTCTTAGAAATTTGGCCAATGGTTAAAAGCCAACTGTCGGCATAAGAGATGGGAAAACAATACTTCTTCTAAATTAAGACAAGCTTTTCTTTGTAAGAGTCAAATTAGGTCCTGATAATTTGCAATGTAAGGGAGAAGGTCTGCTCAACTCTTCTTCATATCCCACTCTTTCTGCTTCTGAGCTTGCTGCTTGTTGCAGGCAGAGTATGTAGGATAAAAGTTGTTAGGTGGCAAGGTGGCTCAGTGGATGGAGCACTGGACCTGGAGTCAAGAAGAACTGGATTCAAATCTGGCCTCAGGCATTTACAGGCTGCTTGACCTTGGGCAACTCATTTAACCTGTGTCTGCCTCAGTTTCCTTACCTATAAAATGGGGAGAATGATGGCACCAATCTGCCAGGGTTTTTGTGAAACTCAAAGGAGATAATATTTGTAAAGCGCTTTAAAAACTTTAAAGCACTATATAAACTGCTAGTGGTTATTATTATCATTATCGTTACATGACAAATATCCCTACAAAATGAATCTGGAAGCTGAAACAGAACCAAAGTAAGCAGAGAAAATAGAGGTTAATCCCATTCTTTCCTGCTTCTTCAGGACCTTTGCTCCATCAATCATTCTCTCTCTCAAACCATCGTTAATCTCTCTCTTCTCTACTGTCTCCTCATCTACCTACCTTCCTTCCTCCCTCCCTATCTACACATACAAATACACAAAAACACACGAACACACAACTTTTCCCTTAATCTGTAGTCTCACTACCCTACTCCCTTTTCAAACACAAAAAACTTCTGGAAAGGATTCTATAACTGATGTTTCCACTTCACACCTACTCTTTGATTCCTCCAGATATGGCTTCACCACTCCCCTGAAATTGCTGTCATTAATACCATTAATGATGCCCTAACATCCAAATCTAATATCCTTTGTTCAGAGTCCCCATCCCCCTTGACCTCTTTCCAGTGTTTGACACTGAGCATTTGTAATCCTTCTTTGATAATCTCTCTTCCCTTGTCTTATTAGACATCACATTTTCCTGGTTCCCCTTCTACCTCCTAAACTACTTCTACTCTGTCTCCTTTCCTGGCTCTCATTCCACTTTCCAATACCTTAATATTTATATTTGGAAAGGTCACCTCCTCAGTTCTCTTCCCTACTTTTCCATTCACTCTCTCATTTGTTAACATGGCTTCTATGTGAATGACTCCTAAATTTATGTACCTACTCTTAATATTCTCAGATACAGATTCTTATTCCATATGGATTATCCCACCTGAATATACCATGGCTTAAAATAATCCAAATTTAACATATCAAAAACTAAATCATTATATTTCTATGAAAATCTGTTCCTCTTCTTGACTTCCCAATTTCTGACAGTAACTAATGCTCAGAAAATGAAAATTACTTTTCTGACTCCCTTACCTCTCATATCCATCAGCTGTCTAGTCCTGTTTGCTGACTCTGTATTTGTCACAATTCTTCTAGTGATCCCTCAATTTATTTTCTTACATAATCACCATTGTAGTCTCCCTCCTTGAAGATAAGGAAAAGGGGCTCCAGGAACATTTCTCCACTCTGAGATATCAGGGTTGATGTATTTCTTTAAAAAAAATAGAAAGAATTCAATGTAAAAAGAGAGATGAAGAGGCAGAGAAAAATGCTGACTTATGAAAGGAAATCAGAGGATGAAAGAAATCAGAAGAAATTGAGAAGGACCACTGAGCACTTGAAATCAAGTAATAAATATGAGTCTATCTTCAAAGAGGATGCTTGCTGCTGCCCAATTTGAAGAGGAAGCCATTGCTTGTCCTCCAAGGAATGGAGTAACTAGACCATTCATTGATCTCTTGTTGTCTTGCATGTTCATGCTTGAGGTTTTCCTTTACATATGTTTATAACACTGTAGTTCAACAGGTGCTATCAGGTGAGCAAAAGGTCAGAGGAAGAAGAGAAACTATGTTTACTTCAAAATAACAAAAGAGACATTTGCTTTCATCCCAGGGCATATACTCAGGAAGACATATAGAACCACCCAAGGCATTTCCAAAATGAGGGCTACTATTTGCTCTCTGATGATTCACATATGCATAAATGGTGCAAGCAGAAGGAATTTAGAAAGCATTACTAAAACTATGATATCTTGGTCATGAAACTGGAGACCTTAGGTGCTTAAGCGTGTCTATCATTTTATATATCAAGTGTGTCAATATATCATTCTATCATTGTTGACCAGGAAAGAAGGCAAGAGTTTCGGGAAGAGAAAGGCAGATTTGGTTACAAATCTGGTATCTGGGAATGAGTTTTGGATTTATAGTCCATGGCTTAAAATACAAGAATAATAGTATCAGGGATGAAAGGCACCTAGTAAAGGGAGGTAAAGTTATATTTTGTAAAGGTATATTTTTCTGGAGTCTTGCAAATCTAATCAAAGAGGTTTTAAACTGAAAAGAAAGAGGAAGGGAAAAAAATGCCTATGAATCAAGCGAAGGTAGATACTACAGAGAATACCTACAATGGTGGGACAAATAATGGAGAAACCCAAAAACCCAGAGGAGATACAATTAAAGAAAAGAGCTACCAAAAAAATATCCATGGCCTCAGACGTCTACATACAAATGCACAAACTATGGCACAGAATGCTAGAATTGGAGTCACGAAGCCTTAGGTTCAAATTCCATCTCTAATACGTACCATCTGTGAAACTATCAGGCAACTCACTTCATGATTCCGAGTCTCTTCTTGTAAATTCCAATTCCTTGAAAACATCTGGAATATATAATTAAAGGGAGAGTTTGTGAATATCTAGAAAAGTAAAAGGAGATTACAAAGAGTTTGTATGGTTTCATCAGAACATCACTAAACTCATTTCCTTTTTTGATAGTATAAGACTAGTAGATCAGGGGGAAATAACATAAGTAGAATTTTTCTAGACCTCATTAAAATGTCTATACTATTCTGGTAAACAAGATTAAAAACGTAGGTCACCGAAGATTGTAAGTGGGAACTTCTTAAGTGGTTGAATGGTCAAACTAAAAGATACTAATTAATAATTTGGTGTCAACTTGGATGAAGATTTCTATGAGAGAAATTTGTCCTTGGTCCTGTGTGGTTTATCACTTTAAAAAAATCATTTATACAAAGGCATAGATATCAAATTTGCAGGTGCTACAAAGTTAAGACACATAGCTAACCTATTGGATAATATATCTAGATGCAAAAATACCTCAAGAGGATAAAATATTAGGCATAATCAAATAAAATGAAATGTAACTGAAATAAATATTAAAACTTGCACTTGGATTCAGAAAGTAAATTTCAAAATAACAGTATTGAAATTGGGTGATTAGATAGCAGTGTGTCTGAAAAAGAACTGGAGTTTTCAGTGAACTTCAAGTAAGGTATAAGTAATAGTGAAATATGGTTCTCCTCAGAATGAATGCATTAGATTGCCTATATCTGGAGAAGTATTTAATTCTGGGCCTCACATTAGACCAAGGACATTGACATAAGCTGGAGAGCATCCAAAGAATCAGTCAGGATCAATCAGGATGGTAAAAACCTGATGATCCTGCCATATAACTGATTGAAGGATGGTTAGCCTCAAGAAGAAAGGACACTGGGAGTATGACAGCTGCCTTTTAAGAATTTGAAAGATTACTATATCAACAAGGAATTAGACAAGTTTTCCATTGCTACAGAGAACAAAACTAGAAGCAATAAGGAGAAACTGCAGAAAAGCAGAATTAGGCTTGCTGGAGGAAAACTTTGCTCACTTTATGTAAGTTCCTCAAGGGCAGGGGCTGTTTTTGGTTTTTTGCCTCCCCAGTGCTTAACACCTGACACACAGTAATCCTCTAATAAATGCTCACAGGCTGATTAAGATTTAAAGTCGACTGAAAGTGGTTAAGCACCTTGAAGATAATGGGTTCTCTCTCACAGAAGGTCTCAAAGAAATGCTGGTCTTGGAGTGAGGAAGACCTGGCTTCTAATCCTACTTTAGACACTTACTACCTGTATGACCGGGCAAATTATTAAACTTCTCAGAGCCTTTTTTTTTAATCATCTCTAAAGTAGGGCTAATAGCAGCACAAATCTCACAGGGCTATTGTGAAGTTCAGATATGAATATATGTAAAGCACTTTGTGAGTCTTATAGAACTATATAAATAAATGCAAGTTATCATTATGCTAGAGGGGAGGAGGAGGGGGTAGGTTCTTGGCCCACTATTGGTTGGACTAGATGGTTTCTGACATCCCTTTTAACACTAGTTCTCTCACCTTACCATTGCAATGCCTTTTCCTTACCTCTGTTCTTATCTATAATCCATCGTTCACAATGACAACAGATTCATCTTGTTTGTGAACTGATCTAACCGTGTGTCTACCACTTGTAGACACAAAGGTTTTCAATAGCTCCATTATCTATAGCATGCCATCTAAACTGTTTAGTCCAGCATTTAAGGCTCCCTGCAATTACTACCATGCCACCTTTCCAGCCTCATCTTACACCACTCACTTTCACACATTCTATACTCCAACAACTATTACTTAATATCCCCCATATATATCGCTTGGCTTCTCCACCTCTGTGTTGCTCACGGCATTTCCTATTTTGAAAAATACTCTCCCCATTCACCCTGTACCCCCAACTTACTGAAATCCTACTCGTACTTCAAGGCCTCATTCAAACAACACCTTTTCCTTGAAGTTTTGTTTTTTTTTTTTTTGCTCCTTGAATTTGAATACCCTTTCCTTAAACCTTTCTTAGTGTTTTGCTTGTATCTATCCTATTTTACATTATGGTTATCTAGTATGTCCCATACCCTATTTGATTGTAGAAGCCTCAAAGTCAGGAAGACCTGTGTCCAAGTCTCACCTCTGACACTTACTGGTTGTTTGATCCTGGGTCACTTAACTCACATAATATCTCAAGGCTCTAAGAAAATTCTCTAAATCCATAAGTTGTAGAAAAGGTGTCAACTTGCATTGGTAGAGGGTGAACGCTATATCGATAAAATCTTAAATCTATTCTCTATTCCTGTGTGTATGTGATCTCTAACTCCTAATGTCTTCATTGACACACTGGAAAACTTGTCTGTACATGATATATTCAATTCTCACTCCACAATCCCTTGCAAATTGGCTTTTATTCACATCATTCTACTGGAACTACTCTCTCAAAGGTCACCAGTGATGTCTTAATCATCAAATCCAGTTGTCTTTTTTTTTCAATCTTCCTCCTCCTTGGCTTCTCTGAAGCATTTGATATTGATTGACATTCCCACCTCCCTTGCCTTCAGAGACACTAGACCACCTACCAACCTCAGTAGGCAGCTCCTTCTCTAGCTTCTCCTTTTCCCAGCTTCTTAGAGTGGGTGGCCCTCAAAGTGTTGTCCATGGCTTTCTCCTCTATACTGTCTCCCTTGACGGCAAGGACTAATTTTTCTAACCCCAATCTTACCCAGTACTTAGTATAGCTCTGCACATAGTAGGTGCCTAACAAGTATTTGTTAAATTGTCTTTAACACGAAACAGTTCATGTATAATTTTATACATACAAAGAGAAACAACAACAAATTTTTAGCCCTGATGTTAATTTTAAAGTTTTGACAGCCTACTAAATAATGGGAAATGAATCAATTTTCCCCCAACTTATTTTAATGCATATTTAAAGTAATTCATTTAGGGGGCAGCTAGGTGGTGGAGTAGAGCACTGGCCCTGGAATCAGGAGAACCTGAGTTCAAATCTGGCCTCAGACACTTGACACACTTCCTGTGTGACCTTGGGCAAGTCACTTAACCCCAAATGCCCTGCACTCCTCACTGCAAAATAAAAAAATTCATTTAGTCATCTGATGTCTGCTGATTGAGGGAGGTGGGGTTCAATGATTTGTAGCATGTGAATGTAATGGAATAAAAACATATGATTAACAGAGACACACAGGAAGACTTACGAGAGTGTAGTAAACTATATATACAAAACAATATTCACGACTAAACAGTGTAAATAGAAGGAACAACAAATTAATTGAAGCTAAATGCTGTGAGGTTGTGATTAAGGAAGCTTGGACCCAAAGAAAAGATATGAGAAGACCCCCACCAACCCAACTTCTTTGCAGAGGTAAGGGACTATGGATGTAAAGCCTGTATATGAGGTCAGATTTTTTCTAACAACGTGGTTAGTTTTACTGAACCTATGTTTTCTTCTTTTTTAGTTTTTTACATATATATATATATATATATACATATACATATACAACACATACATATATATGTATCTATATATACATACATATATATGTGTGTATATATATATCTCACAGAGTAGGTGGTTGAAGGGCTATATTGGGAACTATAGGTGTTGTAGAAACAAAAGATATCAATGCATCCCCTTCTTTGCCATCCCAAGTAAAACAAAGCAAAATCCTGCTTAAAAATTAGTCATCCCTAGAAACTATGAGGTATCTGAGAAAAATGGTCCACAGGTGAATGTGAGAACTTAACATTCTTAAGAGTATTTGAAAAACACAGAGATATTATGGAATTTTGAAACACAAAATGGAAGGCAGGAAGCAGACAAAGGCAAGGGTGGTGGGAAGTCTGGGGAAGTGGATAATCTTTTAAAAAGGAAACTTTTATGTATGATTGACCTCTTAGACAGAATTGTCTTCCTACAATTTTCCCACATCTAAATTCCTAGTCACCATTGACTCTGGTGTTTTATTACTAGTTCTTTAAACAAGGCTAACCTGTGATTCTTTTTTACAGCCCATATATAATGATAAGTTTTTCCACTTCATAAGAATGACTTAAATACCACTTTTCCAGAGCAGCTTGGTGGAGCAGTGGATAGAGCACTGAGGTTAAAGTCAGGAAGACCTGAGTTCAAATCCAGCCTCAGATACTTACTAGCTATGTGACCAGGGCAAGTCACTTGACCCTGTTTGCCTCGGTTTCCTCATCTATAAAATGAGCTGGAGAAGGAAAGGGCAAACCACTCTAGTATCTTTGCCAAGAAACCCCCAAATGGGGTCATGAAGAGTCAGACAAGACTGAAACAACTGAACCACCACTTCTACTCTAGTTCCACATCAAATTCTTAGGGAAATTATCCTAACCTCTTCTTTTATTTCCTGGATACCATAATTCACTTCCAATCAATTCTCTAACCCTTCCTACCACCATTATGCTAATATGACCTTTCTACTTAGAACCTTCATATGGCTTTGCTTCCTCCCCTTTATTGAGTAGTTTCTGTCCTACCATTTCACCTCCTGTTTTCTTTGTTAAATTACTTGGGCTTTTGGCGCAGTTCTCCCATTTAATCCCATACCCCTTTATTACACCTCCTTTTGCCTAGAACTCCTTTTCTCTTTTTACCTTAAAGAATACCACCTACAAGGAATGTCAAAATTCAATTTCCTCCTTGAAATTTTCTTGAAGTGGTTGCAAGGGTCCTTTTTTCCTTCTCTTTTCCATCCATATATCTTAGCACAAAATTCTCACTTAAGCTGTTACCTAAAGTAAATGATATTATTGACCCTTTGAACTAGGGCTGTCTTCTTTTTTTGGTTTATGATTTGTTTTTCCTTCATGTGTATCCATAACTACGCAGCCTGTAAAAAAACAAACAAAAAAATTCATTTGTAGAACCCATAGCAATGGCATGCACCAAGAAATATGACTTAATAAATTATGGAAAATTCAGCCCTTATTTACGCTCCCTTCAACTCTCTCACACATTAACCTATAAAATTTACTAATCTAGCCTAACTATCGAGCAGCTAGGCAGCACTATGGATAGAGCGCCAGGCCTGGAGTCAGGAAGACTTATCTTCATGAGTTCAAATCTGCCCTCAGACACTTACTAGCTGTGTAATCAGTGTCCTCATTTGTAAAATGAACTGGAGAGGAAATGGCAAACCATTCCAGTATCTTTGCCAAGAAAACCGCAAGTGGGGTCACAGTGTCAGACATGACTTAAAAACTAAACCAAAAAAAAAAACCTAATTACATGGTGTGAGGTCCTTCAATTCTCTACCTCACAATGGGTCTGGATACAGCCTATACCCAGACCCTTCAAGTGAATTACAAATATACCAGCTGAAGCTGCCAAGAGATAATAGGATATGTTTAAGCGACCTAGAAGAAGTAAAATGAATTATGATGCTAGTGAGAATAAAAAAGGAAAAAATATTCCCAAGAAAAGATTAGTTGAGTCACCAACCAGGTCAAATTGGAAAGTTATAGCAGTTCAAGTTTGACTGAAAGGAATTTACAGTCAAGGTGTGATCTCTCTGGACTTTTACAAACACTGTAGATATTTGTAGGCAGTGCTGAATTTTTAGGTTTGCTTGTAATTTTTTTACCACTTGATCCTCCAAAAGGCAAATACTATACTTAAGCACCAGACACGGCTTTAACCACTGACATAGTGGGATCTTTTATCTTTTTCTTTTGTAGAAACTGATTAAGTATATCTCAAAGCTATTTTTTTCCTTTCATTTAGTGTGACAGTAATTATGTATTTTGTGGCTTATTTAATATATAATACTTACCTGGATCCAGATATCTTTTATTAGGAGCTCAAATAAACTGAACCTCTAAGCTAATTTACAAAAATGCATTTGCTAAGGCACATTTTGAAAGGGCTTAAACAAGATATATTAGAACTAAAGGGATATTGTGACTCTCTAGTCCATTCTCGTTTTACAAACAAGCAAACTGATTTCCAGAGTTTAAATTACTCACCCAGGTTCTACAACTAAGACAAAATCCTGTTTAAGAATTAGTCATCCCTAGAAACTATGAGGTATCTGAGAAAGATGGTCCACAGGTAAATGTGAGAACTTAACATTCTTAAGAGTATTTGAAAAACACAGAGATATTATGGAATTTTGAAACACAAAATGGAAGGTAGGAAGCAAACAAAGGCAAGTGTGGTGGGAAGTCAGGGGCAGTGGATAAATTTCTGAAAAGGAGAATTTTATGTACGATTGACCTCTTAGACAGAATTGTCTTTACAATTTTCCCACATCCAAATTCTTAGTCACTGTTGACTGCTATTCTACTACTAGTTTTTTAAACAAGGCTAACCTGTGACTCTTTTTTACAGTCCATACATAATAATAAGTTATTCTTAGTGGAATAACTTAAGTACCACTTTTCCAGAGCAGCTTGGTGGAGCAGTGCATAGAGCACTGAGGCTAAAGTCAGGAAGACCTGAGTTCAAATTCAGCCTCAGATACTTACTAGCTCTGTGACCTGGGCAAGTCACTTAACTCTGTTTGCTTCAGTTTCCTCCTCAACTCCCCTAGGTTCTTTTAGACGGACGGATGGAGAGACAGATGGAGAGAGAGAAAGACAGACAAATATCTCTAGGCCCTCTACTGAGCGATACTCAAATTTCCTGTCTCTTGGACATCTTGAACTAGATAATCTATAGGTGCCCCAAACTCAACACTTCTAAAATGTAGCTATTTCCTCATAAGTTCTCCCTCCTTCAGAACTTATTAGGCACTATCATCCTCCCAGTCACCTCAGCTCAAGCCCTTGCTATCCTCCTTACTCACATTTACTCCACATATCCTAATCCATTGCCAATCTTTGTATTTCTTAGACAAGGTATACCACAAGCCTTATTGTGGCTTAAAACTGTATCTGCTTCTCTCCACTCACAAATATAATCCTAGCTCAGGCCCTCATCACCTCTCACTTGAACTACTACAATGGTCTTCTAACCCTATCTCTTCTCTCCACTTAGCCGCCAAAGTGATTTTTCTAAAGCATAGGTCTGATCATGTCATATCCCTATCTCCCAAGAAGCTCCAGTGTCTATTACCTATGCAATGAAACAGAAAGAATTCTGGCATTTATAGCTAATATAATCTAGTTCCTTCCTACCTTTCCAAACTTTTTACATGTAAAAAGCCTCTCTGCATGCTATGTTTGAGATACAGCAACTACACAATACACTATCTCCATGCCTAGAATGCTCAGCCCCTACACCTTTTGTCTCTAAGTTTCCCATAGTTCCTTCAGCGCAAAACTCACCTCACCTACAGGAGGCCTTTCCCAATCTCCCCAGCTGATGCCTTTTTTTTTTCCCTTCCAGACTATTTTCTCTACTTTGTCTATATCTTGTACCTTCCTAATTATTTACATGCTGTCTCTCCCTTTGGAATGTATGCTCTGAGAGCAAGGGCTTTTTTTCCCTCCTCTCTTTGTGTCCCCACTGAGTAGCACAGGGCTTGACATGTAACAAGCATGTAATAAATATTTGCTAACTAAGGAATGACTGACCTAAGTAAATCACAACCTCGAGAGACCTTGTATTGACTAAAGAAAGGGAGGGGGAAAAATTACCTCAAAGGCCCCTTTGAGCACTTAAATACTATGAACTTGAGTGAATGTTTTGTTTGGAGATCAAGGACTTAGGTTAATATGCTTATCTAAAAACATCTGTGATGAGGCCTTGTTCAATGTTTCTTTAAAAACTTGATCCATTTAAGCAAAGTAGAAAATATTTTTTCCTCTGACAAAATATGAATCCATTTGGGAAAGAGTTTCTAGTAATAAGCTGTAGTTTTCATAACTTCAAGTTTCAGCAAATCTTGGAATAAACAAACTCTGAGTAGCAGCATTCGCTATACTTTTCTCATTCACGAATTGCTGTTTTTATAAGTTAAAAAAAATACTTGCATACTTCTCTTCCCCAACCCATCCACTCCGGAGGAAAAGGGAGGGGGGAATGAAAGAGGCAGAAATGGTTGTTTTTAGCATTAATTTAATATTGTTAATTTATACAATTCCTGCTCTTGTCAATGGGCAAGTTCACAGAGCTTAGAAAGACAAGCAATAATGCCAGTAAAAAATTAATTCTGGACTTTGCCAGAATGATCTAGAACAAGTAGTTATTTTCCTCTCATCAGGATGTTCATAGAAATGGACACACAGAGAGCCAAAGAGAGCCAAAGAGAGACACAGAGAAACAGAGGCAGAGAGAGAGAAAAAGGGACAGGCAAAGGGAGGGGAGCAGAAGGAAATAGAGAACCAAACTTCTCTCTAGAGAGAAGCTAAATTTGATGCCTTTTTGTTAAGTTTTCCTGTTTGAAGAAATGTGATGTCTAAAACTTACCTTTACAATTTTGTATTTTAAATGTCATCTTTACTTGAATATTTAGGAAGATCTACAATTTATCCACATTGGCATATTCTTTTTCTCATCCCTTTCCTCCCCCCAAAGCATACCTTCCTCTACCAAAGAAAAGCCACCTGGCAGCCAAATTCTGGTGATGAATATTCCCTGAATTTTACTAGATCCAGGTGACAGACACAGAAGTCTGTTATTAGGTCTGCATTTGAAGCCTTTCTAGATAAGTAGGAATTTCAGGAGCTTGTCTTCCATTGGCATAGGCTTTCAGAATGAATACAGGATTTCCCCTATTCCATGAAGAGTCAACAAAGTAAAACTTCACAGTACAATTGTTTTATCTAAATGTATACTATTCTTTGAATTACGATGTGAGAAATATTTTGAAACAATATTCCCATTAAGAAGATACCTAGATTTAAAAATGAAATCATAACAAGTAAATTTAAAGCATTTTGAGCTTCTAAAAAAGATGAAGCTTGATTTGAAGTCTGAAACACACACCTTCACTCTGCCAACAAAACAGCCCCAACTCATCAATCCTACTAAAATAAAAATACTTAGAATAAAAGTAACTATTAACCTGTGAGAGAGTAAGTGATCTGTGAGAATACAGAGAAAGGAAATATTAAAAGTTATGATTTTTTAAAAATCCCATTAGATGGTCCAAACCATAAAAACATGCAATTTAACAAAGAAATACATCCACAAAGACAAAGACAAAAGTGGTTTCCAAAGTTTATTAAAAATCAAAGAATAGAAAAACTTTACATAAAAATATGTCAATTTTAGCTTCCACATTGTTGTCCACACAAAAAAAAAATCTAAACATGATATCTTTTTTTTAAACCTGTAGCACATAACCACAGTGGTAGCCAGGCCAATTCATTTGGTTCACCATGACTGAAATGGAACATGATACCTGTGTTCTATGAATCTAGCTTTAAAATGCACACTACATAAGATACCAACTAAAGTCTGTGTAGTGGTTTCCTTAATGTAGGTTTATATTCAATATTGCTAATGTGTAAAGATTAGTAGTATAGGCCTATGTATCAGTCTTTATAAATATCTGTTTATGAATAGGTTCACAATTTAAATATTTTTAAATATTTTTGATAAGTTTCAATCATCAAGAACTGCAGAAAAAATGTGCTACTCTATTCTGGAATGCCCTCCTTCTAAAAAATCTGCAGTTGCAGTTTATAGATTCCAATGACAATGTGGGCTAGTCCTGCTTCAAAAGGCATACCACAGACATTTTAAAGCTTTATCATGCTAGATGCCTATTTTAACATTCAGATATCAATTCTAAAACTTCCCACTTCTCTACATCATTTAGATGTCATGGTAATAAGTTTTCCTTTCAACATTCTCCACTAGTGGACTTCAAAAAACAACCCACCTGTAGTGTTTAGCAGGGCTAAAACCCCTCATTTTAAAAACGGGAAGTTAGATGGCATATGAGATGCAACCAACTCCCAGGACAACTGTGGTGCTTCTAAAACTCAGGGTTAGGCAGGATGTATATATTCTTGTTCAAAAAAAGGTAACAAAGACAGTGGTTGTCATGGCAGAATACACTTTGCATAGTATACCTGTATGCATCTGTAAATTAAGTGCCAGTCACTCAGATATGTGCAACCCTTGGCTGTGCTCTCTTGCAATACATTAAAAGATACCTTCCTAGAGCGCACTGAGCAGATGAAGTACTTTTCATTTATTTGCTCTTAACAGAACTAATGCATACTGCTATACAGATTCCATAATGGAATCAACATAATTCCTTTCTCCAACATTCCTAAAACTGGGCAAACCTTTTTCAGTGATGATGTTCAGCAGACCCACCCCCCCCACCCAAGTCATTACAGGTTCTGTTTCATTACTAAAACTGACTGGAACATTTCAAAATTCACAAATTTTTTAAAGTTTTTTTTTGGATTTTATATTGTGACAACCCTTTTCTCACCCTTAGAAAGTTATACTTCTGGCACTTTAATTGCTGGATTTGTTGTCTAGTTAAAAAGAAAAAAAAAACAATTAAAACTCACTGGTCAAAGCAAGACAAATGACAGAGGCCAGACTAATGAGCTAATGAGGCAGGGTCAAAATGGTTTGGAGCTGAATTCCTTCATAAAACAGTAAGCCAACTCTGCCCATTCATTATGAATCTAGAAGCCTCACATTTTACCCAAGGAAAAAACAAAACAAAACAAAAAAGGCTAAAAACAAAAACCAAAACCCCTCAGTGTGGTGTTTCTAATGACATTCAACCTGCCAAAACTATAAACCCAACTTAGAAAATGCAACTTGGGAAAGGATATAAGATTTAAAAAAAAATTCCCTCCTCCCTTAAATATAACTTATGTGAAAATATGAAATTAAATTAAAAAATTCTGAGTTATTGCACAAATTATAAGTTTTCAATATTTACAGAGCAAAAAAGTTCTGAAATTTGAAACAGAACATAAGGGCAGTAAAACTGTTACAAACTCCCAACTGTGTCTGCTGGGGGAAAAAACATCAGGGGTTTAACTCTCCTCTGCTTCTTTGACAGAAATAAAAATAAGAAACCCAAACTGCTAAGGAACAAATGCAGCTACAGCAAAAATGCCAAAGCATTTAATGTCCTTGCAGTTCTTTATGAAGAGCTGCTTCGGCACTGAATGAATAATCCTGGGAAGGCAGAAAACAACTTCCACATTTAATAAGGCTTCACAGATGAGCACAACTACTTTTTCTTTAAGATGGACTTAACCACCACACAAAGAAACATGCAAAATAATCAGCTGCAGATATTTCACAATACCCGTACGCTGATGTGCTGAATGCTGGTCTCAGTTCCCCAGTTTAGTGTCCAATGTCACTCAGCTTCAGTTTGTAAAATTGGGGATAGATAATTCTGACATGAGCCATTATCTGCTGAGACTAATAGGCAAACTGTCTCTTGTGTGTGTATGTTTTTTCCTTCTCCAGCCAGTACGGTTATATTGATGGTGTCCTCTGTTGCCCACAGGCTGTCGCATGCCACTGCTGCCAACAGGATTGTAACCATTGCCTTGGTTATGATTATGAGTTCCTTTCATGGAAAATTTCATGCCATTGTGCTGCTAAAAAAAAAGATAGAAAGTTCACAATGATGTAGCTAGCCCAACACAGCAACTATAAGCACATTCACTAGGTCAGAAGTTGTCTCAACTAGAGGATAGTTATGTGTTATTTAGAAAACTGAGAATTGGCAAGAGTAGCACAAAGGATTCTAAAGTTGAAGAACAATGTAAAAATTACGTAAATATTAAACACGCAGATAATTTAAGTTCACAGACATCAATCTATTAGTCCCATTTCCCATAGAAAAAACGAGACGCATCATAAACTTCTAAAGTCATTTACTTACAGAGAGACCATAACAATAAGACAATGATTTATATTTTGGTTTATATCAGTCTGTCAAATCCCGCACTTAGAACTAATTCCAAAGATTTTAAAAGTTTAAAACTCACTCTATAGATATTCAGTATCACAAAAGAAACTTCTACAGAAATAGGTTAAATGCAAATCAAGAGTAAATTCAAGTAAGAGCTGGAAAGCTTCCATGACAGAATGAGTAACAAGTTTCGGGGAGCAGAAGGGGCAGGGAGGAGAAGGTAAGAAAAGGAAGTCAAAATATCAATCATCCATCAATCAAGAAGACTATTTCTTATTCTCACAAGTTGTGAATTTCATCTGGGAAGTTCCCAATTTTATGTTAGCAATGATGTGCTTTCTATATATTAGTGCTTATTATTCATTCCTGTTAAAGCGTATTATTATGAAATAGTTTCATTCAGGAATATTCTGACTCTTAAAGGATTAAGAAAAGTACCAATAGCTTAACCAGAAAGTGTTATCATTTTTATCCCCTCATTGAGATAAGATTTCAAGAATAAAGAAGCTAGATAAAAAATGAGGGAAGAATAAGTAAAAGGAAGAATTCATTTTTGTCACTAATAAGTACATCCCATAACATATCAGTCCTAGTATTGTAAAGTCCCTGTATCATTAACGAAAAAAAAATTCTTTGGTGTGGAGACACTTACCTTCAGGGCCTACAGGGCCTGTCATCACCATCAATATTTCACACACACACACACACACACACACACACACACACACACAGTCTATGTTTAACTTATCTATTTTCTTTATGACAGTTGTTACTACTTTAGGCTATACAAATTTAGGGGAATTACAAGTAGATTAAAGAGAAATCCTTAAGATATTACAAAAACTAGAAAGTTTTATTAAATGAAAAAATTTGCTAAATAGGAAAGAGTCAAGAATATGGCTTATGAAGCAATGGCTAAGACTACCACCTCTAATTCTCCAAGCAGTAGTTTTTATCTGATTAAAAGCAATGTATTTATTTTCTCTTGATCCTTAAACAAATGAAGAAGCATTTTTCATGCCATCAAGTTTTTAATAGCAATTTGTTAATAGAGAACAAAGTACTTTTACTTTAATGGCTTAGTAATTTGAAATTCTATTTGCTAATAGACATAAGAACATAAAAACTGAGACCATTAGGAGAAAAGAAACATGTGAATTGGGGCAATAAATATGCTTTAAAGTTTTACAGAATTTCCTTTGCCCTATTTGTCAAGAATAGGTTTTGCTTAAAAGGCACTGTTAGCATTATACAATGTTTGGAAAATTGTGAGCTTGTCTTAAAATTGTAACTGTCACAAAGATGTTAAGTGAAATATCTAGCCAGTAGTATACAGAATTTTTTTCAACAATTGTTTTTTAAATTTAATATATTAGGATGGTTAAAACTCTGAATTCAAATAGCATATTAATATGATCTTGAAGCATACCTTATGATACAAATGGGGACTTGAGAGTGAGTTGGGAGATGTAGAAGGAACAGCAGGAGAGGACATATGATGAACAGTTTTCAAAGATGGTGTCCCTTCAATACCAACTTGTCTGCAAGGAAGTGGGGGCACACCTAAGGTAGGTGGAGGTATAGTAAACCTAGTCTATAAAAACAAATAGTAATAAACATTCAATGAATAGCAGGACAGTTAAAATGCAATTAAATTTTTAATCCTAATCAATGAAATTTGTGTGCTAAAACTACAACAGTGAACTTCTTACAGAAGGCTTTTGAACAAAGGTACATTATAGTACTTAATTTTATTTATTAAAAGTCTAAAGTAATCAGTTTTATTTAGAATTAGACTCGCTATATAGGCAAGTAGCAGAAAGACCTGGGTTTAAATTCCTCTTCAGACTTACTAGCAATGTGTCCCTAGGCAACTCACTGATCCTGAGTCAGTTTCCTCATCTGTAAAATGGCATAACAGAAGCACCTGCCTCAAAGGGTTGTGTGAGAATCTAATCCTAAAGCACCACATTACATGAACGTATAGCACATAAAGTATTTGTAAACCCTAAAACTGTTGTCATTATTAAAGTACAATATAGAGGACCAATTCATAAATACAAGTCTTTTTTTGTTCTGTGAAGTTTGGATTCAGTGAAAGGGCCACAATTGAGGACCTAGAGTGCTATGTGCTTCAAGGATGCAGGTTCCCCACCCCTGGTCTAAAGTATAACTGTCTAACCGAGGGTCAGCTTTGGGCAGGCCTCAAGCAGCAAGGAAAATTCGAAATCCAAGTGGGAAATGCCTAACAAAATAAATAAAAATATGATACAACATAGATAATGTGAATTTGTCATTTTCTAAGTTACCATGCAGCCTCCAGGGACTCCTTTTACAGGAATCTGCTTCTATCTGAATTTGATGTCACTAGTTTATAGTGACCTATGCTAATACTTTCATTTTCCTTTTGACGATGAAATTTCCTATTGCAATTATGTAGTGTCATTAAGTAAGAATATGCTCCTCATCACAATCAATGACTCCAAAAGTTGTTCTGACTAGTATGGCTTGAGGATTATGCTTACTAGCAAAGCAATGACACTTTTTGACTTATTTTTTTTTCCACATGTCAATATCTTCAGTTTATTTGTTTTAATATTTTCAGTATTTTCCACTGTGGAAAGAGTCTCACTCAATAACTCTTCCTCAGACTTTGAGTTGTATCTTGAGATCAATACAAGTTTAACCCCCAAATAAAGAGTAAAAACAAACTCTTAATTAAGTCCTCAAATGCCAGTGTGGTTGGATGAGTACACAAAACTGAAGCAGCCCTGCTCTAAGATGAAGCAAAGCAAGGACCCTCCACATGTACACTCTTCCCTGTGTATATTTACTAACTGGGGTGTCCCTTCATGGAGTTGTGAGAAGCTCCTGACCACAAGGTCAATGACAGAAAGGTCCCATACATACCAAAATATGAATAGCAGTACTCTGGCAGCAAAAAAAAAAGAAAAGAAAAGAAACAAAGTGGGTGCCTATCAACTGGAAAATGGCTGAACAAATTGTGACATATGAAAATAATATAGAATATTAGAATATAGGATAATAATATGAAATAATACATAAGTGTCTTAAAAATAAAAATGAGGAATTGAGAGAAATAGGGGATTACATGTGAAGTGATAAAGAGTGAAGAGAGCAGAACTGAGAACAATATATACAATGACTACAACAATTTAAAAAACACTAAAAAGAAGATGAACTCAGAGCAATTAAATGAATGATGTTGGTTCTGGGAGAACAAAAAATGAAATCTACATTCTTCCTCTCAGCACAGAGGTAGAAAACTCAGGGTGTGAAATATTGTGTACAATATCACACACGGTTACTTGTCAGTTATATTTTTCTTTTCTACAAGGGAAAGTAAAGGAGAGTGTGTGTTATAGGGTAATACTGAAAAGCAACTGATTTAAAAAAAAAAGACTATCAATTTTGGGGGGGAGGAAAGGAGAGAAAAGTTCCTAGTGTAATTCATAAGGACCTTGATATCTCTGAGATATGTTTAAATCCTAAGCTCCTATACTGAAAGCTTTGCACCAAAATCTAATTAAAGGACTAAGAACTGGTTTCAACTTGGGTAAGGTTGCAGGGGAGCCATGCACAGAGTACCAGAGAACCCTGGCTCCACATCTGGTTGTGCCACTTCCTATATGCCCCTGGGCACATCCTATCATCCCCCTGAGCCTCAGTGTTTTCATCAATGGAATGACAGAGTCAGAGACAATATCTGAAATCCTGTCATTCTATGATTCTGTTCAAGAAGTTATTTCATCACCTGATACACTTTGTACACTGTCTGTGTATTGTCTCTATATATGGGTAGAAAATAAAATTTAAAAAAAAATTGCCCCCAGAGAAAACAGGATTGTGAGATCATAAATCTGGAGTTGGAAGGGACTGTGGTGGTCATCTATAGGCCAGCCCCTTAATTTTGTAGATAAGGAAACTGAGACCCAGAGAGATTGGATAATGTAAATAAGGTCATTTAGGTAATAAGTGGCACACCTGTTCCTAGGCCTTCAAAAAGACCTTTCCACTATATCAACTGAAGCTTAGAAAAGTAGGCTTTTCAAAGATTGGTTTTTTAAGAAGGTTTTCACTAGTTATCAGAACCTAAATTATAATGTAATACCTAAATCAGTTTAATTTCATTGAAACATTAACTGCCTAAACACTTGCCACTAAGAATAGAAAAAGAAAAAATGACAGTCTTTACCCTCAAGGAGAATCTGCTAACGGGAGATATAAAATACATAAAAATACATATAAGTTGAAGTGTGGTAGAGCACAGAAGCCAGAGAGTGTTTTAGAAAAATGTAGAAAGAAGAAAACATTTTCAGCTAGAGAGATACTGTAACTTAGTTCCTCATTAGTATCACATATTAAGTTAAAATAATAAATTGCAATTGTCTGAAATTACTGAAATTGCAAATTGTCTGAAAGTTAAAATAATAAATTGCAATTGTCTGAAAATATTTTACACATCTCCCACATCAGCATTTTCTTTTTTAAAAAATAATATTCATCACATAAAATATAGAACCAAATATGGCCACATTTCTCCACATTAGAATAAATGGCATTCAAAAAGCATTGGGAAGCAGCTATCCTATTTTATGCTCAAATCACTATAAAATTTTTGAAATTCTTTTAGGCTTGCCTATTTAGGGAATACTTTCCCCCACATGTATATTCTTTAGAAGCACAATTTGTAAACAAATACAAATTAAAGTATTTTCGAATCTTTCCTTTGGACTACTAATCATATCTCCAAAAGGGAGAAAATTCTTTCCCCAATTACTTGAAGTAGAATAAGCAGTATATACCAGCTAAATCCTAAAAAATAATTCACGGTAAATGAAATGGAAGAAAGTATAGCTTTAAGTTTTTAAAAAAAAATGCTTTAAACTTAACATTTTAAATATGGAGTGCAAAGTACTATGTATACTAAAACATTGCTCACTAAGTGAAATTTAAGACAGATGTAACATGGCCTCCTTTCCCTCCATCCCCAAATAAAGGGATTTACTAAACTATCAAAAGGATCTCACTATAAGGCAATCCTACTTATAAAACAATCCCACTCTATGGGAAATTAAGATAATATTAAAGAAAGATTCTGGAATCATAAAGCTGGAAAGTACTTCAGAAGTCATTCAATCCAACCCCTTAATTTTACAGACGAGGAAACTATCAGGGCCAGGGAGATTAGGTGACTTGCCCAAAGTCATATGATAATAAATATCAGAGGCAGGATTTGTTTCCAGGGCATTCTATCAATCATTCAAAAAGGGAAAGGTTTTCCTGTGGCATGTGTATTAAATGTTTAATATTTCTGAAAGTTGAAAAATGTCAGTTTCTAGTTTCAATACATAATTTACTGAAATTAAGCCATTTAATACAAGGGAGATAGGTGGACTGCTTCTGTGATTTCAGTACACAACTATTTTCAGGTTTTATAGTTATATTGATAACTGGTAGTTGAGGATTATTCACCACTCTCCTAGACCCCCTTAATAACCACATAAAACCCTCAGAAACTATCACTATGAGCTACTACAAGATGGGAGGTAGGGACAGGGAAAGAGAAATGGAACACATCTAAAAAGGGTCATAAAAAGAGAAGAGAAAGAATCTAGTCAATTGGCAAACATTTATAGAGCACTTACTGTGTACCACAAACTGGGCTAAGCACTGGAAATACAAATAACAACAAAAATAAAGCCCCTGCCCTTAAAGAGCTCACATTCTAATGGAGGAGACAATATGCAACAACTACCTACTAACAAGATACATATAGAGCATACAGAAGATAATCTCAGAAGAAAAAGCTTCCTGCAGAATATAACACATGAACTGACTCTTAAAGGAAACCAGAGAAGCCAGTAGGCAGAGGTGGGAGAGAGGAGCATTCCAGGCAGAGAGACAGACATTAAAAAGGCACAGACCTGGGAGCCGGACTATTGTGTGCAAGAAACATCAAGATGCTGCTGGCTTGTAAAGTGTGTGGTGGGAGTAAAGGGTAGAAAGAAGTAAAGTTGTGAATCATTTTAAATGCCAAACAGAGTAGTTTAGTTTGATTTCCAAGGTAATAAAGAGCCACTCGAATTTACTGAATTGGGGGTGGAGTGACACGATTAGACCTAGTGAGCTTTAGAATGTTACATAACTTTGACAGCTGAATGGAGGATGGACTGGTATGGGGAGAAACCAGAGGCTACTGCAATAGTCCAGATGTGAGATAACAAAGAGCTGCATTATGGTGGTAGTTGTGTTAGTAGAGAGAAGAGGACATGTACATAAGATAATGTGAAATGAGAAGTGCTAAGACCAGACGTGGTAATTAGTTGATTTGTGGAGTGTGAGAAGAGAGTCAAGGACAACGCCCCAGTTATAAGAGCTTGGGTGACTAAGAGGGTAGTGGTATCCTTGATAATAATGGGGAAGTCCAGAAGAGGGAAGGGTTTGTGGGGAAAGATAATGAGTCTTGTTCTGGACAGGTTGAGTTTGAGGTACATACAGGACATTCAGTTTGTGATGTCAAAATGCAGTTGCTGATGCAAAACTGGAGCTCAAGAGAGGTTAATGCTGAATACACATATCTGGGAATCACTCACACAAAGATGAAAACCGAACCCATGGAAGCTGATGAGATCACAAAGTAAGAAGAAAGAAGAGATGAGGGTCCAGAAAGAGCATTGGAGGACACCTAGACTTAGTGGGCATGATTTTAATGAAGAATGAAAAACAGAGGTCAGATAGGAAGAGAATAAGAGCAGTGTCACCAAAACCTAAAGAAGAGAAAATATGCAAAAAAAGATCTAGGGTTAGAGCAGTGTCTTAAAAACGTAGAGAGATGAAAGCATCCAGGATAAGAGGGTGATCAAGAGTGTCAAAGGTTGTGAAAAAGTCAAGATATTTGAAGATTGATAAGGGGCCATTACATTTATTCTTAAGAGATCACTGAGGAACAGCTAGGTGGCACAGTGGATAGAGCACCAGCCCTAGAGTCAGGAGGACCTAAGTTCAACTATGGCCTCAGACACTTACTATCCCCTTACTAAAGCCCTTGCCCTTGAAGAACTCACATTCTAATGGAGGAGACAATATGCAACAACTACCTACTAACAAGATCCATACAGAGCATACAGAAGATAAGCTGTGTGAGCCTAGGCAAGTCATTTAACCCTGACTGACTCAAAAAAAAAAACCAAAAAAGAGACAGAGAGATCACTGGTGACTTTGAAGAGACTAGCTTCAGTTGAATGAGGAGCCTGAAAACCAGATTACAGATGGATTAGAATCAGGTGAGAGGAGAAGAAATGAGGAACCAATTGTAGATGGCCTCCTCAAAGAGTTCAGTCAAGAAGATGAGAGTATATATAGGATACCTTGTGAGATGGTAAGCCCAAATGACAGTATTTTAAGGACAGGGGGACATGGGCATATTTAAAGGCATCATGAAAGGAGCCAATAGATACAAAAAGACCAAAGATTAGAAAGAGAGTGGATGACAGAGGAAGGAATCTGCTGAAGAAGACAGATGGAATAAGATCAAGGATTCATGTAGAGGGATTTGCCTTGGAAAGGAAAAAGGTCATCTCTTCATAAGAAACAGGCATGGAGGAGGAGATAGTGGAGGAAAAAATGTTGGGTGAAAGTAAGATACGTTTATTTCTACACAGGTGTGGGTAGGTATGAAAATGTGTATAGGTATACCACAAAGGTCGCTTTAAAAACTATTCCTTTTCTTCCCAAGGCTATCTTAAAATCCTCTGATCCTTTTTCATATTCAGAAGTGTCCCTGATTAGGTGAGGTTTATATTTTGTTCTCAACAACTTCCTCTCCCTATCCCCACTATCCTTTTAATTTCCCTACTTTAAGATAGCATTGTACTCCTCATCCAAAATTAACAGTTAAAAAAAAAACTAACCAAACAAAAAACCCCACTGTTTTGGGGGACCATTTCTGCCAATGAAATATCTCCAACCAACTGGAATTCTGTATTCAGGAAATGAGAAATTAACATTTTAGAGAAATATAAAAATAATTGTACCTGGTTATTGGTTGTCATTATTAACGTTCTAGTAGGAGCTGACTGAGGTTTACCACTTGGCATTGGCAATGCTGTAGGTAAACTGGCCATAAGGTGAGATGGTGCTTGCAGACTAAATTGGTAAACATTAGGAGTTGTGCAAGGTGGTGTATCAGAATCCTTTTTTGTAGAGAAAAATTAGAAAGGAAAAGCAGCTTCATAAAAGGAATATTAGCTTATTTTCCAAAAAATAAGTAATAACAAAATCACTAGGTCTTAAACTAATGAAAGCTAATGAGCCTGGTATTTTTCTCAATTTGAAATGCAAGTCAGAAAGTTACTTGTACTTTCTATGAAGCAATTTCAAAACCTGAATTCAATAGAACAAAAAATACTGTAGAGGAAACATAACTAATAACATCATGCAAGTGTTTATTTTATGTCTCTTACCCTAGTGTAAAAATATCTTTAAATTCAACATTTAATAAATTCAATTTTTTATTTCATTTTCCTTTAAAGTAGAGTAGATGCTATTAACCACAAGGATAATAACTACATTGATAAAGAAAGTGCTATGTAGCAACGAATCAGGTTTAAGTCTTGATGACAATTTTTAATGAAAACATTCACATAGAATTTAGGCACTAAAATTCTTACATAAAAATACCAACTTTAAGGGAAATTTTAACATTTACCACTAATTACACTGGTGCAGTGTGTTAAAGAAGTATCTTTAGAAGAAGGTATTATCATACTATTAACGGGTGCTTTTCACTGGCCACAAACCACGAAATAATCGATACTTACGATATCACTTCCAGAAAGTGAAGATACAGAAGAAGCAGATGAACCAGAGGAAAGAGGTTGGGTGCTAGACAAAGGTAAAGTCAAACGCTGGCTAAAGGGTGATTCTGTGTCTCTGCTTTGAGGCTGATCCCCATTACATGGAGCTATCTGCTCTTTTATCTTTATTCTATTATCTGTCAAGGAAAAAAATTAGAGGGGAAAAAAAGTTTCTTAAATAGTCTATGTTGTGTAAGTAAAAATAAATACAATATTTTCTCAGTTGTAATGTTAGTTATTTTGGAAAAATATAAAAGTCATCGTAAACATAATTATCTTTCTTACCAAGATCAGGTGATAGATTAATTTTGTTTCCCCATTTTTCTTTGATCCATCCTCTATAGTCAATTACTTCCTGTGTTACTTTGATGATTCTACCTAGTGTACTTTAAAAAAAAAAAGTTTGAAGATCACTATAAAAGTTTCTGAAAACTACCTTGTATCCTTCCCACTAACCAGCTAATCTAAGTAATATTTGTCAGTATGACAGTGCTATATCAAAGGCAATTGCAAAGAAGCTAACATTTTATAAAATTTCCTTGATTTCTGTTATTAAGTAAAAATCCTGTTTACATTTTGGATACTGGATGCTGCTATAAGCTTAAGTCCTCTTAAGAGATCATGTTATGGAAGTTGTGCTCAACAAGATCCTTATTTGCGTACTAGCCCTCTCCTCTTCAGGCCTAGAGCTAGCTGCTCTTAATTTCCCCTGCAAAGAAAAATTCTTTAATTAACTCAAAATCCTAAATAGTGTAGCACCTAAAAATCTATTTAATGTGGACATTAATGCTATATACACCAAAATTCAAATTTCATGTGGATAAAACTGTTTCTCTTGACAGGGCGTTTCATACATTGTCAAATGCTATATATTCAATAAAGTGCCATAATTTTGCCTATCTTTTTCTAATAACCTTGGTAGGAGAATCATAGTCAACAGATAAAACTATAAGCGAGAGCCATCCAAAATTACTTTACATATTAAGCAGAACAGAATGTGTGAAGTACAATATGGGAGATGAGTCCACATAGGCTGTCCCAAGCTTATGAATGGCTTGTGTTCTAAAACAGTATTTATAAAGTTGGTTGTTTGGAATAGCATCACAGAAATATAAACAGCAGTTAAGTTTTAAGACCATCCCACAAAACCTGGTTCAACCCAAACTGTAATCTAAAATGCTAATTATGATTTCAACTATACCTAAATAATAATATATTTCATGGCAAAATGCATTCTTGATTCCAGCATGATCTCATTCTCCTCCCCTCTTCTTTCTCTTAAATAGCCTGAGGGAAAGGAGCTCTTTTGGGGGGAGGAGAAGAGACCGTGAAGGTTAAGGTATAGATTTCTCGGTAATAAGCATTATTCTCTATACTTTCACTAAGACAATTTTCTAAGTCAGAAGTTCTCAAAGAGTGGTCAA
Organism: Phalanger gymnotis; assembly: GCA_028646595.1. NCBI lineage: Eukaryota > Metazoa > Chordata > Mammalia > Diprotodontia > Phalangeridae > Phalanger > Phalanger gymnotis. Next base: position 284,804,406 of record CM053622.1, read on the forward strand.
GGGACCCCTGAGGGTCACTGAGACCCTTTGTGGGGGTACTCAAGGTCAAAACTAATTTCATAATAATCCTAAGATGTTTTAATTTCTATTATGGCAAATATCAATACATATAACTCACATAAACAAAAGCTCTTTGAGATCCTCAATTTTTAAAAGTGCAAAGAGGTCCTGAAACCAAAAAGTCTGACAGCCATTGCTTTGAGTCAATTACTTCTCATGTAACAATTACTTCTCAAGGAACAAAAAAGGTGCTGACTCACAAGAGACATGAGGGGGACTATAGTTACTTAGGGAACCTCCTCCCTTCATATGTTCAATTGCTACATAAATTGAATTTTGGCAAACTGGTGACTTCCTGTAGAGATAACAAAATCTAAGAAATAATTAGCTAGCAACTGTTCAGGTTTGGATTAGGATTTGAAAAGCGCAAAGCAGGATCACTTGAGGAAAAGAGGACTCTAAAGTAAATGCGAGTTCTGCTAACATCCACAATTTAGATTTTGCATTTTCTGGATCATCAATTTGTAATCAGAGAAATTCTGCTTTTGCTAGTGCTTCCCAGATGTGAACAAGGAATATAGCTACTCCATCATGGTAGGTAACTGAATATATAATTCCAGAAAATTCCAAAAACATAACAGACCAAATTACCTCTCAGAATCTCTGTTTGGGTATGATCTTGCTAGTGGTGACACTGCATGGCTAAGAACAATGTAGGCATAGTCAAAAACTTGCTTCACTTGCATGGCACCATAGGAACTTCTGCCAACATCATTTCCTATAATAAGATGACAATTATAAAAATCTACAAAACATTTAAAGAACAAGTACCCAGAAGATTTTTTTTTGTATTTACTTTTACACAAGGCATTCTCTTCAATCAGTTCACAATTACCCATAGAAATTACCTGGGTCTTGACTTTCCAGCCAAATCTAGTCCCTAATAACAGGGCATGATATATACAACAGGGCATGAGTGGAGAAAAAGGTGGATGAATGATTATATAATTGAATGTATTTATTTCTAACTATAAGTTAAAATACAAATGATTTTTAGATTCTTTTGTGACTCTTTTTTTCCTACCTTGAAAATGAGTGATTGAGAATTGGTCATAAAATTTTTACATATTAACAAGAAAAACAAAGCCAAGTAAAAACTGGCATCTCCTAATCAAATATTTTGTACTTAATCATTAAGACAAAAAAGACATACTATGATAGCTAAGATAATTTAATGTCCCTGAGAGCTAGAACCTAAACTTAAAACAAATTACACACTGCAAGGCATATACTTGACAGAACTTAGGGTCTTAGGCACTTAGATCTAACCTTTGATCTTATAAACTAGAGGAGATTTCATTTAAATGAGTCACTTAACAAGATAAAATAATTTTATTAGTTTGCCATAACTAATATGTAATCTTCACAACTCAGAGAAAAGGAGAGTAGAGGGAACATGTTTTATATTATATTTTCCTGGTTAAGATTACCACTAACTGGAAATCTTTAACAACTAGAAACTTTCACAAGTTTCAGTATTCATTGTATTTCATAATTAAATAAAATGATGCCTAAATTTTAAAATAGAAGAATAATGTTCCTTTCCATAAAATGATTTCTTGCTCCAACTTAGTGAAAATGAGAACATCTAATGATTTTAATTTAATCTTACCAGGCAGTAGAGGATCTTCAATGCACAACATGGATGGTCTATATCCATTGGTCATGGCTTTCATGATTTCTTCTTTGGCGATGTAGGCACCTCCATTTTTTATTCTAATACCAGTCTTCAAGTAATTAAAATTTCTTCCATACAGTTCAAAAAATTCTACTAGAAGCATTCCAAGGTTTTCATCAGCTCTTCTGGCATCAATTCTGGGATGCAACTGCAAAAGAAACACATTTCCCCTTGGCACAGATCTGAGTGAATCTTCCAAATACGTCACGTACCATCACCTCTTTGTTGTCTAGGTATCCAATTAAGACTCAAATCTCTTATCAGCCAGCACTTGTCTCATAATCTCTAACTAGTGCTTATTATGATCTTAACACCCTGAAAGAATTTGAACTGCTTTCTGAATCAAAGATTATATTTAGCATCTCTATGATGTAAAATACATTTTAATGGCATATTTCAATTATTTCAAAATTGGTCACCTATTTGTGGTCTATATGATAACTCAAAGTTATTCACAATATTGGCTTAAACAAAATTACTCTATTCCTAGGCCTTGCTACAGAACAGCTTAGTACTCTAAACCTTGGTTAAAATCTAAGTTCCACTACTTACTACATGTGTTATATTGGGCAAGGCACTTAACCTTTCTAGGGTTCAGTTTCCTCATCTATTAAATGAGTCTGTTGGTCTAGACGACCACCAAGAACTCTTCCAGCTATAAATTTATGATCCTGCAAATTAACTTGGATTCTAGACAGTCCAAGTCTAATATTCTTGACTATTCTGAAGTAAATCCAAAAGGGGGCAGCACCAGAATGAATAGGCCACATTTTATGTAAAACAGAGAAATCAACAGACTAATGTATAATAATTAATAAACATATTTCCACTATTCAAACAAACTAGTATGTGATTCAGGTCACTATGCTCAGCAACCTTACATTTTACTTTAAAGAGAAAATTTCATCTTACACGAAACCTAAGCAACTGGCAACCAGGAAGGGATGGGGAAGAAAGAGAAAAGGGGTCCTGAATGCTGCTTTTCCTGAAAAAGCTTTGTAAAAACTCACTTCGTCCTTCTTACACAGTCTCCAACACAATAATAAGAGATACCAATGCCTACCATACCTAAAGCAATAATATTAGATCAAATAACCATAAATTAACTGTTTTCCAATTGGGCATTGTAATAGGTTCTCTGAACATAAAGATGATAAATGACAATCTCTGTCCTAGTATGTAGACCATAATAATAAAGTATATCAGCTTTACCAAATCCTAGAGAGTCCTCGTTCTTTTTTTTTTTTTTAAGTAACTGAGCTACGTAAGTAGCCTAAGGCCAAGAATACAGGGAAATTAATCAGAGCTATGTAGTCCACAAAATTTTCTTTAGAAATAGTTTCAAATAGAAATGAATATTCCATACTATATTGTTTACAAATATTTGGCATGGGAAAAAGTATAACAGTTCTAGTCCAACTTCTTTCAAAGAAAAATGTGAAACACACAATCTTTGATTAGGTAATATAACAGAATATAAAATAAGATTTTCATCTCCTAAATTTAAGATTAAATTGTACAGAAAAATTGTAGACCACCTACAAAGCTGTTGTGGCAATCCAGATGTGATATGAAGGTTACTGTCAAGAAAGATGAATTACAATTTAAAAGAAAATTATTAGGTGACAGCCTAGACATAGGATAGAGTGCAGATTCAAATATGAGTCAGTTTTCCATCTTAGAAGACTAAAAGCAGTTATCACACAAGAGTTTACAAGTAGGGGTTTGAAAAAAAATTTAATTTAGTTTTGAATACAGAACAATACAATTTAGAGATAAAATGGATATTAAGAGATCATCTAGTCTAACCTTCTCGTTTTATGATAAGAAAATCAAGATCCTGAGAGAGGGAAAGGGACTTTAACATTATGATAATAAGAAGCAGAGCTGAAATCTGAACCCAGGTGTTCTGACCATATATTTTATCCATCATACCAGGCTGTCTCAATGTTTTGATGAGTTCAAGGTGACAACAGAATATCCAAGTGGAGGTACTCATTAAGTAGATGTAAATATGGAATTGGAAAGCAGCACAGAAGTTAAGGTTGGAGAAATACATTTAAGAGTTAAATACCACCTCTGTGCTGTTGAAACCATCAGAGTGAAAATGTTGTCCACTAGAATGAATATAAGAGAAAAACTAACTAAAGAGGATCATTTTAATATGACCCAAAGAAGCCAAAGATTAAATCTACTATGTTTCAAAGAAGAAAAAAATTACATATCCATTCATTCTCTGGGAGCATCAGTTTCTCCATCTGTAAAATGAGTTAGATTAGATGAACTCTGATTCCTTCTAATTTTAAGTAATATTATTCATGAGATTATTAAACCTCTGTAAACCATTGTGTGGGTTACAATATTAAATAGTATTTTTATTATAGTTGAATACATATATATGTATATGTATTGATATATATGTGTGTGTATATATGTATTGTGCATATGTGTGTATATCCATACATATATACATGGACTTAAAGATATTTTGAGAGACTCCCTATGTTCTCAATTAGGAGATAAGAAAACTTTGTATTTTTGGCCCTGAGGATAGTGCTTGGAGTATAGTAGGTTCATCTAACAAGGACTGTCTACCACATTATCAGAATACTGAAAGACAAATTTTAGGAACAATGAATTTTCATCATGTCTGTTATAAAAACTAAGATCGTATTTAATTCTAAGGAGCAAAAATCTGGAGTCAGGAAACCTGAATTCAAATCCATCCTCTCCTGTGACCTTAGTCTAACCTCCCTGAACCTCAGAGTTGCCTCATTTGTAAGATGAGATTATATGGTTGCTAAGCCCCCTCCAGCTCTAGATCTGGATGTGATCTTATAATTTTGAGAGTCTCAGATCACAACACTTAGAGCTCAAAGACACATTCCAGATTTTTTATCTCCCCCATTTTTGCAGGTGAAGAAAGTGAGAACCAGAGTGGCTCAGAGATTTGTCCAAGCTTACCTAATTAGTAGAAATAGGATTCAAACCTAAGTTCTTAAATGCCTTTTCCAGTACACAATACTGCCTTGAACACTGGCAAGACTCTATAACTCAAGAGATCTATTTAAGAAATTATTATAGAATGAACTACTTGATAAGTATTAGTATCTTGCCTAAACATATTAATAAAATTTTTATCTTATCTAACTGTCCTAGAAAAGTACTTAATGAAAACAGAAGGGGGAAGAGGAGAAGCATTTAAGTTAGTCTATTTTCTCAAGGACAAAACTTAACGTTATTGATGAAGCAAAGTTCCTTTAATGAAAAGATATTTAAGTTCTCTGCCAGGAAAGAACAGCTATACCATATTTGGAATTAATCTACCAAATATAACTATATTCTGTCTTAAGTGAAGATTTTCAAAATCAATAGTAGTAGAATATAAGCACTTTGAGAGAAGGAACTGTTTTATTTTTATGAATAGCCCCAGCACCTAGCACAAAAGGTGACAAATGCTTACTGAACCCAACGGTAGAACACCATTTAGAAAATAATTATAGTGCCTAGCATAATTTATTATGAGGGAGAGGGGGAAAACTCTTTTTCTCCATTTGGGGGCAGTTTATACCCTATATATACCACCTGGCTCCACCTAACTAAAGCTGCGAGTGGGGGTGGGCCAAGAACTGAAGTGAGGATGATTTCCCCAACTACTTTTAGCACCAGGCTAAAGAAAGTTCCACCAGTTGCTTCTAGGAGAAACAGAACAACATATTACTCACTATAGGCCAAAACTTAAATTGTTATACACAGTTTCAGGTTTATTTCTACAAAGCCACTTTATATATAAGCCATGTGTTTAAAACAGAATAAGAATAAGGAGACACTGAGAGAAAAAGGACAGAAACATTTTACTTTCTTGCAAAACAAAATAAAGGATAACTAGAATATAAAACATACATTAGTTCATCTTTAAAAAAACTGATCAAGAAGAAATTACTTACCTGTAGAAAGCTAATGGCCATTAAAATTAGGCTATAAGAGCTAATTCCACCTGTAAAAACTTCATTCAGGTCCCTCTGCAAGAGGAACTGCTTTAATACTAAAATCAAGTAAGGCAGCAATGAGTATTTCTGTAAATAAAAGAAAATAGTTGCACTGTGGTTAATACATTTTAGATGAATTCTATAATATCCTAAGGGGGAGATAAAAGAGACAGTTACAACCTCCAAGTGAATTACATAAAGGCTTTAGGAGCTGTCCTAGGTATTTAAATAGCTAAAAGTTGCTTTTTACTAACTGGGTTGTCAAGGTAAAAGTTCTGCAACTTCTGTTTGGTTTTGTTTTGCTACAAGAGGAGAATGGGGCAAGGACAGTAGCTTTAAACAGCTTTTAATTAAAAGATACCCTTTGAAGAAGTAAGTTCGACTCTCTTCCTCAAGTGACATCTAGCCCCAGAGCTACAGCTATCTTCTCCGAGTTCCTAAAAACTGTTATTTGTTTAAATGAGTATACTGGAGAATTAAGGATTTTCTCAAGCAAGCCAATTTGATTCACTTTCTCCCCAACCTCATAAAAAAGTTATAATTTAAAGTAGTATGCGAGGCTGAACTTCAGTATCTTCAATAAAATGCTTTTCAGCATAAAATTGTCTGTACTGCTTCTAATTCATCTTTTTATTAATTTTTATTGTAAATTTAATCAAATACAAACATTTAAATATAAAGACAAAAGGCTGAGAAACTGTGAACTTATATAATTTTTTTTAAAAAAAAATACACATACACTAGGGGCAGCTATGTGGCGCAGTGAGTAGAGCCCCGGCCCTGAAGTCAGGAGGACCTGAGTTCAAATCTAGCCTCAGACATTTGACACATTTACTAGCTGTGTGACCTTGGGCAAGTCACTTAACCACAATTGGCCCTGCCTTCCCCCCTCCAAAAATAAATACACATACACTAAAAGGCAGAAATAAATCGTATTCCTCCTTCTGCACTTTTTGTGTTCTGCATATTTTAAATATATACACAAATATGCAGTCTTTATTAAAAAACTCTAAACAAATGTCAAATGCCAAAATAACCATTTCCATCACAAACAGGAGTTTATACCTCAAACTGTGAATCTCTATTATGCAAAGTTTGCTTTTACTTTTAATTATAGTCCTTATAAGCTGAACATGTAACTTTAAAAGCTGTTCTGCTTCTCAGTGATTCCTCCTGGCCTTCCTTCAGTTCTCTTCTCATTTTAAAAAACTGGGACCCCTACTCCTTCCCCTGTCTCTTGTCCCACCAACCCCAATCAGATTACTAAAAAGAAAAAAGAAGAAAACTGAAACTATTATAATAAACATGCACAGTCAAGCAAAACAAAAGCCTACAATAAAATATTTTATTCATGTTCTTTATTACATATAAAAAAATCTTCCTCAGCTGATTTCACCTCTTTGGAAGCTTCCTAACTTTGGATATCTTGCTCAGAATAGGCCATGGTTACATTATCCAATGTTAACTTGTGATCATTAAGCTATAGGGTGAGACTGAACCAGTTAAATGAATGATCTGTACATTTTCATTCTCTGTAAACATCTTTATTTTTGTATGCAATCTAAATAAGCAAAGAGTTGGCTTTTAGTTGTAAATTTTAGCCCCTTAATTACTAAAGAACAATTCTTCTACTATAAAGATTTTATTACAGAGTAGTAATGTTGAAATTTATTAGAAGCACATACCTCTAGTCTCTGAAAAATAAGCTAGGGGCATTAGTATTCGGGAGAAAAAAACCAAGTTCCCTCACTTGAAAAGTATTAAATATATTTGATATCTATGTTTTAAGTATCAACAAGGTAGCACTCAATCTGATTCATTCAATATAGGTACAACCTCTTTTCTAAAACAGATATACTTTAAATTTGAATGCAAAGTAAGCCATACAGTTTTTTTTTTCTTCCAATTTGACTTACTACAAAACTAGAAGTTTTCTCATAAAAAATGAAGTTGAAAATTTCTAGGTAAAAAAAAAAAAGAGTTAAGATGAATAGTATCTAATCCAGTAATACACTTGGTCATTGTGGTACAAGTACTTCCTAGTTGTTACTTCTAGTCTATCAGCTGTTCCCTACATAGAACATTCCATCTCCCATCTCCATGCCTTTGCTCAGGAAGTCCCTTCATGTCTAGAATGTGTTTTCTCCTTACTTCTGCTTCTTATAAGCCTTAGCTTCTTCAAAGCACAGCTGAGGTTTAAATACCACCTTCTACGCTAGACATTTTCTGATCTCCCCAGCTGCTACATACAAGACCCCATAAAAATGTAAGCTGCTTAAAGGCAGGGACTGTTTTGTTTTTGTATCCCCACCACCTAGCACAGTACCCTACATATAATGCGTAATAAACACCTGTTTGTTTAACTGAGTTTGAGTTGTTTTGCAGATTCATCTCCCACTGAGATATATTCACTCCCTCAAAGACAGCTGATACAATTCAATTGTGCTGCCACAGCCAATCTGAGCAGTAAGGTATGCCTTTCCTGTAATCAGAGGTAGCTCTCTGTCTAAATGTACTCGAACAAGGTCAATAACTATCTATCTCCATGTTTTTTCAAGCTAAGCTTCTACTTCAATACGCTAAGGTCAGTGATTTATTTCATCAATGTGAGCAATCCCTCTACAACACAAATCATAGGTCCTTGAATGACTGGATTAATGAGCTGCTATTTCTGAAAAACACCACCAGCCTGGCTTCTAGAGGAAGACTAAGAACTTATCTAGGCCCTTGAATGACAGACACAAAGGTCACCTACTAGCCTTACCAGCTTACAAAGATCTGCTAGAGCTTGGGCTTTGCTGGTATAACTTTTTAGAACCCAGCATTAGCTCCACATCATGAAGTTAGGAGATGGTAGTGGAGTTTTTGAACAAAACGCTCAGTTTAAAAATGATACCTGGAAGTTGTTAAATAATACCCAATTTGTTTCCCTTAACTATTTTCCCAATAGCTTATTCTAACTCTAATCTTATATACAGAAATCCTGATTAGAATATCTAACTTTGAAATACTCCCAACTTTGTGTTCAGCTATTTGGTTTCAGCCTAATATTAATGTCCCTCAAGTCCTACTAATAGCCTTCTCTTATTCAAATCTCCCTACCACCCCGCCAACCCAGAACATAAGTACTACAGGTTTTATCCCCATTATGCAAATTAAGAAATTGAGGCTTAATCACTTCCTGTGGTGACACAACTGAGAAATTTTATAGGAGGGATGTAAACCCCAGTAAATCTGAACTCCAAGTTCAATATTCTTCTAACTACACTTACGCTTGTCAAACAAAAGCAGGAACATGTAACACAAATTTTTTTGACCATTTATTCATTTTTTATCCCAACATTTTCACTACACAATGAGAAGAAAAAGTATACATAATCACATGAGCCTTGTCCACTATCACCCTGGTTAGTCTTTCTTAATTTAAGACTGTTAATCTTGTTCACTGAGGAACAGGAACTTACTCCAAGTTAGAAAATGAGTAATAATATTAATGGCAACTAAGTCTAACATATTCCCCCCTCCTAAACAATTCTTGCTGTTCCTGAAAAATACACCTTAGAACACAAAACTCTAAATAAAAATAAGGGCTGCTCGTATATTTTTTTTTATGAAGACCTCACTATTTATGTGACTAAGGAGGTCCTTAAGAAATCAGGGTAAAGGTACTCAAAGAGAGGCAACCAGAATGAATTTAGTGATGTGCAACTGATTGAAAGGTGGTCAATATGTTTAACATTTCTATTAAAGTTTCAGATTTAAGACTTAAGTCTGTTTGACCCAGATGGAAAAAAAAATTATTTAGGCCCAAAGAAGCGAATAACTTGCTCATGATTTAGATATATGTACATCCCACCTCAACCCAGATTCTAAACTATAAAGGCAGGAACCACATTTTCTTACAACAAATAGCATGACACCTTCACTTATTTATTGAGATCTTGCTCTATGCAATGCACAGTGGTAAGTGTTGGGAGAGACAGATTTATGTTTAAAAGCACAGATCCTACTTGCAAGGAGCTTTTATAATCTAGTAAAAGGAGAAAATTTGGTCACAGATTCATACAGTATATTGTAAACTAGAATATAGTCAAATAGATTATAAAGTATTATGAGATCAGTTGAGGGAAAAAGTACTTGATAGAAACATAATAAAGAAAAGAGAGGAGGCTTAAGGAAAAGAAATAAATGTTTATTCCTTATATCTTCATCTCATCAACTGTTCTTACCATTTTTATCTTTTAACCTTCGTCTGCTGTGGTAAGAACAAAGTACTTTCTATTTTAAGGAGAAAATAACTCCCAAAGATGGTGCTTTAGATATAAAATTGTTGCACTAGAGATATCACAGTATTGCTGAAGAGAGAGACAGAGACAAAGAGAGAGAGAAGAACAGAGGAGGAGAGAGAGGAAGGAGTGAAGGGAAGAAGTAGAGATGGAAAGAAAGAGGAGAAAAAGAGAGGGGGGTAAAGGAGGGGGGAGAATGAGAGTAGAAGGGAGAGTAGGGAGCACATGAGGTAAGTGAGGGCAATAATAGAAAGAGGAATAAAAACATGAAACAATGCTGGCCAGTAATTATTGGTTGTAAATATCTGGAAGTGTGTCTTATTTGTGTCCTGATATATTTATTTTAAGATTTACTGTTCTGTCAAATTCTACAGTCCAGCCAAGTTAGCTAACTTACCACATTAGTAATACAGATTGACTACTCCTACCTACTGGCCTTTAGTTGTCCATGCCCAAGGAACTGGCTCCTGCTGTGATAGGAATGTATATGCTCTGTCAGAAATGGACGAACCTCAGTTTTAAGGTTTTCTTGACTATGGTGCCTAGTGTATAATATTCCAGCTTCTTACATGGTTCGGAACCATTATCTTTATAATATCTCTTCCCCTGATATATTTCCTGGTTTCTGACTTCTTTAATTAATTGGCTACCTCACTGGTAATCTTCCTATGTTCCAATCTCACCCACAACAGTGGCATCCTGTTGTCTATGAATATCTAAAATTCTATCAATCAATCAACAAGCATTTATTAAGTTATTACTAAGTACCAAGCACAGTGCTAGAAGTTGAGGATACAATGATAAAAATGAAATAGTTCCTGACTCCAGGAAGCTTATACTTGTACTGTAGGAAAATTTGGTAAAAATCAAAAGGCAAAAAGCAAATTAAGGGACAGCTGCAAAATTACAAAAAATTAAAATAATCAAAGAACTTCAAAGCACAAAAAGGCCACAGAGATTGATTTCAATTCATACTCAAAGGAGTAATCACCCTCAAATATTCCCAACAAAAGATTATCTAGTCACCGACAGGTGGAACTGGGGTTCTATAAAAGAAATTATATTCATTTATAAATCAGTGCTTACTCTGGCTGCCCTCTCTCCACTTGGCAAGAAAATTAAGGGTTTGCTAAGATGAAGCAGTTTCTAAGGTTCTTTCGATCTCAGTGTAGTGGACTGATTTGCAGTGGTTAACTTCTATGGGAAATGGTGATAGTCTGGGTCATCTACTCTTTTATACATTTCTCATTTTAAGGGATGAACAGTTTCGTTAAATAAAGAAGCTCCAACCAGACCAAGATGAGTATTATATCTTCTCATTTTTATTCGATATTCTAATTTGGTATTGATTTTAAATTCTGCTCGCTGATAAGGGAATGATTTCTACATTAGTTTTTAGTATTCTTGTGTGCTAAAATGTAATTAATTTCATGTTTTGTGATGCTAGGTGTTTTTCATATCCAGTTTCAACTCTTTTCTCAAAGAAAATATTCATGATTCACAGGAGTGAAGTTTCTGTATGAAATGCAAGTATTTTGCCTCGTTTCTTACTGACTCGTGTTTCCCAACAAATTTTTCTACATTTTCCCCTAATCTCGATTTAATATGGATGTTCCCAAATATTAAATTATGTGTTGATTTAATTTAGAGAGTTTTATTGAGCTCTTTGTAGATTTTCTCCATATTCTCATCCTTTGAAACAGGACTTGATACAAAAGCTTCAGGTATTTTTATAGTGACCTTTTTGAAAATACTTATCACAAACAATAAGTGATAACTAAGTGTAGTAAGGTGTAGCTATGTGGTACAGTGGAAAGACTGCCAGGACTGGAGTCAGGAACACCTGAGTTCAAGTCCAGCCTCGAACACTTATTAGCTGTGTGATCCTGGGCAAGTCACTCAATCCTGTTTGCCTCAGTTTCCTCATCTATAAAATGAGGTGGAGAAGAAAAAGGCAAAGTTCTCCAGTCTCTTTGACAAGAAAACTCCAAATGGGGTAGTATAAACACAAATGAAATGACACAAGTATAGTAATGGTGTTTCTTATTATCTTATGAGAGAGCCAACTCCATCAACTTTTATTTGCTTCTTGAAGGAGATCATATGAGCCCCACCAAGTCTTATTATGATGCTCTCCTGTGGCACAAAGGAGCCCCAGGTTCTTAAGCACTAGCTTTGAAGATTCTATCACAGCAGAGTCCACAAATGAGATTCTGGCAATACACAACTAGCTAAATACAGAGAAACTCATTGCCATTAGGCAGGCCACTTGGTGATGAACTCAGAGCTATTCAATTCAATAAACACTTATTAAGTGCCTACTATGTGCCAGGCACTGTGCTAAGTGCTAGACAAAGAATGGCAATCACACCACCCTGTAGCAGCCATGGAACCTGTTTCTAACATAAAGTCCAAATTCAGGAACAAAAGCCAAATTGATGGGTAAACCAAAGAAGACACTGATCGAAACCAAAAAATTACTGCTAATTTAGAGATCTCTCAAAAGGAGAAAGTAATTCTGTAACAACTGTTAGCAGACACTCAAAGAAAAAAATTAATTTTCCACAAGGACTATACGGATACCTACTTTTTTTTAATCTACTAATGAATTAAGAGATTAAAAAAAAAGAAAAAAGCTCTGAAGAAAAGAATTAGAAGGAGAATAAATAGTTTAGAATGCAAAGTAGCAAACCTCACCCAGTAATGGACTCCCTGAACACTAGGAAAGTCCAGATTGAAAAAAATAACTCCATAAGATATCAAGAAATAATAAAAAAAAAAAAAAGAAATGTAATGACTGGAAAATGTAAAAAGAAGAAAAATCTATCTCCTACTAAAACCAAAAAACCTAGAAAACAGTTCAAGTAGAGAGAATTTAAAAATCATCACATACCATGAAAAGCTATGATTTTTAAAATATATATTTCAAGAAATCATAAATGAGAACTAATCAGATCTATTAGCACAATAAATCAAGGAAAAGACAGAATCCTATCACTTTCTGAAAGAACTCCAAAATGAAAAGTCCCAGGAATGTCAGCCAAGTTCCAGAACTCCCACATCAAAGAAAAGATAATTTTCTTTATCCTAATTTAAACTAAATTTAAATTAGGATAATTTAATTTAATAATTAAATTATTATTTAATTTATTTGGTTGTCATATTATCAGAATTAAAAATTCCTAATTTAAACGAAAGGAGATATTAGAAAGTATTATTTCAAAAGCAAAAGACATATGCTTGCAACCAAAAATAACTTACCCTGAAAAAAGATAAGTATTATCTTACTAAAGGGGAAAAAACAGACCTTCAATGGAATTGAAGATTTTCAAGCATTTCTGAAGAGAAGACCAGAGCTAAGAAGGAACTCTGAAATGCAATACAAGAACTAGGAGAAAGTGAGAAAGGTAAAATTTATCTGAGCAAATGGAAGTGGCCTTCTGATAATGTAATGTAATCTTTATGACAGGAGGAAACGAAACAAGTGTCTCTTTAGAACCTTAATATTTTCAAAGAAAATTTAGGGATTTGAATCAGAAAAATACAAGTCCTAGGGCCAGATTAGTCCCTTTCTGAGTGCTTAAAAAGAAGGAAAATAAAGGAGGATATTTAAAAAAATACATTAGTATAAAAAGTATTAGAACTTGTTCTTTTTCATTATTGAGATGTGTGAGAACTGTGAAAGCATGGAAGGAGTGTGGGGAATGGGCATCAAATGAACCTCACTTTTAACTGAAACATTTGGAGTGTTGGAGGAGTGTTGAATGGAGAGGACAGGTTATCAAAAAATATGCCACTGAACCATTTTTGTTTAAATGCACAGAAGGAAACAGAAATACAGACAAGCAGGACAGCTTTAAATATAATGTGTAGAATTTGTTATGTACTTTTAAACAAATACAAAAAATAAGCAGTATGAATTAGAGACTTATGGTCTCACACACAATCCTTTGTGTTCTGCTGCTTATATGCAAAAATTAAAAAAAATAGTAATAGAGGGAAAAAATTTACAAAAAATCAAGATGAGAATCCAACTAAGCCAGTCCATACCAAGAGTGGGTAACAATGAAACCAGAAGTACAATCAAAGAAAAATAGAAAAGATCCATTAAGCTTTATATGGCAAACTATTGTTTTCAATAATGATAGAGGCATTATGCTTGGACTATAATAGAACAGTCCCTAAAGGGACTCAAACAGCTGGGCCACACCATAGATATTTGGAAAAGGAATGAAGGCAATCTTTAGATTTAATAGGAACTCCAAAGAAGATGTATGAGGAAATATCGATAACTACAAAATCAATTATATATTATTAAGCATCTACTGTGCACCACATACTGAGGATAAAATGATAAGAGGGATGGAGTCTGTTCCCTTAGGACAATGCAAAGAATCCTAAATGAAATCTATAATCAGAGTTCAGGCTAACTATCCAAACAGGAAAAAGAAAGTGGATGAAACCTGCCTAATATCCAGAATTTTAACAATATAGTTAGACAGAGTGGGTCCCACAGTAAAATATTTTGGACAGATGGTGCAAAGTGACAATGAGCTACGTCCAGAATTAAACAGGAAGAGAAGAGTAGGTTGGATTGCCTCTGGGAAATCTAATGACTCCAATCTTCTCCTTGAAACAAAGGTACATTTTTAAAATATCAATATTCTTCTAAAGATATTGGAAGAGTGAGTCACAAAACATCATAGTCCCTGAAGAATTAAAGTTGAGGGTCATTCCAAAGGCAGTGAAGAAGCAGATAGCAAGTGTGAGTATGCTACAGCTTATTACCAAGGAAGAATTCCACAGGAATGCTTTAAAAGATATCATCAGATGACTGACTTTGATAGACTTAGCTCTTTTCAGCAATGCAAGGACCTAAGCCAACTCCAGAAGACTCGTGGTGGAAAATGCCATCCACATCCAGAAAAAGAACTATGGAGTCTGAATGCAGATCAAAGCATACTATTTGCTCTCTTTTTTTGTTTTGTTTTTTCTTTCTCATGGTTCTTCTCCATTCGTTCTAATTCTTCTATACAATATGACTAATGTGAAAATATGTTTAATGAGAATGTATATGTAGAGCCTATATCAGATTGCACATCACCTTGGGGAGGGGGGAGAGAAGGGAGGTGGAGAAAACTTTAAAACTCAAAAACTTATGGAAGAGAGTGTTGAAAACTAAAATAAATAAATTAATATTTTTCTTAGAAGATATCAGAGAAAACTATGGTTGGGAAAAAAGAGGAATAGGATCACAGAATCTAGAAAGTCTCTGAGATGTCAGAGGCCTAGGACCTAGTCAAACCCACATATTTTATAAATGAGAAAAATAAGGCCTGGGAAGGTTAATTGCCTTGTCTAAGGCCACAAAGGTACCAAAAACATTGGGGTTAGGATGTGAATCCAAGTTCTTTGACTCAAGAGCTGGTTCTCTTAAAGAGATGGTTTATATATTTCACTAGTAACCAAGCAACATGAAGAACTGTAGGGAAAGACCTGTAGTATTTTGGTCTCATGGAGAATTTTTGGGAGGACATGGATAAGACTTACAGAATATGTAGGCATGGATGGGTTTTGCTCTGTACTTTGGCAGAGAGATCTGCAGATGTTCATCAGTGAGATCATAGAGCCATTAAAGTATGGAATGACGTGATTTGTAAACATGAGAATTTTTATAAAACTTTGATATTTAATTTTTTAATTCTGATAATTCAGGATAATAGCATCTGTAAAACTTAGGTTAAAGAAGAAATCTTTAGAAGCCTATACAAACCTCTATCTGATTGCTTATCATCTCAGGGGGGGTGGAGAAGAGGGAGGGATGGAATTGGGAACTCAAAACATGTTTTAACATGTAATTGGGGAAAATAATAAAATATATTTTTAAAAAGCTTAAGTATATTTTAGTTCAACATTTTCTGGAAGATGAATCACATTAAGGAAGGTTTATAACTTTCTACAAGTCACCCATTTTCAGAATTGCTGTAAGAAAAGATTTTTAAAATCTACAGTGAGACAAAGCTATCACTTTAAAAATGTTTCATTTAATCGAAAGTTCAAACAAAATGTTAAGTTCATTTTAATCAAAATGAATAGCATTTCAAAGGATACACTCTTCCTTGAATTTTTTAAGTTGTAGTAACACAGTTAACAACTTAATATTAGACAATATTATATTTCTGAGTTTTATACTCACAACTAATTTATGATTTACTGAACTCTCATTAAAAATCTTGAATTGAACTCATAAACATGGCTAGTCTTCCATACTATTTCTACAAATAAATACTGGAAAGAGAATTTTAACAACTTTTTTTCAAAACAAAATTCTACTTATTTTCAAATTTTAAGGTAGAACAAGATAGTTCACAATGTAGAAGCAAATTTGCCACATGGTTACTTTAAATGGGACTCTCTCTCAGCTGAAACTTTGTAGTGTAAATAGTGGCGAAATTCTCAAGTTTGAGTGGAAAAGCAAATCTTATAATTACTTATAAATAACGTTGTAGCACAAACATTTTCCAATACATTTTCCAAACATATGCCATATCCAGCACTGTTTGTTATAAAGTTTAAAATCAAAGAACTAAAATAAGTTTTAAAATTCCTTACATTTTTTGAGATTCAACTTTAAGCATAATAAGCATACCTTCATATAATCCTTGATCAACCGAGCTGCCTTCACACCAGTTTCCATATTAAAACTGATGTCAACTTTCACTTCTGTCTCCTGGTCAGTGAGTTTTATTATTGGTACCTGAAAAAAGTTTAAAGAAATTACTGACTTACTATGTAATACTTGTAGTTATTTAATAAGATTTTTCAAAATTGCTAGTTACTATACATTTTAGGAAATAAAAATAACAAACACAGCTGGACAAAAAGGACTTAGCAACAATACCTCCATCAGTGAAAAGACTAAAATCCTACATCATCTGGATTACCAGAAATGCAAATAATGTAACAAAAACTAATGCTGCCTTTCAAAACACCTATAAACACATCATATTTACAGTACTTTACATATAGTACAATTTGGTAAAGAACACCAACATGATGTAATATAGTAATTTAAAGTTCTACAGCTGAAAAGGATCATAGAAATACATCCCATTTTTACCAATGAGAAAACTGAGCCCCTAAAAGATTAAGGAATATGCTCAAGGGCACATAGCTCAGCATTCTCATCATCATTGTAATAATTATAAAAATAATATTTATATAGCACTTACTAAGTGCCAGGCTTTGTACTAAGCACTTTACAATTCTTATCTCATTTGATCCTCATATTACAAAGCCAGGAGATAGGTGTTTTTATTAACCCCAGTTTAAGAAACCCCAGATAAGAAAACTAAGGTAGACAGAGGTGAAGTGATTTGCCCAGGGACATCTAACTACTAAGGATCTGAGGCTAAAGCTGAACTTAGGTCTTTTTGACTCCAAGTCCAGCTCTCTATTTAGTGTGTCACCTAGCTGCCTCATAATTAGTAACAGAGCTGAAACAGTACCATTCATGACTACACCAAAATGCTTTTTTACATGAAAGTACAACTCAATCAGTAAATGTAGATGATTCATATCTTATTTATTCTTGCTTTTAGAGAATGGAGAGTTTGGAAGCAGCAGGTACCCCAGGGTAGAGAGGGTAAAGATGCATCCCTCCCACAAAAATTTGCCAGTGTTGTAATAAGGTAATGAAAAAAATATTTTGTCTACTACTAGTCTAAACTGTGTACTTAAAACCTCTTTTTGTTTTTAGGATTTCCAATTAGTCTGATTCGGCTTTAAGAATCACAACGAATTTGACTTTCTATGTCAGCAGTAATTTCATTGCTCATCAATATAAAGATAAAACATTTTTTACCCCTCTAAATACTATAAATAGTGAAATATAAGAATAAAATTTTAGTCAATTTGAAAAATGAGAAAATATTTAACTAAGTTCCTTTGCAAGTCTCCTATCTGGGAGTTTATACTAACACCAATGTTTTGGAGCTTACTAACATAATGCAGTACACTGAAAACCTAAAATGTCCCTACCCTCTCATCTGCAAGGTCTCTAAATGATTACAAGATTTCTAACTTGAAGAATATCTCTTCCTCCACAGGGAAGAAATTAAGTTGAGGTAAAATTATGGTATTCTGCCAAGAAAATCTTGATTGTTTACTAGTTCTTGTTCTACTTATAATTAAGATTTCTATTAAGTTTTTATACAGCTGGTAATCATGATTACAGAATACATTACAAAAAGACTGACATTATATACACTCAAATTTTAACCTAGACAATAACTAAATGTTGAAAAATTAAACATTAAATCATCATAATCTACTGGACCCAAACAGAATGTGCAGAATTTTTTTTTTTTTTAGTTCTTTAAACCCACCTGCTTCATTACTTTTAAAAAATACTTACCGTAGCTTTGTCAAGTACTTTAATGGAACATGGCTCAGCCACATTGTGTTTCCGTAATGCTTGTTCCAACAGCTGTAAAGGAGGACGTTCCCATTTTCCAAAAACTACTAAGTCTATGTCACTACACAAAAGATAAGAGTACATATGTCAATAAAACATGCAATAAATAAAGTTTATTTATATTCTTAAAGTAAAACAACACATAACATTTGGTACAACTAAGTCATTCACTGTCTTTAGGAGCATAAAATAATTCTATTAATTGTAATCACTTGTAAATGGCAGTTTATTTCCCACTATAAAATGACAAAGAATAGAGAAGTTAAGTAGTTTCCTAAACATCCTACAGGTACAATTTAAAAATAGAACACGTCTCCCGATTCACACTTCTGTGCCCTCTGCTGATTACAGTGTTTTTCCAAGTCAAATTCGCCTTTTGTTAAATGTAATTTGGGATGTCCTTGGGTTATCTAGAATCCTCATAAATTTCAAAGACTATCTCTCCTTCAATCTGCAAATTGTAGTTATATGCTAGAACAGACATAAATTCTTAAAAATCAAATTTTTAATGAAATTTCTTATGAAATTATGCCAAATGTTACCCACGATTATGAGTAAAAAGGCCTAGAATGGGAAAAATTGAGAATTATAAAAACTCATATTTAGGATCATTGAATCATAGAGTTAGACAGCATAGATGCCAAGTAGGTCATTCTCTCATTTTGTAATGAGGAATTTGGGACCTTAAATAAGTACAAAACTAAAACTGTGAACTATGTACATAAAATTATAATAAACCCTGAAAGCCCATGATACTTCATTTCTTACCATCATTTTCCCAATCCCAATTTGGCTATAATCATGTGATACATAATCTTGAAACTTTCAAAAATTAAACACCACTTTAAATCTTTAATGCCCATAAACTCACAATATTTATTGGGAATTAAGAAAAAAATAAGTAAAAATTTAACTTAAAACTAACTTACCTAGTTGGAAGATAAAGTCCTGTACTAAAGCTGCCAAATATCTGAACCTGAAAGAAAAAGATATTATCTACTAAAACATTTCAAAGCAACTCATTATCAAAGTTCTGGCTAAATTAACAAGTTTAACATAAAAAGAAATACTTATTATTAGATACAAAGTCAAACTAGAATTTTAATAGTAAAACGCTGATCAAAATTAAATAATTAGTAAGAAAATATTTTGCAATCTACAGACATTCTTATTTTATTGACTTCCCATTCCCATTACATGAACCTCTAAAGCTCTAGAAACCAAAGAATTAGTCATGTTGCTCCACTTAAATAACTTTAAAATAAATACTTTAATTTTTGAAAGCCCTATGATAGATGACATTAAATTACTAAATCGAAATAAATCACTTAAGCAATTACATTTTTAAGAACATCAAAAAGTGACATGTAATTCATCCGCAACAAAAATAAAAATAATAGTTAAAGCTTACACAGTACTTTAAATTTGGCAAAATGTTTTACTCATTCAATGAATCCTTAAAACGACCATAGGTGTTATCCTCATTTTAAAAGTAAAGAAACCGAATCTCAGAGAAATTAAGTCATTTGGTGAAAGTCACACCAAAAGTGTCAGAAACAGGGACTGAATCAAGGTCCCTCCTAATTCTAAGTCTAGCCCATATGCAAAAGAACTCAAATATGCAAAAATACTGATACTATGGAAAATGGGCAAAGTAACAAAAGGTTAGAGAAGGACAAATGTTTTGATTTCCCCACTCCCCTACATCCCCCTTTCATACCACGACGCCCCCATCCAAAAAAAAATCTACAAACTACAGGCCCGTGAAACTTGACTTTGGTTCCTAGGAAAATCCTAGAATAAACTGTTAAAGTGTTGGTGAATGTCTAGAAAAGGAAAAAGTGATTTGAAAGAACCAACATGGTTTCATTAAAAATAGGTTATGCCAAATTAACGTGACTTCCTTTTTTGTTGATGGATTACAAAAAGAACGAGAATGCCATAGATATAGTTTACATGTATTTTAGCAAAACTTTTGATAAAAAAATCTCAAATTACTCAGATGGAAAAGATGGAAAAATTTGGAGAAGATAATGCAATTAGACGGATTCAGAACTGGTTGGATGGTCAACCTCAAAAAGAAGCTATTAATGGTTCAATGTCAGCAGGGCAGGAGTTCTGCAGTGAAGTAACCCAGTAATATGGGTTTGGCCCAGTGCTGTTTATCCCTTTTATCAATGACTTAGACAAAGATAAGGGTGGAAGATTCATCAAAGCTGCACATGACATTAAAATGGGAGAGATAGCTAACACACTGAATGAGTCAGGATCCCAAAAGTTTATTAGCAGATCAGAGTGTTGGGCTGAATCTACTAAGATGAAATTTAATAGGAATAAATATAAATCTTACACTAACAAAAAGCTAACTTCATAAGTACAAGATTGAGGGAGGGATGCTTTTAAGACAAAGATCAGGGGGTTTTAGTGGACTACAAACTCAGTCTCACTCAGCAGTATAACATGGCTATCAAAAAATCAAATAAACAAATGTAGTCTTGGGCTGTGTTAATGGGAAAAAAGGGGGTAAGAGTTCCTCCATACTCTGTCCGGGTCAGACTATATCTGAAAGATGGTGTTGAGTTCTGATTACTTTGTTTTAAGAAGGATATTAATAAACTGGAGAGATTCCAGGTGAGGGAATCCCATCACTGTGAAGGGCCTGGAATTCATGTCATATAAGGACTGGATAAAAAGAACTCAGGATATTTGACAATGAGAAAAAAAAGAGGAAGAGAGAGAGAGATTTAAAGGGCTATCAAGTAGAGAAGTTTGGGATTTTTTAACTGGCTGGTGCCAGAGAACAAATACAACGGGCAGAAATTGCAAAGAGTTTGATTAAGGCTTGATATTGGGCAGAAAATTTCCAGAAATTAGAGCTGTCCAAAACTAAAAATGGCCGTCTTAAAAAGTGGTAGTTTCTTGCCCACTCAAAAAGTCTTCAAGTAGAATCTAGATGACCTCCGGGGCAAGGTATTTTATAGTGAGGGTTCCTTTTAGGTAGAAATTTGGTAGAAGTCTCTTCTAATTCTCAAATTTTAGGATACCCTAAAAATTGTATTAGAAACAACCTAAAGGTAAGGATAATAAAATAACAAGAATATTCATAAGTAGTACACAAAGTTTTGTTATATAATTATATAATATAGCATTAATAATTATATTATTATATATAATTATATATATAATAATATAATAAACATATATAATTATAGCATATATAATTATATAATATAGCATTATATAATGCTATAAATGAGCTTTAAAAATCAGTGTATTTTTAGACTACTACAACAAATTATTCCTAAAATGAGTCATATATTAAAGTACAATAATCAGACATGCTAGGCAACATACATTTAAAAGCCTTAAGTAATAACAACAACAGGATGATTATATGCCAGGATACTACCTGGGCCAATAAAGTCTAAATAAAAATGACTGATTTATTTGTATAATTTTATATAGATGTGATTTATCTCATCTCATCCTAAGGCAAAGAACATTGCAATTTCAATAATTTCATGGAACTACAAAATAAATTTATCTACTAATGAAAATTCACCAGTAAAAGAAGAAATCATATTTTCTTACTACTAAGTCAAAATCATCACAAATTCACTAAACTGAAAAAAGTTTTGGTAGTAACTGACATCAGCAGTTTCCTTAACTTTTTTTTAAAGGCTTATAAAAATTGGAAAAGCAGGGCGCTAGGGCGGAGGAGGATAAAAATCTTCACTATACGTTTTAAGACTAAATGGTCTGACAGAAAACCAATGAAATTAATCATTCAGTTTTTTTAAAAGGAAATCGTGGGGCATTAGTTTAGGTGGTTGGGGTGGGGGGGGGGAGGGACAGAAATTGTTAAGTAAATGATTCAAAGAAATCCTTTTTTTAAGCACCTTATTAGAAGCTCAAGAAAAACATGTGTTGATAATAGAAGACTCTTTTATGCATCAAAGGAAGAAAGGCAGCAAGATAAGTAATTGGACTAGTAAGTGCAGTTCAAAAAATAATACCAAGAAATCAAAATAAACACTAAATTAATTCATTCTTTTCACTGAGGAAGTCATTAAAGAAGATTCTCATTCTCAAACTGTCTTTTCATATGGGCAAGGTAGAGATAGCAACCAATGATAAATGTATAGGATGTTCTAGACTTTGTCTAGAGATAGAAAAGTCACTTTGATGGGATGACACTGAGCCAAGAGTTTTTGAAGGAACCTAATGGTGAAATTGGGTAACTATAGGCCAAAATGTGTAACCTGTCATTATAAACAGATACTGTACTGAAGAAATGGAATATGGCCAGTAATTATAAGACACAAGAATGCTCTACAATAGACCCTGAGAAATGATTAAATCTCATTTTCATAATGAGTAAGGAGATGGAATGTATAACTGAACACTCAAGTAAACAACTTAGTAACAGGAATTCATGCCTGATGAACCTATTAAAAATTTTTTAAGGTAAAAACTTTACATTTTGATAACCAGGAACAACTGATAATAGTTTATAACTGACAAAGATTTTCTGAATAGCTATACTTTAATTTTGTTCCATAAATATTTAAATGCCTATTATGTTCAAGGTATTGTGCAAGGCATTAGGAACATGCAATACCACAATCAAAGTGAGGAAAAGCCACCAGTTCATGACCTCAAGAAACTTGCAAGACATACTATATAAACAGATAATTAAACACAAGGTAATTTGAAGGAAAGAGCACTGCCAACTAGGAGGATGAGAAAAGGCAGATGAACTAGGACGGAGAATATTCCAAGCATTAGGGATACCTGTGGAAAGGGCTGGGGGCAGGGAATGTCCAAGTTTGGGAAAGAGTAAACAGGTCAGTTTGACAGCAATGTCACTACATAAAAGGCAGTAATGTGAAGATAAATCTGAAAAATTGGCCTAGGACCAGAAAAGCAAGAAATCCTGGTCTGAGTCTATAGGCAATAGGGAGTCACTGAAGATTTTTGAAGAGAGGAGTGACATGGTGTAAGGGCAAGCAAAGTGAGATTTTTTGTTGTCTTTTGTTTTGGAGTGCTCCTCAGCACTGAGGCAATCAAGTGCCTTTGATTGTCTTGCCTTTGTTTGTAAGAAGGCCCATACCCTTTTGCTAATTAGGTCAGGAGAGGTGTGAAGCCCTCAGACCCGGAAAAAAGGCATACATACTCTGAGGTTAACATTTTGCTTGGGGCTCACTCAGTGGAAGGATGTCCTGTGATTTGACCAGAATAGGCTCAGGGTAGTCATTGGAGCCACCCCACCCCCACCCCCCTCACCTTGCACCAGCCTTTGAAAAACCCAGATGTTGCTGCTTCTCTCTCTGGTAAATTTGTATACATAGCTTTGGTCAGACAGCTTAGAAGCCTGTCTGCTGATTTGTGTTATTTTGCTCTGTTTATATAATTTCTGCTTGTAATTTCTGTTTGCATTTGCTCTGAAGTTCAGGGTGCTGACTTCTTCCCCTGAATTAAGTGAATGATAAATGTATGTTTAATTAAAGTGAGACTGTAAATCCCTTAAAGTTGTTTTCCTTAGAAAAGCAGATCAAAGAACCTGTACTAGCACCCTCCTGTGTGGTGGTGTTATTGGCCTCATATAGCCACAGTAGCGGCAAGTAGCATTGTTATTACATATGGCCAAAGCTGTACATCAGGAATATTATTTTGGCAGCTTTATGGATAGAGGATTAGGGAAGAAAAAGACTGAAGGCAAGAAAACCAACCAGAAAGCTACTACAATAATCTAGGAAAGAAGCGAGAAGGGCCTGAACACCAAGGGGTAAAAGTATGAATGGAGATAAGAAGATAAACACAAAGGTGTTGCAAAACAAAATTTAGAAATGGGCTTGATGAAGGGTTGGAGTGGTGTAACCAGAAAAACCAAGGATGACTCAGTTTATAAACCTAAGCGACTGGAAAGATAGTGGTGCCTTCAAGAGAAATAATGAAATCTGGAAATGGGATACACTTAGTGAAGAAAATTATCAATAACCATTTTGGACAAATCGAATCTGAGAGGCTATAGGACATCCAATACAAACAAATAGAAGATAGCTAGTGGGTGAGAGGAATCTTAAGCTCAGGAATGAATAATAGAGCCAGATATTAACTTGGGCATCATATGCATCAAAATAATATCTAAGCTCATTGAAACTAATCACTAAGTAAGGAGGAATAAAGAGAAAGGGGAAGAGGGCCCAAGACAGAGCCTGGGAAGAGGAGGGGGAGCGTAGGTGAGGAGAAGCATGGTACAAAGCAGTATAAACAGGAAGGAGGAAAACTAGGAGACAAATGGAAGCCAAAGAAGTGCGCTAAGAGGAGGAATAGCTGACTGTGTTGTAAGCTGTCAAAAGGTCAGGAAGAATGATGCAATTAAGAGATTATTAACCTATGAGAGAACAGATTCCGGTACATGATACTGGAGCCAGATATTGAAGAGTCAAAAAGTGAGCAGGAGTTGAAGAAGTGGAGGTAATGACTGTGGATGTCTTTTTTTCTCCAGGATTTGGCTATGAAAGAAAAGAGATCTAGGAAAAAAAGAATGAGGAAATGGCATGGTCAAATGAAGTTTTGTTTTGATTTTTTTAGGATGAAGGAGACCCCAGCATATTTGTAGGGAAAGGAGTGGTTGATAAAAGAATTTTAAGAGGAGAGAAAAGTTAACTAAAGAGAAGATATTAAGGGCACAAACAGATACAGGCCTTGCAAGGAGGACAACTTCTTTGTCAGAGATGGGAGCAAAGAAAGAAACTATGGCATAAGACAGAATGAGGACTTTGAGTATAGGATAGAGAAGAAGTTGCACACAACAGAGGGCCTCGAGGGTCTCTGCTGAGTGAGCTTAAGTGAAAGGGGGTGTAGGGGAGGAGAAAAGAAGTTTGAAATAATAATAGTGGCAATGTGACCAAGACACTATGAGGAAAAAAAATAAAAGAACTACCAGGCAGTAGTGAAGCACGTTTTAAAAATATTTCTTTACCATGAAACTGAGAAGATAATTTTTATTAAGGTTAAACAAGAAAAGAATGGAAAAGAGAAAGATAGAGGTATAGGGAATGGTAATTGGAAATACAGTCTTATATACAAAGAAGCACAAGGTACTTCAAAAGTGGGACTCCATCCAGCAAAGCCTCCTTCAAAGGCTTAATACATACCTTATAGGGAGGTGCCTAAGGCAAAGAGAAGTTAAAATGATCTGCCCAAGGTCACAAAGGGAAGAGTAAGAAGCAACCTAAATCTTCCTGACTTCAATTCCAGGACACTATCCTCTATGCCACATTGCCTTTACCAGAACTACTCCTATCTTCGTGACTTTTTTATAAATCATCTGGACAAAGATGTACAAAGAGTACTATATAAAGACTGACATATTTAAGGCAAATGTTAAGGCAAATAAAAATTAGTTTTACAGCACAAATGATAAATTTACAGAGTCTACCAGAGCAGAAACCATGCCTTTAGACATCTTTTATCTCTCACAGTGCCTAATACAGTGCTTGTCATGTAAGAGGTAGTTCAGGATAGTTCAGTAAATGAAACTTTTAAAAAATGTATTAAAATATGCAATTAATAGCTCATCTTTATAAAATGTAAAAGCAAGAAATGAAGTGGTTTATCCAAAGCTAAACAGGTAATAGACAGAAGAGTCCAGGCTTAAACTCAGGATGTTCCTCCCATAATTCTATTCCTACTGAGGATGTACTGCTTCTCAGATGGCAAGCAGGTTAAAGGAAATTAGAATGTTTGGGAAATTCTTAACTTTTAAGGCAGAAGCAATATTAAAAAAAGAAACAAACATACTTTTCCATAAGATGTCTGTTTGACGGCGCTCTGACTAGAAAATGAGTCTGATTCTTTATGGCAATTATATTTTCAAACTTACCTATATAATCATACAGAGGTTTGAAAATATGCACTTACATCAGCCGTAGGCCAAAGATCTTTTATGACAGTTTCTATTCTTTTAACTACTTCTCTTCGCATAGCTGCTTCTTCAGGACAGGGGGACATGAAATTATAAAAGTCAATTATTTCCTCATGAAGCCTAAAAGGAAAAAAAGGGAGAAGGAAAGAATGATTATTGAGTATAAATGAGCTTCCCAAGATCACTTAACAATAAAAACCTATTAACAGCATTATTAAACAAATCACAGGAACAATCTTTAAATCCTATTGGTTATTTTATACTCAAATGTATTACATTTTTACTAATAACTGGGCTAAACTAAAATAAGTCATGCAAAAGGATTTGGTTCTGAAGATATAAACTGGGGAAATGGGCAAAGTGGGGTAGCAGAGAAGGGAAGCATAAAAGAGAGGGAAAGGATATATAGGAGAGAAAAAGCAATATATGTATAGATGATAGGTAGTCACAGAATTCTACTACAGCCAAAGAACAAAGATCATTTAGAATTAGCATTGATTAACTTAATTCAATAAACATCCAAAAGTATTTTCTCTAAAAGAGAATACTGGACAGCAACAGAAAGAAATGTTAATTTAAAAAGGTGTTATCTTATTTTTATTTTTCTAAGTCAAATTGAATAATGTGTCTAAAACAGAGATCCTCCAAAAGGTTTACCCACCTCCACTTGCCTCCAGCCCCTTATCTTTCCAGTCAAAAATTTATATCAGCAACTGATAGATCTCATTATTGGCCTTTATACAAGAGAAGTACTGATACCAATTTAGCACCTCAGGTGCCAGGAAGGCTAGTCTGTTATTTTTTAAAGCTAGGACTACAGAATTTACACACACACACACACACACACACACACACACACACACACACACACACACACACATTCTCTCTCTCTTAAAATTCATGTGCTTATATTGAAAAGTCTATATTTGGTAAACATACAGATTCCATTGCTACTGAAATATCTGGCAAAATAAATTATATTCTCTGACTTAAAGTATTCTGCCAAATAAAAAAGGAAAGCAAAACAATGCCACTTTACTTTTACTGTACTATATACAGCTTCTGCTGCTGACTTCAAGCTGTCCACTAAATGAATGCCTTGTTGTTGTTTTTATTTTTTAAACAAGACTTTAAAAAGTTGAAAAGATGGGCAGGAACTATCCTGACAAAACCCTGGGGGTGGCTGTGGGTTACAGTATTTTAGTAGCCTATAAGTTCAAACTGCTTGAGTAATAAGAGCCAATGCCAATTTGTTCATGATTTATGGAATGAAAACAACTGCAGCATTTGAAATGCAATTAAAGTGTACAAAATTTTTATCAGAATGGTAATAACCATCATTCAAATAACACAAAAGAGTTATTCAGGAGCATATGTTAAATTTTTATGGAATAAATTTATAAGCAAAACAGCAGAAGAGCAATGCGATCAGTTTTAGTACATCTAATATTATAATAGAATTTTCTGTTAATATGTAACCACATATTTTGTCAGATGGAGTGAGAGCAATTTAAAAGCACTATGTGTCATGTTTTACATTTAATACAACATATTTATCATTGTAAAGATCAAACTACCCACAACTAGAAAGAACAATTAACAAATTATTTATGAACCTATAGAAACATCTTTTATTAAAACTTTTTATATCAGTAAGATGGACCTACAGAGGCAGCAGAGTAGGGAGTAGAGTACTGCATTTGAAGTTAGTTAGACTTGGGTGCAGATCTTGCCTGTGACACTTTTCAAAGAGAGTGGCCCGGGGGCAAGTTCAGCTTACTCTCTTGGCCTCAAGTAATTCTGTAGGTCATCCAATAAATCATAGAAACCTGTGATCTTCTTTGGTGCA
This sequence comes from Phalanger gymnotis, assembly GCA_028646595.1. Classification (NCBI taxonomy): domain Eukaryota; kingdom Metazoa; phylum Chordata; class Mammalia; order Diprotodontia; family Phalangeridae; genus Phalanger; species Phalanger gymnotis. The sequence continues at coordinate 284,832,677 of CM053622.1, forward strand.
AGATATTCCCACAAAGCAGTTCTAAGACAAAATTAAAGATCCTCCATTTTTTCACTTAAAATGAGCTTATCTTTATTAAATTTATTGGTGATTATGAGCATACAAAAGAACAGCTAGGAGGAAATAACACAGGGATAGATAGGACTCAAGGGACCTTCCTTCTACTTCCTGCAACTTGTATAACTTTACACAAGTTACCTGAACCCTTAGACATGTTAGACATACTTCCCCACTGGTAAAAAGGGAATAAAACATGCCCTACCCTAGCTTGAAGGGATGGTGTAAGGATAAAAATAATTTTTATGCGTGGTAGCATTTAGTCAGTGCAGTGAAAGACATAGTAAGGGCTTTGAAAATGGGTTAAAAACATTATATAATTCAAAGTATCAATTACTATTATTATAACTTCAGTTAATCAGCACCAGCACACATAAAGCACTCCAGAAATCTGCATTTCACTGAACTTCTAAGTAACAGGAAAACAAAGAGAGCCTAAGTCCAAAAGACTTTAAAGATTTTAACTCAAAATCAAACATGTCTGTCTATAGAGCTGAGCCAAAAAAAGACATTTTTTAAAGATTGTTACTCTACCACATGCAGCTAATTTTATGAGTTTTCAGAAATTCAGAGAAAATGAGAAAAGGACTCATTTTGTGGACAGCTTGCAAGTCAGCACCAAGAGCTGTATGTAGTACAGTAACAGTCTTTTAATTTTAAAATTTAAAAGCCAAAGACTAGGAATGGAGGGAACTGAGCACAGGACAAACGCAGCAAAATTTGTTATAGCTAAATATAACTTGGTGTAAGAGTTCTATTTAATCCACTGACCCAAAACCTGAAAATTTCTGAAACGTGCTACTTTGAAGAAGCAAAAAAAAAAGTGCCTACTCCAACTCTAGTCTAGCACACCATATTCTGCTACCTTCAGAAGCAAAAATTACATTTTAAATTACTGCTTCTTTAAATGAATACTTTGACAAATACTTCCTGATCATATGTCTGTTGGTTTTTCACAATCATTTGCAACATCTTATATGTCTAAACAAGCAATTTTTGAAATATCTTTTTGTTCCCTTGACTCTTGATGTTGAGTGGGATGGTGAAGACTTCTCATAAAATCTAAACCTCAGCCTTTCTGTAAATTGAGTGGCATAAATAAAAGTGAGGACTTTTCAGCAGGGCTCAAGGCTTCTGATTGACAGGTAGGGCAACGTTTCCAGTTATCAAAAAAATCACCTGTAGGACCTGTAGGAATCTGAAACTTAGAGCTGCCTGACACTGGTCAGCATGAGCCTACCCAAATAAGGATAAAAGTGTTCTTAAGGGTTGGTATTCGCTAAATTAGCATTTCCTTGTTCCTTGTACCTGGAGTAGTAGATTTCCACGTTTAGAGTGTGAGCCTGAACTGCACCAATGACAGCAAAGGGTCAGTGGTGGGTGGGGGTTGTTTGCGTTAGGGTATATAGCTGGGTTCTGCCCTCTGGCCACCACCTCTCCCTATCAATTGTCTACCGCCCTATCCCCTCGGAATAAAATTACTTTCTACTTTCTACTGGGGGGCGGGGGAGGCGCAGCTACAGAAATACAGCTGCAGTTACTTCCAGCCAAAGGCCCACCTGGTGGGAGGAATTAAGTGGTGGATCAGAGCAGGAGTGCAGAGCCTGCTTAAGATTTTTGTCAGGTCCGGGTTGGTCGTTCTTGAGGAAAGAGGAGTACTGGTGTGGCAGAGCTGGCTGTATAGAAATTGCTCTGAAATCAACAGCGCATCTCCTCAAACTTAGAACAAAGTATTCTTTACACTGCAAGCAGTCATACCCCGCTGAAAAACTCAAGGGTCAAGTAAGTTTGCTGCGAATATGACCAGGCAGCGAAAACATACTCAGATTCAGTCTCAGACCTTGGAATCTTTCTTTGGTGACAAAGAAGATGAAAACATACAGCAAGAAGTCCATAAAGTCAAAGAGCCTATAACAAAAGCCTCCAAGAAAAACATGAACTGGTTTCAGGTCATGGAAGAGCTCAAAAAGCATTTGGAAAAGCAAGCTAGACAAGTAGAGGAAAAACTGGGAAGAGAAATGAGAAGGATGTGAGAAAATCATGAAAAAAATAGTGAAGAAAACAACACCTTAAAAAAATAGAGTAACTCAAATGGCAAAAGAGCTCCAAAAAGCCAATGAGGAGAAGAATGCCTTGAAAGGCAGAGTTACCCAAGTGGAAAAGGAGGTCCAAAAGACCACTGAAGAAAATACTACCTTAAAAATGAGACTGGAGCAAGTGGAAGCTAGTGACTTGATGAGAAATCAAGATATTATCAAACAGAACCAAAGGAATGAAAAAATAGAAGACAATGTGAAATATCTCATTGGAAAAACTACTGACCTGGAAAATAGATCCAGGAGAGAGAATTCAAAAATTATTGGACTACCTGAAAGCCATGATCAAAAAAAGAGCCTAGATATCATCTTTCAAGAAATTATCAAGGAGAACT